>CM052541.1:171527122-171592415 GCA_028533065.1 Trachops cirrhosus
AAATTTAAAAAAAAAAAAAAAAAAAAAAAAAAGAAAGGGAGAGAGACATCAATGTGTGGTTGCCTCTCTCATGCCCCCAACTGGGGACCTGGCCTGCAACCCACGCATGTGCCCTGACTAGGAATCGAACTGGTAACCCTTTGGTTTCACAGGCCAGCACTCAATCCACTGAGCTATACCATCCAGGGCAGTTTTGTATTGAATTTTAATTCAGCATTTTCTCATGAAAAACTTCCAAGTTTTTAAATATGCTTTGGAAGCATCGTTGTAACAGCTGCATAATATTCTGTTAGATTCATAAGTTAGAAATAATATTTATTTTGCTATTTATTTACTGTTGGACATTTTAATTATTGTTAATGTTTCACTATTGTAAATAGCACTACAATGAACATCTTGACATATACGTATGTGAGCCTATCTATGATTATTTCTTTAGAAGTAGAATTACTGACTTAAGAACTATAAATATTTTTGAGATAATTGTCATTTTGCCTTCCTAAAATTAATATAAACTTACATTTTTATGAATAATGTATGCATACCTGTTAAAATGAACATTGAGAATCAACATCCATCAACCTGCAGCCTGCAGGCTGCACACAGTCCAGGATGGCTGTGAATGATGAATGCAGCCCAATACAAAATCACAAATTTACTTAAAATCTTTTTTTTTGCTCATCAGTTTTTGTTAGTGTTTGTGTATTTATTGTGCAGCCCAAGACAACTCTTCTTCTTCCAGTGTGGGCCAGAGACACCAAAAGTTTGGACACCCATTTTGCTGGACTTCCAGTCAAGATGGTGGCATCGGTAAACATGGCTCCCTTCATCAAAACCACATCAAAACCACAGAACAACCATCACTTAGAACCATCGGAAACTGAGCTGAATGGAAGTCCTACAACTATGAAATTAAAGAAGAAACCACATCGAGACTGGTAGGAGGGTCAGAGGCAGCTCCACTACCCATGTGTGGCAGATAAAAATCGGGAGGGATATCTCAGGAGCAAGGGGCCCCAGCCTCACATCAGGCCCCCCAGCCCAGGGTTCCAGTGTCAAGAGGATAAGTCTCCATAAGTTCTGGCTGTGAAAACCAATAGGGATTGAGACTGCAGAAGACAAACTTCTGGAATCCCAGACCATTCCTCTTAAAGGGCCTGCCCATAGACTTACTCCCTCTGAGCTCCAGCACCTGAGTGGCTGACCTTAGATATTCCAACAGCAATCAAGACTCAACTACAAGAGGAGAATGTACACAGACCACACAGTGGGCTCGCCTTGAGTATACAGCTTGGGTGATAGAGGAGGCTGTGCCACTGGATCCTTCAGGACACCTACTACATTATAACACTCTATCAAGCCTCGGAGACATAGTAGCTCTACCTAATATGCAGAAACAAACACAGGGAGGCTGCCAAAATGCGGAAACAAAGAAAAATGCCCCAAATGGAAAAACAGAACAAAACTCTAGAAAAAGAATTAAACAAAATGGAGAAAAGCAATCTATCAGATGTAGAGTTCAAAACACTGGTTATAAGTATGCTTAAGGAAATTAGTGAGGACCTCAACAGCATAAAAAAGATCCAGTCAGTAACAAGGATACATGAATTAAAATAAAGAACAACTTATAGGGAAACAATAGTAAAGTGGATGAAGCGAGAATCAAATCAGTGAGTTGGAACATAAAGAAACAAAAACAACCAATCAGGACAACAAGAAAAAAAAAAAGAATCCAGAAAATGAGGATAGTGTATGGAGCCTCTGGAACAACTTTAAGTGTACCAACATTCGCTCATAAGGAAGCCAGAAGGAGAAGAGAAAGAGTAAGAAATTGGAAACCTATTTGAAAAAAGAATGAAAGAAACTTCCCTAATTTGGTGAAGGAAATAGACATGCAAGTCCAGGAAGCACAGAGAGTCCCAAGCAAGATGGACCCAAAGAGGCCCACTCTGAGACACATCATAATCAAAATGCCAGTGTTTAAATACAAAGAGAGAATCTTAAAAGCAGCAAGAAAAAATTAGTTACCTACAAGGGAGCACCCAAAAGAAACTTTACAGGCTAGAAGGGATTGACAAGAAATATTCAAATTGATGAAAAGCAAGGACTTATAGCCAAGATTGCTCTACCCAGCCAAGCTATCATTTAGAATCAAAGGGCAGATAAAGAGCTTCCCAGACAAGAAAAACCTAAAGGAGTTCATTATCACCAAACCAGTATTATATGAAGTATTCAAGGGTCTTCTTTAAGAAGAAGATAAAAAATATGAACACTAATATGCAATAAATATATATCTGTCGACAATTGAATCTAAAAAACAGAATAAACAAATAAGCAGAACAGAAACAGAATCATAGGTACAGAGAATGTTTTGATGGTTGTCAGATAGGAGGAGGGTTGGGGGGATAGGTGAAAAAGATGGGGATTAAGAAGTACGAATTGCTGGTTGCAGAATAGTTATGGGATGTAAAGCAGGGAATACAGTAGCCAAAGAATGTATGTGCAGAACCCATGGGCATGAACAATGGTGTGGGGATTGCCTGAGGAACTGGGAGAGGGGGAGGGGAGCAAAGGGGGAAAAACTGGGACAACTGTAATAGCATAAACAATACAATATAATTTAAAAATAAAAAATAAAGTATATATTTTGAATTGTGCAGATTCTAAATAGGATCTTAATGTGGCTTTATGGTATATTGCTACAGGAATGAGTTTGGTAATTTTTAAAATATTCACTGAAATTAATTAGTTATTCCAGTCAGAGATTGTCTATGTTTTATTATTAGAGAATTAGTGATTTTTAGAGCCTTCAATTATTTATTACGGGCAGCTACCTCTTCTCAAAATTATTTCTACCCAATTAAAATATTTACTTTTATATTTTGTTTATTGTTTTGCATTTGCTTTTTTCATTCACAGAAATTCTAACTTTATTTTATCATTTTTTCTTAGTGATCTTTTTATTGCCTTTATCTTAGAAAATTCTTTTGTACCTTTATATCAGTTTAAATGGACATATCTCTTTTCATCTGGTATTTTAAAGAATCCTTATTTACACTAAAATCTTTAATAAATCCATTAGTGTGGTGTAAGTTAAATATTTATCTTAATTAATGTCATCCTAAGGGCAGATTATTGGAATTAAAGGAGAATAAATTTGCCGAGCACTTAAGGAGAGCCAAATAAAAAATATGTAGAAAGATTATTAAATAAATTGGCACAAAAGGGCATATATTAGTAATTTCTTGATGAACTATACAAGATAAAGATTTCTAATAAAATGGCAAATAAAAATAATTTTAGATGCATTTACATGAGAATAAATCTGAATAATTCAATAATGTAATTTCAGATTTATGATTTCTGCATGTTTCAACAATGCAAAAATGACAGAGTTTGATTCTTATCCTTCTGATTGCTTAATGCTTACACTTTTTGTAGGAAAAAATGTTATCATGCACAGTGTCATCTTATTTTATATCTTAAACAGTGTCAGTAAAATGTATTGTTGTTTACTTAAAATAAAATATGTAAACATTTCGATATCTGCATTTTCCCTGGTGTAAAAGACATTTTTGACTTTTCTGATGAAGCATCTGAGGAGCTTTCTGGTCTTTTGTTCATGGGGGTTTGGACACTGAGATCATTGTTAATTTACTAGGGCTGAAAATAAAATATAAAAACAAAACTTCATTTGTCATCCTCTCAATAAAACTAAGCTATGTGCTTATTTGCACAAAGACACACAGCCAATTAATTTGAGTTCAGTCTGGAGATACTTCACAAAACTGTTAATCTCATAGATAAAACCGTAATGGCACTACATTTCATACTAGAGTTTTAGCAATTATTATCAGATATAATAGATAATTTTATGTGCTTTTCCTTTTGGATAGTTTCTATATGTTAACATATGGTTTATACACAACATGTTACATACAATTATAGTAGCACATTGAGATACAGTGAGATAAAATTTATCTAGTTATTTATCTTAAAACTATAAATAACTAGAGCACAGAAATACTCATATTATATAGACAAATAGAATCCTTATTTTAATTAAAATTCATTCAATGGATAGTACCAAAAATAAAATTCCTTCAATTAAATTTAAATTCTTACCATGGATTTTAAATTCATATCAAGGACTTAAATGCATTCCACTAGACTTAAGATTTATTTTCAAGAGGTTTAAATTACTATGAAAAGCTTTTATAATTAATTATATTCATAATAGTTGCAAATAAAATAAGAATACGAGTAAATTATTTTTAAAGCAACATGTTCTTAATATAATCTATGGTTCAAGAATTTTAAAATGATTTTTTAAATTTTTATTTTTGTTTCTTCCATTTAAATTCCTGTTACAAAGTTTTTTTGTTTGCTTGTGTTTTTGTTCATCTATTTGTAAGTGGTTCTTATTCGAGGGGTATTAGAAATGTAATGAACTCTACTTACTAATACATTTATAACAACACATGATAGAATACACATACACATGTATATGTGTATATACAAGATGGTAGATCATTATTAAGATGACAACTACCTTCTGCAAATGTTAGATTTTTGACCTTTTGTTCTTGAAAAAAATTACAACATTAAATTAATATCATTTCTTCTTTCATTGGGAATGTTGAAACAAATGAATTTCCAATTCAGGATTATGCCTTTAGCTGAGAGTCTGTATTTATTCTTAGAAGAAATTTGAAGAATTTCATAGTTTGAAGGCTTCCTACAAGCCCAATTTGTTTACCTGTTTTCTAAAGGACCCTGGAGCCCTGGAATTATCCATGGATTGAATAGTTTTTCAGTTGCTGGAGAGTTACTGAGAAGGAAAGGCAGGGAGGGAAGGGCTGATAGTGCTAGGTTAGCCTTATTTGCCTGGTTAGTGTCCATATGAACAAACATCAGTTGAAAACTTCCAGAATCTCTGTGGGAAAAATAAGGCTAATCCCCTCTGGAAGGCCATCTGGTCTCAGCCTTTCGGTTTAAGTGAGTAGCAACTTAAAAAAGCTGCGTCTACGAAACTCAAATACCTGTTTAGACTGATAGATGTGTTTTTATATTGCAACTTTGTATCATTTGAATACTCTCTGGTTTGGCTTCTTTTAGTAGCTGAGGAGCTATGGTTTGGAAGCACTAAATTTTTCTATCTACAGTCTTCAAAATCATACAGCCTGTGAGTAAAATAGATATTATTTCCCCATAAAATGAGTCATGAATTTTAAACAAATTAACCCGTAAGCCTCCTCACATCCCCAAAAGCCCACAGGGACAACTAAAGAGCGTGTCCACCACAGCTTCTGAGAAAAACGCAGTTCCCTGGGGAAAACTCTTAAGTTTGAACTCCTGAAGAACATTTAGACTATTTTGGTTTTAATTAAAAGGCATCAACTTCTGGAATTTATTATACTGTATGGTTTACTGTATACTGTATTGTTTCTTTCCTAAAAACAATATTTTATATTAATTTGGAGAAGTCTGATTGGGTTTTAGCCCTGCTGTGACGTGCCTTTCAAGTTCAAATCGTGTCTCAGGTCCTCTTTGTTTCACTAGGATCGCGGACATCAGCCTTCCAGAAGGTGTTTTAGAAAAGTCGCCAAATGCAGTTCTCCTACAGACTTAAAATGCAAGCAAGTTCAAGGCATGCAAATGAACTGTGGTCCAATTAACTCCTGAAAAAAAAAAAAAAAAGCTCTAAATGTCCTGTTAATGAACTGTATTCAGGCGCTAAAAAAGGCATTCCATCGTGATGGGATTATAAAAGATCCTGCCCTTGTAAAAGCCACTTTCAGGTAGAAATAAAGAGGGTAACAGTTGTTCAATTAGAGTTGACCATTCATCTAGGAGGGGGGGAAGCCTTTCTGTGATAAGACCCGGAAGTCTTGTTTTTCTGCTAATGCGATTTCATACATTTTTGTCGCACGGTGGGCT
This sequence comes from Trachops cirrhosus, assembly GCA_028533065.1. Classification (NCBI taxonomy): domain Eukaryota; kingdom Metazoa; phylum Chordata; class Mammalia; order Chiroptera; family Phyllostomidae; genus Trachops; species Trachops cirrhosus. The sequence goes on from CM052541.1 coordinate 171,533,063, forward strand.
CAGCAGCATTCCTGGTCTGTTGCCTCGGAAGGGAATTGTTCGGCGCCGTGTCCCGCATAGCCCTGCCTGGAGTCCTCATGCTGAGCAGGGAACTGATCCCATGGTCGCAGTGACGGTTGCTGGAGAAAGCTGGCGAACGCTAATTCATTCCCAGCGTCCTCTCCCCATCTCTGTCTCCAGCCTAGCCTCCTTTTCAGTTTATTCATGAGCTCATCACTGGAGAAGAAAAAACTTTATTTGCATGATAACATTAGATTTAAAAGCTATAAATAACGCAGAGCTGTAACTACTGCCCCCCACCCCCAAACACCACTTCTCCTAAAACGTGTGTGTGTGTTTGCGCATGCTCACACGCGAGTAAGGCCTTTGGATTTTCTTCCCACCCATCTTACAGCTCTATTCAGTCTTCAACTTCTTGAAACAGAAGTTAAAACGGGGATAATTTTTGTTTGCTTTTTTTAATGGAGACGAAAGACTCTGGACTTGTTTTAAACAAGCTGTGACTCTGAGTGAAACATGGCACCCGGCTCACTCAAATTGGAGACTGTCATCATTCTGCAACAAAAGTATTGTTGCAATATAATGTATTTGGAAAGCTAAGAACCAGAAGACCATTTTTATTCTGTACTGTCTGTCCAACAGAGGCCTAGGCTACTGACCTGACGAACAGATTTTCCCGGCTTTGACACCCCGGAATATTTGTCAGGTGCTTAATAGTCAGGCCAAACTTTAAGTCATCAATATAATAATTACTATTGGTCAAATATTTTCAGTAACAAAAGAGTTGCTCATTTGAGAAAAGGCTAAACTTTTTTCAGGTTAAGTATAAGAAAGTCATAACTGCATGTCTCTCCTCTTACTGTAAAAAAGAAAATCCTGTTCATCAAGCCTGTCACTCAGGTGTGCACATGCACTTGAATTTGCAAAGAATCCTTGTGTCCTCTGCATCCAGTGGCCCGGGCACTTGGAAGTGCTGACCTGTGCAGGGGTGGGACCTGGGCTCTTAGGTCGTTGTGCCCTTGCAGCGGCCTGAGTGGCAGGGCTGGAGGGCTGGGGGGTGGGGGGGAGGGGGTGATCCAAGGTGAGGTTGGCACAAACTTTTTTCCTCTTGGGTGAAATACACAGTGTGTACTGGCTTGATTTATTAATTCTTACTCGTCATGAACCAAAATATGAACTACAACTTTAGGGAGACTGTAGGCCAATCTTCTCTTTTAAAACTAACATAATCATATCCTTTTTCTGGTATTGTCTTCATATTGCAAAAAATATCCCTCAAGTCCAATTGGAATCCTCCTATCTCACTTTAAGCCCATTTTTTTTTGCTTGGTCCCAAGTGAAAATCAATAACAAGTTTAGATTACTCATATTGTATCCTTCCTAAACCCAAATGTTTGTAATCCAGTGCTCCTCAGTTTACATTTGGAGGAGGGGGAGGTGTGGGTGTGACTCTCCACCTACAGCAAGCATGTAGGAAGCTTATCTGTCACTGAAACAGATGTCATTGAAAATGCCCCATTCCTCTGGGTGGTAGAAAATAACATTCAGTCAATTTAAGGTGTCCCCAAGTTCCTTTGGCCACATTTAGCTTTTCTTTAGCACCCTGGAACAGGAAATCCTTTCTTCCCTTTTTGTGCCCCTGCCTCTACCACGCTGGGCCTGGGGGTACGCATGGCAGTTTCAGGTCCGCTCTGCAGGCTCACCACACAGACCTTTCCTCTGCTCCCGCACCCTTCCGGTCACAGGACTCCTAGGGCCTGATGCTCCAACCCAGCGCTTCATGGAGGGAAGGCACAGGTCCTTCTGACCTTGCAATTTCCACACCTACCCGAGGGTAAACCACTCAGGGCCCACTGCCATGGAAGATCACCCATGTTTCCTGGAGTCCCCCCCACCCCTTTCCTCAGCTCAGACAGCTTCCTAGGGCCTCTTGGGAACCTGAGTGCTTGAGACTCAAAAGCCAAAGGTCTGCTCTATCGTCCCTCCCAGGAAGCAGTAAGATAGGCAGGCACCTTTAGGCTAAGTAAATGAAGAGCTACCAACACAATGATATGCAGGGAAACAATTATTCTTCACTCTTCTCTCCAAGGCTGCTTTCCAAAAAGTCATCATTTGATTACCCTTAGTGCCTTTCCTACTGAGTTTAGGGGTGGAGAGAGGGTAAGGCAGGCAGTGGGGAGGGGAAGGCACTTTCCAAGAACAAGGAATGGAATGTGAAATCTACAGAGAGGACAGGGTTAGATTTTATTCCATGCATTTTTCCTTTCTTGTACACGTTGCTCTTCCTCCATGGTTAATGGTGTCTGTTGTCTCAGGGGAAGACTAATACAGCCGAAAAAAGTTTTGGAACTCTGAGAGCTCTTCCTGACTTTCAAAAGTTTAAACCTAGAGTGTCCCAGGACATCAAGTTAACTCAGCAACATTAGATTTGGACCAGTGTTTGATAACAGACGCAGTCTTCTGGCACAGGTTCGATTAAGAGTGCTGGGGCTGCGGGAGAGAGCTGGGAAGGGACTCAGGGGTGTTAGTGTGGGCAGAAGCTGTGCCACTGACTTCTCAGATAGCACCCTCCTGCCCCGCCCCAAGCTGAGTCCCCGAGCTGGGATGGACACATGACCGGAGCCCTGGGGAAACAGTGGCAACCCAAGAGCACAGAGCACTGGAGGCTTTCCCTCAGAGTAAAGCCAAGAGACAGGGTAATCCTTGGGGATTTGCCTCAATTTAGGCCCCGTGCAGTAGAGAGACTAGAGTGGCTGCACGAGCAGATGGGTGGGATAGTAGCAGGAATTTCTCCACATCCTGCCTGCTATCGGGAAAGACCACGTGTTCCCAATACTCCGTAGTGGCCACCCTCTTCTGCACACCTTTCTCCTTCACAGACAGTTTTGTGCATGTGTGTGTGGAATGGGGATAGTAGGGATAAGTATGCTGAAATAACAGGCTACTTGGAATCGACACTGATTAAAATTCAGTTTATAGAAGATAAGGAAAACTGCATTTCTTGAACACTTGAACTTGTGTTACACAGGGATGAGAACCAAGCAGAGTTCATCAGAAATGGCAAGAAAGAAAGTAACTGGAGATAATGGAATAGAGCAATCAGATGCACAGGAAGGAAGAAGGTAGCCGCCCGGCGAGATTCCCAGAGGCGCGGCACCCTGAGCTCCCCAGCATGTATTGAGCCGTGAGGCAGCTCGGACAGCTTGTGCTTCTGGGTTGTGTGCCAGCGGAAAACGGTGGAGGCCTGCACCACCTGGGAAGGGTACGGGAGGCAGAGCGGATGCGCACAGGAGACGACGCGTCCGTTTTGAATGTGCTGAATTTGAAGAGTCCTAGCAGCGCTGGCCTGTGGTGCTGCAGTGTAGCCATCCAACAGAACACAGAGCAGTTAGAGGAAGTGAGTTAGAGAGACATGTGTGAACATAGATGGCGCTCCAAAACATGGTGCTGAAACCAAAAAAAAAAAGAAGCCAAACCCACCAAAACCCAAAGCTGTGGAACAACACAAAGTATGAGGTCATGTAAGTTAAAAACATGTAAAACAATACTGTATTGCTAAAGAATATATGTGTATGTAGCGAAAACATCCTGCACTATAATAAAACACTAAATGCTATGGGAAGGGAGAAAAAGGAATGGAACTGGGAAAGAACAAGATTCCAACAGTATCTATAAACCGTATTTATTAAAAATCTCAGGCAAATAGGATAAAATGGTGAGATGATAAAGCTAGCTAATATGTTCACATTTTCATTATCTCAATACATTTTCATATGTTAAAAATATAATAAAAATGACCAGTTAGTAATTCTTCTGTCTAGAAAATGGAAATAATAATACTGGTTTTACCTATTGCTTTGGCTGTTATAAAATTGAATTTGGACAATACACGTGAATTCAGTACAATGAGTCCTACAGATGCTGCTGGTGTCAACTAGCGGCATCTTACATACCAATACGATCATGATTTAAAAATAAAATTCAATTGATACCAAGGTGTGTCCTATAATTTACCACATTACAAATGTAGAGGTATATATCTTCACATATATTCTAAACAGTTAAAAGTTATATTTGGTGCTAGTTTAGTAGTGCCCCAGTAACTTACCTTTCATGAGCTTTGGATCTTGCCAGCTGTGTTTTGTTATCTACAGTCCTTTTTTGTAATATGACCCTGAGGCAGGCAAGAGATTGCTGAAGGTAATCTTTCTCTGGAGAAGTTTTAAAAATTAATTTTATCAGAATAATTAGAAAAAATGCTACATGTCCAAATGGAGTTCTGAAGAAGGAAATGAAAGAACCTGTGTTACATCTGTCTTGTCCAAGAAGACTGTGCTAAGCGTGGTGAGGGCAGCGACCAGACCGGTCTAGTTGGCTCTCACGCGCCCAGGGGCAAAATGAAGTGATCCAAAGGAGAGAGAGTGTGCAGCTGTAGCCACGCAGGTAAATGAAAACGTCTAATTGAGTGGTGGAAAGAAAAAAGATTACTATTTACTCAGAAAATAATAAGGACCTACTGTTTGCCAAACATTGCGCAGATATGAACTAACTGGACAAAATCCTGCCTTCTTGGCATTTCCATGCTGGCGGGCTCCCTTGCACTGCCCAGTTATTAGCAGAACTATGAGGGAGGAATGGGAGAAAGTGAGAGGGAAGTCCAGTTGATCTGAGCCAGCACTGCTGACCACTGGAAGGAGGACTGTGGGGGTTGAGGGACGGGGTGCAGGAATGAGGAGGGAGAAGGAGGTGTAGCTCCTGGGGAAATGTGCCAGGTGATTTTAAGTTGGCTGGCTACCTGGGAAGAGTGATCTTCCTTACTAAGTGAAAGAGCCCCTTTTTGGGGTCAGGGGTTAAGATCAATTTCCTGCCATTGCCTCTCCCCTCTCCTTCCCTACGAAGCATGAAACAAAAATAAAAGAGGAGGGAGTGGTCCCTCCCTCACGGGGGCCTTCACAGGGGCTGAGTTTGAGGGCAGTGGTAGTGGAAGTTACTCAAGAGGACTTATCAGAAGACTTGGGTTTCAGTGTGAATTCTATTGCTAACTAATCATTTACTGGTGTGGCAAATGAATTTAGCTTACATAAGCACTAAAGGCTCTCTCAGTCTAAACTATCTATGGCTGTGTAATTCACTAGATGCAGGAATAAAGTTTATCCGTGGTTTGTGAGCAACTATTCCTTGATCCAAACTCAAATCTTTACATAATGGTTATTATTAGAATAAACAGAAATGGCATGGAAATGCTTATATATAACAGAATACCTGATATTCCTATATTTAAGAATATAAGTTGAAATACCCCAGTAATATTTTATTATTAATACTGAAACTCCATGGTATGAAAAGTCAAAATAATTTTTTAATCTAAAAGCAATCTACTGATAGTCATCTTCTCTTCCACGTAAAGACCATGTTTTCTTGCCTACAGAAACTCTGCCTTAGATTGTAGCTGAAATACTAATTTACCCATGAAGTTTCTAATATTCTCAGTCAGAATGAATTTTTCTTTTCTCCCCTCTCAGCAGTTACTTTATCCCTCTGTTAAATCGCTTGGTATATTCCGACTGGTATCAGGGGTATGTCTATGTGTGGGCATGCATGCATGTAATTCCCACAGTTGTGAATTCTTTGAGGGTAGGGCTTGTATCTTACTCATCTTCCTGTCTAAACAATTAACACAGTACCTCGCCTAAAGTAAATGGCCAATTCACGTCTGTCGGATTGCATTCTCTGTCTTCTGATCCATTATGCCGACTGCTCTGCCTCAGGCAACGTCTCAATTTCCCCAGATCGTGGGCAACTCAGCTAATAGACATGAAAACCCACAGATTGTAGAAAAAGATAAGACCAAACACACAGATTGTTTGAGTCTTGAAAAGGACATATTACAGATGGACTTGATATTGGCAAAACACCAGATAACATAAAAATGTGTTAGAATTGATTAATTCTGCCCAGTAAATAAACAAAGTTACTTTATCTTCCCAGTTAGTCACAGGCCCATCAGTCCTGGCCCAGGCGGGGGTTGGACGCTGCAGGGTCCTCAGGTCATAGGGCAGAACTGTTTGGCCAGAGAGCCCCAGACAGGACTTCCGGGAAGGTCTTTCATACCGGTAGTCCGAAACTACCCAGCTTATAGAACAGACAAGACGGGCCCCATTTGGGAGAGTTCCAGTCTCCCCGTCTTGAGAGAAAGGGAAGGCAGAGGCAATGGTAGGAAGTTGATCTTATTACCAGTCATCATGGACGCTCTTCTTCTTCTGGGGAAGAAAGGAAGCCCTCAAGCAGAGGCTCCAGACAGCCAGGCCAGATGTGCTCTTGGTGTTAGATCCACCACTCATCATTATAACACTTCTTAGTAAACGTCTCTTATGTATAAACTCTGGGCCAACTCGGGTTAATGATGTGGGGGGGAGAGGGTGGTTGGTGCAAGGTGAAGAGGAGACAAGACTGAGATGAGTGAGAAATCATTCTTATCGTCAAAGTTGGATATAATCCAGGAAAAGACTGATACGTTCACACTAGTAAGGGAAGTGGTTTTTGTGGGCTGAATGTTGAATTTAGGCAATTTCTAACTTCTACATTTAGTCCTAAGCTCTTTTCTCTTCAGTTATTTCCACCATCCGTCAATAATGAGCCCCCAGGAGCAGGGGTAACAAGCACACAAATGACAAAGTTACTGCTTTTAAGGAGTGTGTAAACATCTTTTGGAGAAAAAAATGACTCTGCGACAAACAAAATCATATAAAACAGTCTTAAGTGCTATGTTATAAGATAGAAACACTATGTGTGACTATAGAATTTTACTATAAAGAAAAACTTGGTTTTGGCTTGCGCAATGGGAGATGTCATGGAGGAGAGAGGACGTGGGGTGGACCTTGGAGAAAGCGAGGGCTTATAGCGGGGAGAGGATCCCAAAAGACAGCCAACCCATCGGCGTCATAGTCATGTTGTGTAAAGTCTTTCTGCGGCTATGTGACTGTTGGTTCTTAAGAAGACTTGTGTTTTCACAAATGTTTGATAAAGTATTGATTTCAGTTGGGTGGTTGGGCAGAAGGGAGTTAGGAACTAGAGAGTTTCAGAAACCCATTTATTTTCCCTGCAGGAAATTCATTTTTAAGAGTTTTATAACAAACTAAAATAATCTAATGTTACATATAGACAATGATAGGAATAGCACATTAAGACCAGAACAAAATCAATGAATTGCTAGCTCATTATTATTTATACTCATTTCTGGGGGGTAAAATTCCAAACTGATATAACCGATTTAAAACACACACACACACACACAACAGCACAAGGTGACAGCAACCCAGAGCGGAGCTCCCGTGCCTCGACCGGCTTCTAGCCACTCTGACAAACAGGCGGTGGGCCCCCGGACAGCAATTTTCTCAGGGACGCCATGCCAATAACCTGATCAGAGTCCCATTCTAACCAACAGGCATGGAATGAAATTAATGCAATTAATTAATGAAATGATATCTAATTCTCATTATGAAAACTTAAGCTGGAGGGGAAATGCCATGTCTGAAAGGCAATCTTAACCTTAGCAGACTCCCAAGCGCTTTCAAACATATCACCTTGTCGGATGCCCACTCAGAGGCCTGCAGGTGGTAGGCAGACTTCCAAGAGGGCCCCACAATGATACCTGCCATCTGGCATTCACACTTTGTAAACCCGCCCCCATTTGACTGTGGCCTGGACCTACAGACTTGCCTCTAACGATAGAGTATGGCAGAAGTAATGGGATGTCGCTGAGGGAGAGCAAAGTTTTGCCACCTTTGAATATGCTTTTTGGGATATTGATTTTAAGCTGGTTATTTTAAGAATCAAAGATCCAGAAATAACTTCTGATGCTCCCCCTTACCTGCCTAAATAAATTTAGAATGAAAAAAAAAAACCTGCTTAAAAGAGGGGAGCTATCATCTTAACATCATATGAATTAAGTGGAGCATTGGGACAATTTAGCAATTTGGGTTTGTTAGACTCCCCTCGGGTCCCATTGTTTCTGGGTGGCCGAGCAAGAATTTGTCGACCAAGTGTTTGCTCCTTCTCATATATCTATGAACTGCCTATGTTCCCTTCGAAGTCCCAGACCCCTGCCTCTGCCGAGTCCAGAATGGAATATAATCCTTAACTGACCAACGTGTCCTTGAGTCCCGTGTTCTTAGGGAATCCCCGTCTGTACACACACAATAAGTTTGGTTATTTTCTCCTGTTAAACTATCTAATGTCAATTTGATTATTAGGTTAGCCAAAAGAACTTAGGAAAATTATTTTTTCCTCTCTTACTGGTGGATAATTGTGGGCAGACAAATAATGGTAAATAAGGGTTAGTTAGGTGTGTTACGTAGATTCCTCTGGTGCATGATGGAAGCCTAGAGTTGTCTCCAGGGACTTAACTTCTGTCCTTCTTGGTAGAGAGGGGAGACAGGACACCTTTATAAATTTGTGTGCTGTTTTTAGGCAAATAGCGGGATGATGGAGAGCTTTCATTGTATCTGCTTCTTTTTTATTGCCTTCAACTCAAAATAATCCTGATGCTAAAGTGAAATACTTGAGGTGGCATATTCTGTTACCCTTCAATAGCAATAGAGAAGTAATATATTCTGGAATGTGGTAGGAGTTAGGAACATCTCCACTTTACAACCACTCCAGTGTGGCTCAGAGACATTAGGTAACTAGTGCTCAGTAGCACAGAGCAGCCGAGCCAGGACAATTGTGATTCTCAGCTGGGTGATGAGTCAGTGATCCCTCAAACTATGTTCTTCCTTCCACACATATGACAATGTGACACATATGGACTGTCCAGCAACGTCAGTTTCTCTTGCCACTTCTCTTTCCTCTCTACTTGCTAGTGCTCAGCCCAAGCCAGCTGCCACAGAGAACATCTTTTTCTGTCCCACATTATAACCCATAACTGTGAGGAGTACTAAAAGATTTGGGGATGCTGTGTTTGGGTCAGGCTCACCTCACTTTGGTTGGTGGTAGCTAAGCCTCACACATCTGCGCTGTCAGGAGACAGGGAGGTGGGCATGTTTCGAGGTCACAGGTCTCGCATCAGACACACCTTGTGATGCGGACTCTGGCCCTCCAGGTCCGTGCGTTGTGGCTGTGACGAACAACTTCACACGGCCTACAGAAGTCCTGTGGAGAAAAAGGGATGGCATGGCTGCTCTCTAAGTGAGAAAGAGGGCCCCGGCCCCTACCTGGACAGGCTTTTATTACTTTTCTGGGCACATTACACTGAGGATGATCCTTATTTACTATGCACAGTTCACTGCAGGTGATTTATGTTTTACAGATAACAAAGGAAAGAATGTTGCTAATTCAAAGAGAAGGATATTGCAGACCAAGAGAAAAGGGGTTGAACTGGTTACACTCCATACTTGGGAGGTTTAGCACAGATTTTAGGAAGTTACTTTAGAGATATGCAGTAAACATTTGCTGTCTCAATTCAGGGTGAGGGAGTTTTAGCAAGAGCAAGCCTCAGAGCAGCCTAGGTACAATGCAGCCCTAATTCCCCGCAGGAAAACCTATCCATGGGCGTGGGTCCTGTGTACTGACCTCGCTCCCTGTAGGTTTTCCGAATCAGGGGCTGGGCTACATTTCCCATGCCATGCGGAACTGTCCCCTATAACCTTGGGCTCATATCTTAGCCATGCCACTTAACAATGGTTTGAAGTGTTACTAAATGCCTCTGCATACCAGTTTCCACATCGGATAAGCAGAGGTAATTAAAAATATCTCAAAGTGTTATGAAGATTTTCAGGTAACATGTAAAGCCCTGAGACTCAAAGACTCAAATGTTAGTCTTCCCTTGCTCCTTCTGTCCGTAATGTAGCCAAAGGTGCTCATGTATGTAGTTTCTCTAGGAAGAGCATGCTTATTGGACAAGCTCAGCATTTTTAAAGTTATAGTTTTCTAAAATCTAACTTTCCTTCTAAGTTCACTTTTAGTCCCAAATACCCAGTTTCTCAAAGCCGTTGAAACTGGATAAATAACTAACGAGCCAAAATCTCTCATATTCTAGGAGTGTGCAATGGTAAATCCTATGGAAAATAAGATCTTGCTTTAGAGACAAGTATAGAATATATTGATTAAGAATATGGGCTCAGACTCATAGATGGAGAGCAGATGACAGGTGGGGGTGGGGGTTAGGAGGTGTAGGGACTGAGCAAAAAGGAAAAGGGCCTCATGGACATGGACAGCAGTGTGGTGATTGCTGGGGAAACGGGTCTAAGGAGACTAAATGGCAATGGAAAAACACAATGAAGATTAAATTAAAAAAACTTTAAAAAAAGTATATGGTCTCTGAAGTCAGCTTCCTGGATTGAATTCTCTCTGCCAAATTCCAGCTTTGTGACCTTGAGCATTGTCATTTGAAAAATCAATTTAATAATGGTATTTTTTCATAGGGGTATGTGGTGAGGATTAAATGAATTCAACCTTGTTGTGTGTGTTGTTGAAAAGCAAAATTCAACTAAATAAATTTTTAAGATCTTAATATTCAATGAGTCATGAATCAGGCTGCATCCATTCTAGTGAATAGAAAGGTGCTCTGGAAAGCTGTACAAATGTGGGAGTTTTATAGGTAGGATGGAACAGGAAAAAGAAATGTTAGGCAAAAAGCAAGTTGCTTATTTCAAATTTACTTAGGGCATGGAGGAGATCTCTCAGGCAGGTGGCCTAATTAGTGCTCATCAAGTGATTCCTGATTGACTGGTTCAAGTCGATTTTGGGGACAGCTGACACTATAATTGTCTTACTTTGGTGGCATGGGTCTTAGCAAAAGCAACTCCATTTTGGGCCCGTTGTCTTGTTTTAAACAGCATTTAGTATAGGATCTTTGACATAGGAAGTATTTTATACATAGTAAGTCTTGTTAGTCGCACTAAGGATTTTGGAGGAGGGCATAAACAACTAACTTCTGACTTTATCTAACAAAAACCCACTTCTGAAGAGAAGTTTAGTTTTACTTTAAATGTATTTTTAATTATAGTTGACATACAATATTATATTAGTTTCAGGCGTATGACATAGTGATTACACATTTATATACATTGCAAAGTGATCACCCCAATACATCTAGTATCAAGAGAAGTTTAGTTTTATAAGATGTGTTCAGGGTACCTCTTTTACTCTATCTCATGGAGGTAAATTCATTTATTCAGGCAGACTTTAATGGATCTAGCTACTGAAGGGCAGATGTGATGGGACTAATTACTCATTAAGTCCTTCATGAAATCACACCTTATTTTGAATAGATTTAAGAGTTGAATTTATTCAGAGCCCTACCCATAAGCTTCTAATTCCTAAGTAACTAACCAAACTCAACAAAAAACAAAGAAGTTTTAAGGTCCAATTTGTGAAACATAGCTCTTTTCCAGTTTTCCTCAGTTTCTGAGAGACATGAGAAGCTCTGATAAATGTATCAATATTTTGTTTATCACGAAAAGGACATATTGAGTTATTCGTCTCAATCCCACCGACTATGGGCTCTGAAGGTGTCGAAGGAAGGAATCATGTAGCTTTTCATGTAGATGCAGGGCCTGCCCAGAAGGGAGAGTAAAATGGGTCTGTAGTTCAGTCCCCTTTGTCAATAGCCAGCCCCTGGCCTTGGGAACTTTCTGGCTGCAGTTTGCAAATGTCTGTGCTTGGAGGAAGCCTGTGGTTTCTTTTGTCCTTGAACCTCAGGAGGCCTGATAGGGAAGCTGGAGTGTGTCATCTTTTACTACTCTTGTTTCCAAGCAGGAAAGTGACAGGTAATTTTTCAGATGATATCCACTGCAAATATTCAGAATTTAACCTATTTTTCTAGCTACAAATAAAAACTAGTTCTACATGCTTTCCTACAAACCTACCATTCAAGCAGTGCATTGGAAACCCAGATGTTTGCCCCGGGGCTGAAGCCTGAGTTTCTGCAGGGTCTGAACAAGAGTTTCTGGTCCTCTTTTATGTCGGCCTCCACCTCCCCTACCCTGCCTTCCACGTTTTATTCCTCTTTACTGACTTTCTACAAACCCTATGGAAGTGATCAAATCAACCTATTATTTTCACTCTTACCTTAAATGACTCAAAATTTTAGACTTTTTCTTCCAAATTGTTTCATATGTGTGTTTCTCTCTACCTAAGAGCTTAGGAAGTACACCCATGGAAGAACAGAGAAATCTATCTCCCATCAGTGGATTCAGTTTCATGATATAGGATACTATCTTTTGCAACATAGATCATCCCTAAAAGAATCATTTGGGGGCTCATTGAGTTATTCCTTTCATTGTGGGAGGCTGGTTGGTCTCTGGGGTGAGTAGCATTGGTAGCCTTCCCAGGCTTCTGTGATTTGGAGGATCACAGTCAGAACTTAATTGTTGGGTGGGACTCAGAGTTTCTGCAAACGGGTCCTGAGCCTTGACTCAGTTGAGCCACCTGACTGTACCAGTGTGTTGCAGACAAATAGCTGTAGTCACATGGCAGTCAGTCATGTTGGAAGGCAGCTCCTGTGTGTAGTTAGTTCTCTGTGGATCTCTTATGTTCTTGCGACTTGCAAGCAGGCACCAACAGCCCTTGTTGTTGGCCTGGACTATCTTTTCAAGGATATTGGTATCACTGGCAGCCTTGGAAGAAGATAATAGTGTGTATCTACGGAACAGAGGGCAGATCTCTGTGTTCTCTAGTATAATAGTGCTCTCCAGCCCTCTCTGGGGCAAAAGTTAGGAAAGTTTGCTTACAGCCCATTTAAAAAGTTGGGTTTCTTAAGCTTTGAATTCTTAAGCTGTGATGCCAACCCACTCCATATGCAGCATGCACCAGGCCCACCCTCATCACCACTGTAAGATTTAGGGGAATAAAGGGGTTGATGTGAATATGAAAAATTCACTCTGCCTATAGTACTGGGAGTGATAGGGTCCTTTGTCTCTAACCTAGAGTCTCATGTCTTTTGCCATCATCCACAAAACTTGGGCAAGCCAAGTTGTTAGCCTGCATGAAGGGCAAAAGTCTCAGTCTCTTCAAGTTCTCGACAGGCAGGATATTGGGGCAGAGCCTCAGCCTGCAGTAGGGTCATCATAAGGGTGCCTGTGAAACACACACCTACAGTTAGTCATTGTCTTAGGAGAATGGAATTAATGATTTCCTCACTGCCTGTTAGATATTGATTTAAAAAAACAGACAGGTTTCTGTCAAATCACTCAGGAATCATTATCCATGGAAATGATTGCACAGGGAGCCTATAATGTTATTTGCAGTATATAAAAATTAAAAAACAGGGACATAAACAAAAGATGTAATTATATTCTACGTCCAAATTCCTTTTGGACTCAATTTTTCTTCCACTTCCATTCAAAGTTTAGATGATCAGATAAATATATAAGGCGATCAATAAGATGTACATACATTTTCCATTTTGTTTTTCATATAAGATGAAAAGATAGATTGACTTGAGCAGGGGCTGGAGGTCTATTAAAAATAGATTTCCCGTTTTAACCAAAGACTATTCCCTACTCACTCTGAGTCCAGGAGAAATCCTCTGTAAGACTTTTAATGGCCATGAGGGCATCAAAATGTTGGCTTGATAGTGCCAGTAATTACTTCAGTATTTATGATTACAGGCTTGTTTGTTTGGTTTTTTTTTTTTTTCATCTGGCTCCCCTTGTATTACAAGACTATCTACCATTTTATCTTTGGCTGATAAATTAGGAGTCAGCATGTTCTTATTTATTTTTAGAATTTGAGGAACACTGTGATCAGAAACCTTTTTTAAAATGGATTTTTTTTTTCATTTTTGCAACCTAACTTCCCCCTTGGGTCTGGTGTGGCATAGTCTGTTTTCTAACACCCATTTCCTTCCCTTCTGCGTTACATAGCGTGTGACTTTGCGGGACTCTCCGACCGATAAATGTTAAGCGCTTGGTAATCTATTATATCAGTTATTTCAGATCAAACTTAAAACTACGTAGATAGTGCCTTCACAACACAGCTGATATGGAAATGTTAATGGTTTTTAAAAGTATACATATTTATATGTCAAACATTTTGTAAGCCACGTCTCATTGAACAAAGTTAAATTATACTAAAACACCCAGTTATTAGGAATCAAATAACTGTAAAAGCAACTCAACTGTCAAACCCAAGAGTTATGAGTATTATATATTATGTGCTATGTTGGGTTAGGTCTAAAGTCCTGTATAGATATTGCTCACCCTAATATTTCCTCCAAGGCAAAGTGTAGCAACTTAGGCCAAACTGTAAAGTTTAACTTGGTTGGCACAAGGAACAAGGATTGAGGCATTTGATGCTTGGAATTTATATTGGTAGAAGAAAAGTCACAGGAAATTACATTTCTCAGCCAGTTTTTGCACACCTTAATTATGTCAAAAATAATTTTAAGTAGTTTTTTTAAAATAAGCAAATGAGTGGTTTAAAAAGAGTATACTCTCTCTATAACAATGTCAATATCAAAGTACAAAAGGATATGATACTCGAGCCTCTTCCCCACAGCACCTTCTATAATCCAGGCTGCAGATTTCTCCTCTTATGTCTTGTGGGACTGGAGGTGTTTGTTTTATTATTTCCATGCTCCGAGGTGTTTTGAAAATCATCTAGTTCAATTTCCTTCTTTTATAGGTGGTGAAAGGAAGGCCCAGAGAGATAAAATGAACCCAGTCAAAGTAACTGAAGAACAGGAAAGAATAGTGTAAAATCATACTCCTAGAAAAGATCTTCCTTCATAATTAATTTGAAAATCCCATGTCTAATCTGGAACTAAATATATTCTGTAAAAGAAAATTTCTTGAATACCATGGATAATGTATTCTAATATCTAACAACGTTTCTAGTCAGAAGTGTCATTCTTGAGTGTAATAACCTCTTTTCATGCAAATTAAGCCTATTTCCACTTGTTAGATGCTTAATAGAGATGGATGATAGGCACTTCAATAATTACAATCACGCACATGTATTAAAATATTTTTAGTGTTAACTCATTGTCCATTATTTTCTGTGCACGCATTAAAGAATCCAGCACCTTTAATTTTTGAACATAAGTCTTTGCTTCCCTTCCCTAATTCCTAAGCCAGAAGTCTGGATATCATGATCCACTCCTCTATTTTTTTACCTTCACCTCCATTTACTTACCACGGTGTTTTTCACTTAACTTCCTAAATAAATAGCCCTCAACTCTCCCAACCCCGATGTTACCACTATAATTTGTGCCACTATCATTCCTTATCTGAGTTATCACAACATTTTACCTGATCCATTAGTCAACAATTAGTGTGACAACAGCAATCCCCACATTTTAGTTGCTCTCATTACATGAGGACTACAAGCTGACCTTGAGCTTGGCTGGGCTTAGCGAAGCATAATTGGGCTCCATGCGTCTTCCCCTTCTGGGACCCACATGAAGGAGCAGCCCCTCTCTGCGGTTCACTAGTCCCATGGCCAACGGCACAACTCAAAGGGGCTAGAGCTGTATCATGCCCATGTGAAGCCTCTGCTTGGAGGTGGCGTATGTCATGTCCTTCAAGATTCTCTTGGCCAAAGTGAGTCTCCTGGCCAAGCTCAACGTGGTTGGAGTAGGGAAGTATAATATGCCCACATGTGAGTGTGGTGAGGGTAGAGAGGGGGCAAACAATTATGAACAGTCAGTAACCTGCCTGCAGTTATGTTTCTCTCCAGTTCATCACCCACACTATTTCCCCCACAAACGGATCTGACATTACTCAGTGGCTTCAGGATTATTAAGAGCTGGGATGAGCCCTGGCTGGTGTAGCTTAGTGGATTAAGCGTGGGCCTGTGAGCCGGGAGATCACGGTTCGATTCCCAGTCGGGGCGCGTGCCTGGGTTGCAGGCCAGTTCCTGGCGGGGAGTGCACAGGAGGCAACCATACGTTGATGTTTCTCTTCCTCTCTCCTTCCCTTCCCCTCTGAAGATAAATAAATAAAATCTTAAAAAAAAAAAAAGAGCTGGGATGAGGAAAGACCTCATTAGAGGGACCTCTTCAGAGAAATGACTTTTGAGAGATAAATAGAATTTTCTAGAAGAGGAGAGGAAAGAACATCATTGACAGAGAGTTCCAGAGAACGATAATGAGAACACCCTTCTGACTGAATAATTTCTTGTTTCTCTAAATCACAGAACTATGCAGACAGCTCTTCCTTAGATTGGCTCATTTGTGCAACAGTTTGTTGTATCGTCATCTCTACCCTGTCCCTGTACAACTGCATACTTCTAGATGGCAGGAGTCATCTGTCTTCCATCTTTGATTTCCCAGTACCTAGCACAGTGCCATGAACCCAGTAAGCACTCAAAATGCTCGAGGGGCACATTTCTATGTTCAGAAAAGTCTGGTGTAGGCGCCTGGGTCCTCTTGATCACTCTGCTGGCCTGAGACGGATGGGCAGTAACTGAAAACCAGATTGTCATTGCCTAAATCCCAGGGCGTGCTTGGTCTGAGACGCCACGTCTGTTAGCTCTTCTCGAAGTGTCCTTCCTTCTCTCCTCTCATTTGTCTTTTCTTACTTCTTTTTAAACATTGACTCTTCAATTTATCAAGGCATATACAATGTTAGCCCTGCCTTCCCAACCTGGCAGCATCTGTGATGGTAAAGGAACTCAGCATTCAGTCTTTCACAGGAATGCTTAATACCACGTCGGAGGCTGACTTTTAGCTTGTACACCAGGTACACGCCTTCATCCAGCTTCAGAACTTAACCTACACTTTCTCCATTTCTTACAAAGTAAAGGACGAGTCCATTGCTAAGACGCTCACTCCAGGCTCTTTACACCCCTCAGCCTGTTATGCTGGCAGCTCTTCTCCCTGCACCTCCTTCCACAGACGACACGCCTCAGCCAGTTAGGGCCTTGGCCATTCTCCAAACTCGTCCTGCTCTCCCCACCTCCGCACTTGGCTTCTGTTGACCTCTGCTAGGAAGCGCTTCCTCTTTGTCTCTTTGAGGAAAAGCCTACTCATTTCAAGACTCTACTCTGTGAAGAAGAGGTCATTGAATTCTGCCTCCACCTCTCCATAACTGTCAAATGAATAAATGAACGAATGGGTCACTTGAGAGTTCGTTTATTTCATCTTAACTTTCAACTTCTCTTTTCTATAAGGGTTGTACTTGGTATCAGTAATTCTTTCGTCATTTTTCTCAGTATTATGATGAGCATTTAAGAACAGATTCCTTTGCAGATGTTCTTCATCTTCCCCTACATGCAAGCTGTTGATTTTACCAATTTATAAGCCCCGTGCTGGCTGGTCTTTATTCATTTTTGTCCACATTTAGGTTTCTGCCTTCTGAAAATTTAAAAGTTAAAATGAACTTTGTTCTCTCTGACAAGTCTTAATATGATAGATAGGTCTGTAATAGAGTGAATTTCCAGGATATAATACATTAAAAAATACAAATGGGTTCTTACTGTGGAAAATAAGAAGAAAATAGAATTGTATCATTCAAGAAGACAGGATGAGAAAGAAATCACTATTTGACTTGCAGTTTGTCAGACAGGCCTGCTGATTGAGTGGAAGAGAGTGGATTGAGAAGTCTCAGTTCTAGCAGAGATGTCTAATTCCCGGACCCTGGAACTAGCAGCTCTGGTCTGAATCTCAACTCCCCCCCTTGGTTTGAGCAAGTACCTGCAGCTCCCTGTGCCTCAGTTTCCTTACCTGTAAGATTGGGGGTAATGACAATGTGCACACCACAGGCTTGTTATGAGGACTAAATGAGTTAATACACGTAAAGCACTTAAAACGGTGTGCTATAAATTATTCTGCTTTTTCGGAATTCTACTTCTTTTTTTAGTTGGAGAACAAAAGTCCTTGCTTTCACACTTCTGTGTTATAATTGGGAAAATTAAAAAACAGTTTGAGACTACAAAGTTCTAGAGACCCATCCTGATCGCCTCTTCCCCCTCCCCCCACCCTCAATCATTTGAGGATGCTGCCCTCTGGTGGTCACTTGGAACTGCTGTATAGTTCAGTCACTGACTCAGGCCAGCGTTTTCTTTGTTTCCACCTCCCGGTAACTTAATGTTAATTTATCATGAGCGAAAGTATTTCCCTCAGGGCATTGCTTGAAAAGCAGCTGCTAAATCACAGAAAACTATGTAGATTTCAACAACTGAAATGCCAGCTAAATATTATAATTATTTTAATGGTGAGAAGCTATTAGAAGATAATATATACAATTACAAAATGTGTTGTCTAAGGCTTTTTGTTGATATATTTGAAAATTTGACAGATAATATCCAAGTACCTGAAAATCAAATAGGTATCTCTTTGTTATTGATTTAGACATTCCTTTTAGAAAAAAATTCTGAATGCTAGTTTAGGTACTATACCACATTTCATATTAAAATTTAAATTCTTACATTAAAATTTATTATTTTGGCAAAATGTTTTCCAGAATTGTGGAAACAAAAACGATAGTCATTAAAATGAGAATGTATGCATGTGTATGAAGTCTATTAATGTCATAGATTTTAAGATTTTCATCATCAAATCATCTTTAGCCAATGCCCCAACCGCCTAAACCCTATTTCTTCAGGAATCTCACATAGACATTTACTTTGAGGTGAAATTATGAAACCCTATTCTGTGCTAATTCTTTGGAAAACTTCCCTAACTCCGGAAGGTAGTCTGATGCAGCCGGCTCACCTCTGCCGGGTGAACTGTTATGTAATTCCCAGCACCGAAAAAGAAACATCAGAAGATTGGTGACTATTTATTTACACATTTGTTACAGCCCCTACATGAGAATAAAGAATGAGTTTGAACTCTAAAGCTGAGCCTGCAGGAAGCCCCATCAGTCTCTCCACACTTCTGCTGTCACTCCTATTGTAGGGGAAACATTATTCAAACCACAGGCTCCAAACTCCCAGGTAACTGAAGCCAGCAGGAAGCTCTGTTTGATATCAAGTATGTTCTTTATCAACCTTTTTGTTGTGATGGGAAGGAATGAACTAACTTTACTTTTATCTTGCCCTGTTCTAACATAACCCAGTAGGTGAATGCTTCATTCTTGTGTGCATTGGCCAGACTCTTTGATATATACTGACGTTGTGGTCATAAATTTTCCAAATTTAAAAAAAACAAACAAACCGTTTTTCATCCATCCACACCAGAAAGTATTACATGCTTATATGTTTTTATTAAAAGTGTATTTAAAATTTTGCTTACAGGAGTGGCCACATGGGAAACACGACTTGGTTTTTCTCACTAACTCCTGGGAGACAGGAGCCCCTCTGCCAGCGCATGGAGACCAAACGCAACAATGCCATCTTGAACTTCGGGGTCAGCGTTACAGACTCTTCCGAACGCTCAGTCTTGATGCTTTTCTGTATTAGACTCGTGTAAAATAGAAATGAAGGGTTTTTATACTTCCCCTGCACAAGCAGTTGATTTTCAGTGAGCGAGCTAATGTGTTTGTATTGTGCAGTTCATGAACAAATGTATTAACACTTCTAATCCTCAGGTGGTTTTCTGATATATTGTTAAACCATACACTAAACCTATTCTTTGTTCTTTGTAGAATATTATTTGCATAATCTTAGATTCAATATCTTTGTTTGACAGGGAAGGAACAAATTTGAACAAAATATAGACATTTTAAGCAACACAGAGATTTAGAATGATTTTAAACTTATGTCTTTATTTTCCTGCAGAATTTTTTGTGACATATGGTCTTTTTTGGATGCTGGGTTTATTAGAAATTCCCAGAATCCAAATAATTTAATGCAAGGAGTTCAAACTCTAACACAAAGAAAAACAACATGAAAAAATTTTTCTGCTTTATTTTAACCCAACATTTAAGATTTTATAGAATCTTTTGCAATTTAAACTCATAAATAATTGAAACACCAATTATTTCTGGGTTGTCTTCATTCAGTGTTAGAGACATTGCGTATATTTAAACAAACATGGTTTACCCACTGTCTTATGGAGGGCCAATGCATAGTGTGTTGAAGTTTTAATCCATCAAAAGACAAACCTAATGAAGTATTGACCCTGCTTATAATAACCCAAAATATGCTGGTAAATTTAGAATTATCATCAGAGTTCCATTTCTTCTCATCTTCTTGTTAAGGTTCATATTTACCTTAATTCCATTTCTTGGGAGGTTTGTGCTGACGGGCGTTAGTTAGGCATGTTTGGTGAAACATGCCCGTGTCTGTGGCTGCGGGCTCCTCCTTCGCCCCCTGGTTATTTTTATATTTGGGCTCTGCTTTCAGTCACTGGTAGCAGACAGATGCCAAAGGAGATCTGTGAGAGGATCCTTCAGCTGTTAGCTAGGCTTGCCACACATCTGTTCTGAAGGAAACAGGTACAGGTAGCTATAAGAATTGAAAGCAAATTATTTTTTCAAATTAAAAGAAGTATTTTCAGTTCGAAAGGTTATCTGAATAGAAGAGTGAGTTAAACAAGACAAAATGTTAAGATGGCTGCCTTTTTCTTAGGGAGGTTTTTATTTTGATCGTTCCCAGTGGCACGTGGTACGAACAGCCCCTGGTACTGAAGGCGAGGACCAGCGCAGAGAGAAAGCTGTGGCCTTTTTCCGAGCAGGAGTCCATGTTGGAACCATGCCCTGCTGTGCGCAGCCTCTGTTTCCCACTGGCACTCTCCCTGGGCAGGAGCCCTCCGGGGGTCTCAGCCCCTGTGTCTGTGGTGGAGAAAGAGGTGGGACGGTTTCTTTGGCAGCAGATGACGGGTCGCAGGGAAGGACGGTGGAATGGTCCACAGGAGAGGGTGCACGCAGGCCACGTTTTCCACCGGAGGTGTCCTTTCCGCCCATTCCACTTGGTCTCTTCACAGTCTTTCAGCTTTAAGAATGGTAGTTTTATTCTCAGACTTATGTCATCCCAGAGCTAGAAGGCACTGGCCGGTACATCCAGAGATATTTTTTAAAAAGTCTTTAAAGTTCAGGGAATCCTTCATCCTGCAGAAAAATCTTATGTGGAAAAGAACTGGAAAAAGTGGATCTGCGTGGTCAAAGCTGCATGGGTGTGGAGGGCTGCAGATTGCCAACGAGTCTTCGCCAACATGCATCCACTCAGATGTGTTCCCCTTGAGCGCCACGGGGGCTCCTGGGGACCCTGCGTCCAAACCCCAGGCAGGAGAGAGCCCTCGCTGATGAGGGAGCTGCGGTGGGCAAGTCGGAGTAGGATGCGCAGGGCCAGGCCATGTCCTGACAGCACCCTCTCCGCACGGAATCAGGCAGGAGGTCCCGGCCACCACTTCACCTGTGCGGGGATTTTGGACCTCCCAGGCCAAGGGAGGGAAGGGTCGGGGTTGTGGGGGGTGCAAGACTATGCTCTGGTGGTTTCCGTACTGGCTACAGGGGCTTCTAAAAATGCTTCCCAGAGATTTACTTAAAGTCGCAGCACATCTCACCAAGTAGCTTTTAGAAGTGTTTGGTGTTTTTCGTTTTCACAACGCTGCCTGTAATTTATCCAGTTACTATGATATAGGTTCTGTGTGGTGACATTGGTTATCAAATACCCATTACAGAGAGAAAAAGGCCGAAACAGGAAAGGATAAAGACCGCCAACAAATGGAGGGTGTGCCAGATCCTGGATCCTTGTGATTTTCTAGTGTCCGGTTAAGACGGCTTTTATGGACATTTTTCATTCATGAAAAATTTAATAAGATGGAGTATAACCAGACAAGAAGGGAAATGTGTGCGAAGTTAGAATGACAAACTCAGGCTGGGAGGGCGTTATAAACCATTTATCATGTGTACTCTGAGGGGTGCAATACGGGTTCAACTTGTAAGGAAAGAATTTCAGATTTTATAGAAAACCACTTCATAAAAATAAAATCACCCTTTTACATGTGCTGTTTTTTCCTAAAAATTTTAATGTTTTTGTCTGTGTTTTTCACTATTATTTCTTATTTACATTTAAATTTTAGTGAATGTGGGACGGTTGTCAGGTTTCAAAAGTTCTGAATAAATTTTCTTAATTTCAAGTGACTATACAGTGTATACGGGGTTTCTGGCAAGAAGTAAAAGACAGATACTGGTGTGCTGTCCAATGAAAGAGTAATCCATCTGATTCCTTAGCAGGAGCTTGGAGACCAGCCACGGAGGGAAGCAGTTCGATGTTTATAAGACAATTTCTCATCTCGTACCTGTGTCCTGCAACCCTCCTGCTCATTCATGAGGAGGGAATGTTTCCCATGGCATCGGTGACCATATACCTATAGGAATGTTGCTGAGATTGAAGTGCAGCCTGTGTTTGGCTGTGTGTGCTGCTGTTGTTGTTTTCTTAACTCCAATATTATCTCTAATATTACCCCAAACCAATCCAGTTCGTAGAGTTAAATTGGAGAGACTGACAGAGCAAAGCTCCGTGAGTATCCGGTGCTGATGGTCGGCGAGCAGCCTGAGAACCCGATTAACAGCTGGGCCGGACGGCCCTTGGCACCCACCATGAGCGGCGCTGGCCACAGCGCCCAGGCACGAGAAGTGGGTTCCTCTAAAAGCAAACAACCTGCGACCCACGGTCTTCATTTGGGCCCATCAGGCCAACATTTGTTGCGCAGAACGTCGGCAATTGTCTTTCTCCTTGTGTCAGGAGCCTCTTGAAACATTATACGAGGATAATTAAGTGGTGAATAAGGGTCAATGCGGACAAATAAATCAAACTGATAGTTTGAACACAGACTGATTGAGCAAAAACAAGGAATTCTGCCATGCCTGTTACTGCAGTGCTTGATGTTAACTGACTTTGTTAACGTTACGCCCAAAGGCAGCAAGTGGGAAAGCTTTGTGTGGAATCAAAAGCTGAGCAAAGAGACACGGGATTTAATTGTTCAGCTTTATTTTTGAGATAAAGACATGCAGCGCATCCATTTAGTTGGCTTTAATGGAGCACAAAACCAAACCCATTCTTCAGCATGCTAATTGACTTAGGAGATGCTTTCCTCTCAGATAACCAGAGGACCCATCAGACTTTCAGAACAAAAGTTCACAGTTATAAACATGAGGAGAAGTTAAGTGCTCATGTCTGTTGAGGTAGATCAATGCTAGTAAATGTAACAGAATCTTGTAAGTATTCTAGATCTTATGTTATAAATCTGGTGGTATATGTGTACATGTAAGAAACCTTTGAAATGAAATAATTAATGTATGGAGGAGATTTTGTTAGCAGAGGGCAGCCTAGAAGTCAGGAAAAGAACCAGAGAGGAAGAGAAAGACAGAGATAACCCTTAAAAAGGCTGCTTGCTGTGTGTCCATGGGTAGTTCTAAAGGAAAAATTATTAGAAAAAATGCAATGAAGATATTGATCTTTTAGTGAGAATGAAGAGAACTATTTTATTTTTTTTTACTACAAGCATGAATCTAGACTATTTTATTTGGGTATTGGAATTTAACTTTTCCTAGTGGGCAAAATTTCACTTCCTTACCTGCCTCTAGTGTTGCAGAAATAAACGTGTAGTTTAAACTATCACTTTGCTGTGTTAATTGTCTCAGTCGTTCTCTAACCCTCCTGGCCCAACTCAGCTCACAGAGCTTGTGTCAGACGGGGGTGGGGGGGTGGGGGGGGTGGGGGACACTGGATTTCATACCATGTCGCATGCGTCTCAACACTTGAACAGCATGGTCTTTCCAAAGGGTGACAATTAAGAATCTCATCTACGAAGTGAAAACAATTCAGTTTGAAATATAAGCTCAAAATATATGAAATATTTTATTTACATAATTATATCATAAATTGTCAAGCATTGAGTTTTTTATAAAGAAAAGCATTATTTGACCATCTTAGTCAATAGAAAAATCTCTAGAGAGAAATGAGAAATTAACTACTTCTATTCTCCTGTGCATTTCCTATTTTATATTTAGATCGCTTGAAGGAGTGGGCAATACGGTGAGTAGTGATTGCAAACAGTCATTTATGAATTTGAAGACATTTAAATGACATTTGTTTGGAAGCATTGATTACACATCCATTCCCTTATCTGGGCATCTGTCTTCACACTTTAAAAAATTTAAGTACAGTTATAAATACCAATATGATTAGATTAATGAAATACCACTATTTGTCATTAATGCTGGTTTTGAACTGTGTGAGTCTAAAATGACCATCAAAAATAAATTATATGGGGGAAGGTGGCGACTTAAGGCAGTGCTCCTGGGGTGCCTCCCCCCCATAAATAATTTCACATAAAGAATCTGAGAGAAGCTCATCTATGGGCCGCCTACCCTGAGAAAGTGGGCTGAGGAAGGTGTAATGGATTACGGAGGGAGATGAAGGCGAGCTTACACCATATCCAATCAGGCTTTTTCTTAAAGGTCAGGACATTCTGTCTGGGTCCATTTGTGTTTTTGATTCTGCCGTTTCACTATTCAGGAACACAATGTAACTGTCAGTCTCAACAACAGTTCCCGGCTCCACTGGCTCCACTGCTCTCGGGGTAACATACAATATTTCACATCCACAAAACAATTCGGCGTCTGCGTGGGCAAACCATATGATGGCCACGGGGAGCAATATGGTCACACCCTACTGAGCACTCTTGAGGAGATTCTGTAAAGAACTACATCTAAGAAAGAATAAGGCGTTGCTCTTCTGGGCTTGTGTGCACATGCCAAATAGCATTTTAATGTTTGATTTCTATCAGCAGAAGTCAGATGCAAATGCCCGCCCTTCTGCTCCATCTCAGTAGATAAAGACGGTGTTACTGCTCTGCAAAACGTTCGCAGTCATGGAGGCAGGAGGGCGATAGATAGTGGAAATAATTTAGCGCATTAATGATGGCCCTGTTGGATTCCTCCCATGTGTGTTTTGCTACGTTATTTATTTCTCTTCCCAAACCAACCCAGACACCAGCTCAAATTTACAGGGACAAAGGATGGGTTCTGACAGTCTTGGGCAGGCAGAGAACCAACACACTGCCTAACAATGTTTAACCAGTGGGATCTGAACCGAGCTCTGGAGAATTAATGCATATGGTACATTTTTAAAGGATTTGGCCTGGATATGACTTTTTTGACCAGCTGATTGATTTAAGTTACATTCTGGTCTGTCACTTTACTCAGAGGAAAACTGAATGAAGAAATTATTTACATCAAAGAACAGCAGAGAAAAGAAACATAAAGAAAAGAAAAGGCTTATCTTTTCAGGCATACAGAGCAGGCTGTTTCCCTCCTATCTTATTCTTAGGACTTTTATTCTTTAGGTTGCATTTTTAATTTCTATTCTTTCCATTCAAGTTTCATCCTGGATTCATTTTTTCAATGAATTTTTTTTTACAATTTTAAAAACTTCCCTGAATTTTTCTAACAGCAGAAACTTTTAAAATGTATTTCCTAATGATGTGTGATCCCTTTCCATCCTTCTCAACATTTCACTCCTGCCTCTGAAGACGTCTTCAAGTTCATAACACTCCCTTCACCAGAGATGTTATTTATTAGTTAATGATTCCTCTTATCATGCTAAGTTTGAATTGTGCTTGAAAACCTTATTTTCCTTCTATGTTAATAACACATATGGTGATTGTCTATGTAGATATATCTAATTGTACAAGAACCTAATGATTATGTGATTTTTCTTTCTGGGTGGTTGCAATCTGTGATAATAAAGGCCAGTCAAACTTTAAACACAATTTTATTTCTTCATTTTGAAGACCATTTTACCTCTTCTTCTACCTTTGGTACCTGCCAATTCAGTACCTTTTCTAAGATTAATTTCAGGTGGCAAAAGGCACGTATGGAGGAGTCAGGATGGGTATTCACCAACTACAATGACAGGTAATTCACATGAGAACAAAGAAAGACCTATCGTTAAAATCATGACTAACCATCTCCCCAGGGTGAGACCCTAGAGGTGGTATCTCATCTACCTCCTCCTCACAGACTGTCTGCCCACACCATACCCTGTGTATAAGCAGTGAGTGTGTCTGTTATATGGAAGAGTCTCAACAAATGACGTGGGGAGGTAGTTGATGTGGGCAAACGGTGATAGCATTTAGCCATTGTATCAGTTGACCGTATGTGCGTAGGTACATGTGTCAGTTCAGGCAGAGAAAGCACTGCCCAGACTCTATGCCACAGGACCTGGTAGCCTGGCATAGGATGCTCCCTCTCTTCTAATCCCCGCCTTCAAATCTGTTTCCCAAGGTAAGCATTTTCACGCCCATGCTCATCATTAATAGAGTGAGCAGATGGCTTATTTCCACCGACCTTCAGCAAAGGCATCAATCAGGGCAGCTTTTCCCAGGTCAGAATGGTGTGATGACCATAGGAGAGGATGAGCTGTTTGTTTTGTTTTCAGTTTTGGAACTGGGAGGTAAGGAAACTCATTCCTTCTAGAATTTCTTAAAATTCCCTTTCCAATGGCTCTCTTCAAGTCCATTCTTCATCTCTGCAACCCTCCTAGTTCTGTAAGAGCTAGATCCTTTGCTATATCCGCAACCCTTTTCACTGATACATTTCCAGTTCTACAGCTAAAACTGTGAAAAGTACTACTAGCAGAGAAAGCTGGACTCTGAACTTGAGCCTTGGCTTTTCATTATTCTCTACTGTATAATGCAGAAGATATGGAAACTTGTAGTACTCAGTGCTCTAACAATTAAATGAGAAGGCCAAAGTCAACCAATCTCAAAAAGATTCTACTGAGCAAGGATTATTACTTAATCTGGAAGGTGGAGGGAAATGCTCTCATATTAATTGCCTGTCCCTACTCAGGGCATCAGACTTAAAGGATCTTGCTCATGCCTTATGACTACTTCATGAGGTAGGAATTATTGTTGGTTTTTCACAGATAAGGAAGGTGTAAGTAGAAGGGGTTCATTGAAACCCTCAAGATCACTCACTTCATAGATTACATAACAGAAGCTTGGATTTAGAGCTACCCATCTCTTAAAGCCCATCATTTCTCTTTCATGTTCCTGCACAGGGCTAAGCAAGGTGACTGTGTGAACAGTTCTGGTGAGGTTAACTGGAATTAGGCCATTTTGAGCCTGAAAGTAACATTTTGTCACAACATTAACTCCCAAAGTTGATAGAATGCTTAATTGATAGTGAGGCCTGTCCGGAAAGTATCCAGCCACACACTGTGGAAGAAATAGAGACTTTTATTGAAGAAGACACAAGATACAAGAAACATTTTACATAGAACAATGACACCTCAAAGTAGGTGCCTCAAAGTGGGCACCTTGGGACCTCACACAGATCTCCCAGTGCCTTTTTTGCTGTTCAAAACACTGCAAAATCCTTTGTTGGAATCGCCATCAGCTGCCTTATTGTATTTTCCTGAATCTCACTGATGGTCTGAAATCTCTTCTCTGCATCAAAGTCTCGGACACAGTGGCGTTTGGAATCCCCAGATCAGTTTCTGGTTCTCCCACTGTCAGACGCTGGTCTTGGTTGATTGCAGCCCCTGCGCGTTCAATATCCTCAGGTGTTCCACTTGTTGCAGGCCTTCCAGAGTGTGGGTCACTTTCAACAGGCTCTCGACCATCTTTGAACCATTTGTGCCACACTTTTATTTATGCTGCACTCATTGCATCATCCCCGACAACCTTCTGAATCATCCAAATAGTTTCTGTGGAGGAATGTTCAAGCTTAACACAAAATTTGATGCAGATTTGTTGCTGTACTCGCTCAGTCATTTTGAATGCTATGGCCACACAGTGCACAGGCTCACTCAACAGTGTCTACCGCCCCCGCTGACTGGTACAGTGAAGTTGTCAGTGTTCACTCATGCGCATTCCAGTAACTTGGCTGCCAGGTTACATCGATGTTGTACAAACCGTTCTTGTTCTGTTAACAATGGTTGGAGTTTTCCTAGACAGACCTCATATAATTATCGTTCTGAGTAGACTTATTTCAGTTTCACTTTAAGTAGAGAAAACATCTATTTCTTTTAACTTTAATCAGAACTTCTAACCCGTGCTATGCAGCTAGCTTGTTACCCTTTGGAGGCTGCAGTTTATGTAAAAAAAAATACTTGTAGTCTATCCTCATATAATCTTTTGGATAGAAATTTTTCACTGATGTGAGCCCTTTTCTCTACCCAGACTGTTTTGCTCATGATCTCTACAAGACAATCCCTGTATTTTCTTCTTGCCCTGTGTTCATATACCAGGTTGTCTAGAATGACTTTCCTCTCCTCTTTGCTTGAAGAATCTTACTGAACTATCTTTCCATTTGCAGGTCACATCTTGCTTCTTTTATGAGGTTCTCCCTAGTACTGCACCTGGGGTGACCTCAAATTCTCACATGTTCCCAGAATGCTTATGGCTCTTTATTATTCATTTGACATTTAACGTTCGGTGTCTTCTGTTAAACTAGTAAAGTGTGGCAAAAAAGTCCTGGCCTAGGTCTCAGCAGACCTGAGTCCTGGACCTGACACAGGATACCACTTGCTCATTGTAACTGTGGTTTCCTTGTCTGTAAAAGTGAGGTAATAATACTCAAGTGAATTGCTTTGACAACCAAAAGAAATGTTAAAACATTTTATAAGCAATAAAACATTATACAAGAGAAGGTATTATTATTATTACAAGCACATATGTTTTTCTGTTTTTTTCCCCGAAATAATCAGCGCAGTGCCCTGACTATAATATCAACAAAATGAATGAACAAACCAACTAGGAATCTGAAGAACGGATCGCTGGAGCCTGTCCTGTCACCTGCATGACCTTTAGTTCGGCATCTGATTCTGTTCCCTTTTTTGTAAAATGATGGTTTGTCTAGAGTCTAGACTAATCGGACTCAACCCTGGTTACACATCAGAAACACCTGGGGAGCTTTTAAAAAAGTCAGATGCCTGGGTCTCACCTCAAATCAACACAGATTCTCTGGAGGTGAGGCTCATGAGTAGGTACTAAAACCTTTCGTTTTTAATTTTGAAAAACTACCAACTTATAGGAAATTTGGAAATGCAGAATAGATAACTTTTTAACCCCAACGTATTTAGTAAATGGCACACATAATGATCCGTCGCTTCTGAATACTTTAATGGGAATTTCCTACAGATAAAGACATCCCCCAACACAAATGCAACGTAATGAAAATCGGACGGTTAACATTCAAGTTCGTTCCCCTTCAAGTTTCACCCATGGCCTCAAAAATGTCTCCTTTAAACTGTACCTGATTAGAGTTGCCTCTTGCATGTGGCTATCACATCTCTCTCATCTCCTTTGGACCAGAACATTTTCTCAGTATTTCCTCCACTTTCATGACCCTGATACTTTTAAAGATTACAGGCCATTTATTCTGTAGAATGTTCTTCAGTTGGGGTTTGTCTGATGCTCCCTTGTGATTAGATTTAGGTTTACATGTTTGATGAGAATATTACAGCATCAATGCCAGTTCTTCCTTTTGAAGTTTATGATTTCAATTTGTTCCGTCACTGGTGATTCACGATGGCTTGACCAGGGTGGTGCTGGCCAGTCTTCTAAATATAATGTTAATCTTTTTTCCTTTGTTATGAATAAACATTTTGTGGGGAGATACTTAGAAACAATGGAACTATCTTATACCTCATCAAACTTCAAATATATTCATTTGTTTATGTCTATATGTTTTCATGATTTTTTATTTTTTTCAAGAAGCTTTAATACATTATCATTGTTATGAACTTTGATGCCCAAATTGTCCCCAGTCTGGCCAGTGGGCATTCCATCTAGTTGGCTCTTGCGTCCTTTCACATGTTCCTGTCATTCTGTGAGTGCTTCCTGCTTTTTGGCACAATAAGATGTTCTAGGCTCATCCGGTACTTTCCTTGTCTCAGCCCTGGAGTCAGTGATCTCTCCAAGGACCCCTGGCTTTGTTTTTTTAGTGGAGAATAGAATTAAAGATAAGCTCAGGGTGCTATGTAAGCACATTGCTATTGAGCTGTCAAGTGGCTCCTAGGCTCTCGGTGGATAACGTTAGGGAATGTGGGAATGTATAAATATGTGCATACACACACTTTTATATGCATATTTATTTCTATGTCTATGAATATATTTTTTAAACTATGAGTTTATACTAATTCCAAATATTTTGTAACTTTCAATATCTGTAACATCTCATCTTCAGTTTAGAAATTTGAAACAAACACCAACAAAAAATATCCTCTTGAGATTTTTCTGCACTTTTATTGCCAGCCAGACTAAAAATAAATCACAAAATCATTAAACAAGATACATCTCTTTTTTGTAGCTCCACTAGTTTGTTTCTTCAAACACACGTGCACACACACACACCGTCATATCCATATTTTTTTTTAGGCTGAGAAAAGAGCATTCTACCAGACATTTAAATATTGCTTTCATACAGGTTAATGGATCTATGCCATCCTTTACACCTATTTAATTATAAATAAAGTATGCCTTCATAGAGCAATTTTTAAAAAAATACTATGGGAAAATAACCTTTCTGGCATTTCAAAAACAGAGCAAGATACATAAATAGATTTGTCTCTTGTCAGGAGCAGCGGAGTGGAAGCCCCTCACAAGATGGGAAAAGTCGTGCAGCAAGCAATCCGTGACGAGCACACGTCGAGCCAGACAACACCACGCTGGAACTCTGCCCGCCTGATAGACACCCGGAGATGGGGTTGCCTGTGCTGGGAAAGCTTGCATCAGCCACAGTGCAAAGGAGGCGGCCACTGGGGAACGCGGTTGCCGGTTTGGGAAAGCTTGTATCATGTTAACTGCACTTTGCTTCTCAGGCACTTTGTTCTCAATGTTTCCCTGGTCAGAAGACCTTGTTTCTATTCAGAGGCATCACATGTTTTGTTCACAATATGTTCACAATCCATACAGGTAGGTACAATGAGGATCTGGGATGATGTAAATATTAACGTTTCCTGTGGAAGTAAGTACACGATAACTTTGGGATGTTGAATTGCCAATGAAAATTTTAATCATGGTTGAAAAATAAATGAAAAAAATTCACTGTCATTGACTTCTGTGAAATTGCCATGATTATGCATACTTTATTGGATTGTCAATGTGGATTCATTCTGTTACCTAAACACTCTTTATCTTTAAATAATTTTATACCTCCTACCACTACAATTCTAAGTGTCCAGTGTGGTTTCTTCCCTTCTCACCACTTCATCCCCTTTGTAGATGGTTGAATCTCTAGGGTACATGCTGCATAGGTGTATTCATCATGGACACTATCTTAAGTAAACTACCATCGTGTTAGCTAATATGTTTTGGCTGGGCATTCAGTCATGCATTAATTACTAACACCCTCAATATCATTCAATCTATATCCATCAATTAGTTAATCAATCAGAGTAATTTTAATCAGTTGGCTTGTCATTAAGTGGAAACCAGCCATTCCTCGGAATTTTTTTTTAACAATTCTAACTGAATTTTTCTTTTTAAAGATTGAGATCAAATACTCTAAATACAATTTTATTTTTGGATTTTAAAATAGGTGATTATTGAATGACAAGGCCCTAAAATGTAAGTTGCACAATTAAGCTAGCATGACCTAGTTGGTAACTAATTGTATTGGATCAGATAACTATGGGACATTTATACAATGGAATACTACTCAACCATAAAAAAGAAGAAAGTTTTACCCTTTGCAACAGTATGGATGGACCTGAAGAACATTATGCTAAGTGAAATAAGTCTCAGAGAAAGAAAAATACCATATGTTTCACTCATATGTGGAATCTAATGAACAAACTGAGCTAACAAGCAAAATGGAGACAGACTCATAGATGGAGAGCAGGATGACAGCTAAGGGTGCGGGGTAGTGTAAGGGGTGGAGGGGCTGAGCAAAAAGGAAAAAGGACTCATGGACATGGACAACAGCGTGGTGACTATAGGAGGGAGTGGGATACAAGGGGACTAAATGGTAATGGGAAAATATATTACAAATTTTATTTGAGAATTAAAAAAGAGTATTTTTAGGTGAAAAACCATGTCTTGTTCATCTTTGAAATATATAAAGCACTTTACTTTTCTATTGTCAGTTGAGTGATTTAAACTCTACAAAATTATGCTGTTCTGATGACTTGAATAGCGATACAACAACAAAGAGATCAAATGAGACCTTGATATATTTCAGAAATTTCTAACCATGCATTCTATCCAAAATAAGATGATGTTTCATTTTAGACTTAGAAAAATTGGATATTTCTACCAAATATTTGAGTATACTAGGGATTGTCCTTTCGGGGTCTTCTCTGACCTGTTTAGAGAAGGGGGTGTGCTGAAAGTAGCTGTTTATAACAAAACCTCCTTTGTTGTACAAAACCAGCTAAGTAGAGAACACTGCATCATGCATGAGAGAATCTTCCCCTGGGTGCGTCTATAACCGACTACAGAGTATCATCCACAGACTCTAACAGATGCCCAGCAGAGGAGTTCCAGGCCCTAACCGCCCTCTAGTCTCTTGTGTTAATGAGGACTCTTGATGCAGTTTAAGGCACACTGGTGAGCGGCTCTAAATCAGAGCTCATCCTGCAGAAGGAAACTTTACAATGGGTGCCGAGGCCAGTCGGTTGGAATTCCAGATGTGGGGCCTGTACCCTGCCTCTGACCAGCATCCATTTCTGCGCTCCACAGCTGGTCCCTGTAAATGTGCCATATTGCCGCCCATCTGCTCAGAGAGCGCACAGTGGCACATCTCTCTCTGACAGTGGGCCGTTTTATTGAATGCTATAAATATTGAAATTCATAGGCATGAAGCAGCAGATTTTTAATGTTACTTAGAGAGACATTTGAGCCACAACCTTTGGCAGAAGCACACACTGTTAGTATCTCAGTACACTGTGCACCATTTGGTTCAGACTCATGAACAACTTTTCCAGGGATTTCATGGCTCTCCAATCCCAGGTAAAATGGAGTACAGACCCTGAGGGATGATATTTAGTGTGAATGTCACCCTGCATACAATGTGCATTTGGGATATGGACTTTCCAGCCCTGTGCTGTGTTAAACCATATGTTAATGTTTTTATACTCAGAAAAGATTAGTTTGGGGACCAATAAAGTTTCAAAACTACAAATAATAGGCTAACCATTGCGAAACGTGAAGCATTCCTTCAGCTGATTTTTTTCCAGAGTCTCTGCAATTTTCATTTTTGAAATGGCAGGGCTATATTTTGTAATAGGAAACCAGCTTATCCATATTTTATAAGCTAATATGCGCAAATTTTGGACCAGAGAGGAAACATCTCCATTAATTTGAAATCATTGGTATGTGAGCTGTATGAAACATAGAAAATTGCTTTGTGGTGTTTTCTCCCCTTGACCAAATAATCCCAAGCAAACTTTGAGGCAAAGGGGAAATAAATAAAAGCATAGAAATAAAAAAGATAAATGTTACCTTGCATGGTTTGACTTCTGGGTTAATATTCTTTGTCCTTAGTGAACTGTGAGCCAAGGCAAAGCTGTTTAAGACTAAAATAAGCATGGTTTTTATTTAAAGGACCCTCTACTTTTCCTTCAGTTCTACTGTGAAAATGCTAAAGAAACGGGAAGTGTCCTAGCAATCGTCAGGGTTTTAACAACAGAAGCGAGTCATTCAATTAAAACAGTAAGTAGTTGGGAAAGGACATGATAATGCTCCCAGTTTGGCATTTGTTTACATCAGAGCTGTTTAACAAAGCCAATGTGACGACTATTAAAAAATAAAATACTTTCCCTGCCTAATTGATGTAAAGAATTGAACACGATCAAAATCCAAACTGAATTTCAATTATTCTTCTGGCACGTACGTTTCTCAAGACTGTGATGCCTTTTAACTTAGCTTCATTATCATTTTCCAATTGCTCTGCAGTCTTTGCATTTTTTAAAAAAATATATAGCAACTTGCATCTTTATTACCGAAGTTGTAACATTGCAACAATAAGCTGTGTCATTGCTCAAACATTTCCCTGAGTTCCCAATCAGCAGAGTTATGTAAGGTGGCAGGTTAATAAATGCGACACACTGAAATCATTTGTACCAGATTATCTCTCCTTCCAAACTCTGACAGATGCTAAGTCCAGCTGGTAAAAAAAGTTTATAGGCGAGTTGGATCTGGGGTCTTCACACACTCCACAATGTTGGCTACCAATGCTTGTTTTAATGAGTCACGAATTGCCTGTTTATCTTCTGCTCCCTGCTGTTTCTGCATTTTCTCTTCCAGAACAATCCTAGAAACACATGCTGCTACAGACGCTGGAGCAATGTGTGTAGACATTTGAGCCAAATTATTATAAAGAACTCTTTCTTCTCTGATATTAAAAAAAAGGAGCGAGAATTGCACATTGCCTAGCAAATCGTTATCTCAGATGTTCACTGTGACATGCTCAATATGGCCTACCAGAAAAAGTTGGAGACATTTGAAACCTTAACAACTACACAAAATGACACTGTAATTGGCGGGTTTTGTTGTTCATGTTCTGGCTCAGCTAAAACTGCTCTAAACACTTTGTTTAATGATGTTACATTATGACAACACATGGCTTCTATACAGCAGGTCATCATGTCTAACATGCAACTACACAGGAAAAGTAGCAAGTGGCCAGGAAACGGGACCAGGAGGCACCCTTCAAAGTTCTTGCCACAAACCAAAAATGATTAAGCATGAAGTGTCCAAATAAGGACAACTTGTCACTAAAGGCTCACTTAAATCAGGTTCCTGATCCTACTGGTTTAGGATGACTTTTCCAGGAAGCTGTTGGTTTGAGTGTATGATTGGGTATCTGTGTGTTTGTGTGTGTGTTGGGGAGAGAGGATCATGTTGCTATCACAATATTTAATATTTAACTGAGACTCGGGAAAAGAGGTTTTAAAAGAAAGAGAAAGACACACGAGCAAGATCATGCTCTAAGCAAACTACTTGCCGAAATATAGGAATCTTTCCTTTGAATTTTAAAAATATTGTTTAACAAGAAAGAACACATTCTTCTCCAAATAGATTTGTTAGTATTGTAGTCTTCTCCATTTTAATAAAGGTTTTGGCCATCTTGTGAATGTCTAACTTTTGCTATATATAAATAATACAGATGTAAAATAGTTATGATGAAAGAGTTTGGTTAAAGATTATGATGGCAGGTTGCAAAATGTTTTGACATTTGCAGAAGAATTTTGTATTGGGATAATTGAATTTTGGAAAGGAAGGGTTGGACAAAGAAATATAAAATTATGTTTGATGGTTGGGATATCCAAGCAGAAGCCCAGTGAGGACAGGTGCTGAGGCTGTGCATTCTGCCAAGCTGAGCTGAGTGTTCTGGGAATGGTTTGAAGGTCATTGCTAAAGATAATCATTTTGTCCAGAAGAAATTGGGAAACTGGTGTGTGGCATGAGGCAAGGATAAAAGGTGAAAAATTTTGGAGGAGACAGAAGCTAAAGGTTAGGAAATGTGAAGTCATCTGGAATTTATATCATGCTTGAACATCATTTTATTATCTCAGAAAATATGATGGAAAAATTTATTTGGCATAGCACTCAATGTACCCTATAGAAAATCCCTTGTGATAAATTATCATTTATATTGAATTTCAGAAAATATTTCATTTCTTTAAATAAATGTGTATTTTTATTTCAAATAATCAGGGATGCAACACAAAGCACTCCTGCCATTTTAGATGTCAAATAATTTAACACTCAATTGTTAAGATTCACTTGTTCACAGAGGAATCTGAAATATTCCCTTCCTTCTGTCTCTCTCAGGAAATTTCCACCATGTTTCCTCTGGAAGCCCCTCATTTACTTTTGGAAGTAGAGAGGGTACAAAGTGGAAAAGATATACATAATACCCTCACACTTCAGGATATTGTGCCATGAAAATGTGACTTTTTACTTAAAAAAATAATTTATCTAATTTGTTGTAATGACTTAATGGGTAGAGAAATAATTAACTATATTTTAGCAAACTCAGTCTGTTTCGTTAATTTAAAGACTTCCTGTCAGTGAATTAGTCTCTTCAGGTAAATAGTCAATATTCAGACCCTCCTAGTGCTCCTCTCCAACATGGCATCTGCATGTTCATAATTGTTTTGAAACCTTCATTCTTAGGATACCCTCCCTATCTTTGTACAAGTGAGCATTTCTTAGACCCAAAATATTATGTTGACTCTACTTAAGAACATTGGCAACCTTTCCACCACTCAGTAGAAGCGTTCTTCTTATCTTTCATTTTCCCTGACTCAATCAAATGAAGACAGAGGAACAATCCTGGAGCCCTTCAGTGGTTTGATAGTGTCTATGTATGCAAGGCCTTCTGTGTTCATTTTTCTGAAGTCAAAACTTCCTTTGTTCCACTTCTTGGCACAGACACCATTATCTCAGCAGCTACTTAAATAAATATTTTCAGCCCTGGCTGGTGTAGCTCAGTGGATTGGGCATGGGCTGTGAACCAAGGTGTCACCGGTTCGATTCCCAGTTAGGGCACATGCATGGGTTGTGGGTCAAGCTCCCAGTGGGGGCCACATGAGAGGCAACTACACACTGATGTTTCTCTCCCTCTCTTTCTCCCTCCCTTCCTTCTCTCTAAATAAATAAATAAATAAATAAATAAATAAATAAATAAATAAATAAAAACTTTAAAAATATTTTCATGCGTCATTTATCATTTTGACCATCTCTGCAGATTTGAATTACTTGCCAATTTGAGCCATCTATAGCAGAAATAAGATGCTTTGTCCCTAAACTTGGAGATGGCATTGTTCTCCAGGAACAAATAGATCCCCGTGGTCACCTGACCAATGGGAGGAAGCAGAGACCTCACATGTGCAGCACTTGAAATAGTGGAGTACAGGCTCAAAGCATGTTTTAAATGATTATTACATAGTACTATTGATTGCTACCTATGGAGCATTTTCTCTGTCACCAACTCTGTCTGAAGCATCTCATACCCTTTTTTAAAAAATATTTTATTTATTTATTTTCAGAGAGAGGGTAAGGAAGGGAGAAAGAGAGGGAGAGAAACATCAATGTGCTGTTGCCTCTCACACGCCCCCTACTGGGGACCTGGCCACAACCCAGGTGCCTGCCCTGACTGGGAATCGAACTGGTGACCCTTTGGTTCGCAGTCCAGTGCTCAACCCACTGAGCCACACCAGCCAAGGTTCATGCAGTTTTTTTCTAATCCTCACAACCACCCTCAATGATGGAACTTATTCCAAATTTCTGAGAAGAAAACCGACTCAGACAAGAAAGTTACATGATAGCTAGCTAGATAATGACAGAGCCGGAGTCTGTCCCAGGTCTGCCTGGTTTTAACCACTGTCTTCTTTCCTTGTCTGACTCCTCTGAGCAGCCCTTCCACCAGAATGAAGCATGAGCACTGCATCCAGGTAGGCAGGATCCTGGCCGGGTCCTCTGTCATGTGTCATCGGTTCTACAGTGTGAGCCTAGGGCTGAGGATAGAAAGTTGGCACCAGTGCACCATGTGGACCCACCTCCTTCCAGAGCCAGGTTTTATTTTAGTCTGCTGGGAAGTGTCAGTAGTTAGACAGAAGCCACTTAGAGTCTTCATTTTCTTGTACTTCAGGGTTGTTCCATAGCAGCCTTACTGGATTATGTCTTTCCACAGCATGGCTGTATAAATATGGCCAAGTCTATCAATGTGTCAAGAGTACTGCTCAGTGAAGATAGCGTTTATTTGCCATTTTTGTATATTTTCACCATCAAACAGACAAAAGTATGTGTTTAAGAAGCAGTAAGGTATAGAATAAAATAGACTTCGGAGTCAGGCAAATTGGGTTAAAATCTGTCCTCTGTAACAGTAGAATAATTCAGTGGTTTCTATGGACGTTAGCTTTCTCAGTTGTACAAAGTAGAGAATAACTTAGTTCTTATAAGATTTCTGTGAAGATTGTAACAACATACGTAAAGCACTTAGCATAATGCTGGCACTTAACTCATTTATGCTCACCAGAGTCCCTGTGGTTGTAGGTACATTATCAACCTTCTTTCTCAGGTTTGAAAATTGAGAAACAGAGAGGTTACATACCCAGCCTCAGGCTACACAGCAAGAGGTAGGTGAACAGGAACAGGAACCCAGGCAGCCTGGCTCCTGAAGCTCCTCTCTTAATCAGGAAGCAACAGTGCTCTCGTTAATCCTGTTCTCAGGAACACTCCCCTACACCACAGACAACTAGTAAGTGCTGGGGGTCGTCACCCCCTTTTCTTATCCTCAAGATGTTCTGTTTTCATGGACCACCTATTTTTAGTACAGTTGGTATTTAAAAATCAAAGGAAAACACAGGGTAAACACAAAGGAAAACTCCTTTAAATAAATATTGACTTAAATGTGACATCTTACATGAAAGAGTTGAAACGTTGCTATGTCATCATTTCTCCTTCCGTTTTTAATTATTTTCTTCAACCCCTTTTGTTACAAAAAGATCTATGTAAACAGGTGGCACCTGGCTTCTACAGGAAGACACACCTTATCACATTTTTCACTGTAATTAGGTCCAGAATCCTGTTTAGTAAAAACATCATGATACTTGGCAAGAAAACAGAAATCACTTGCTATTAATGAAAAAAAACCCACAACCCTCCTTTAACAATGTCAGAGTTTTAAAAGATCCATTTTCAGCCTACTGGTGGATTTGATGTGCTGGGATTTAATATGAGAAATACAAATGACAAGCATTTGCAACCATCTTGTGATTATTTATAGAAAATTTAATTTTTTTCTTTTTTTGTTCAGCATGTGAAAGTGAGTGCCACCTTGACAGATGTCAAAACACCAAATTTATGTCCATCCATTTCGACAATGGGTGCCAAACATCGTTTAAAAAATATTTGACAGAGGACATAGTCTCTCATCCTTACTGAGTATTTAGCTAACAGAAATTTTGTTCTGGGTATTCCACACATTCTCTTAAAGGGACCATCATTATTCTAGAAATAGACTTTTTTCCTAAGCTGCTTCCCGTATGAAAAAAAGCCTGTGAGCTTTACGTTAACACAAGAATAATTATTTATAGCAATTCCCGATGGCTGTGTTCTCATCTCATTTAGCTGTTTTAACGATATGCTAATGACAGGAAGAAAACATACATATAAAATATTGTGAGCATCAGGACTTGGTAGGAGAGAGTAAGTTTGGCTTCTGACCATGAAATCTTATTCTGTGGTTGCCTTCTTAATGGCATCCCTGGAGGCCAGTGGCTTTGCATTCTCCCGATTGTGTGGGGTCACTCTGGCAGCATTGACCAAGTAGAAAATATTCAGCCAGAGAGAACAATAGCAGAAGTCACCCTTTAGGTGTCCTGCCTTCTATGTCATGCGATTGACTCCAAGGCTCCCCACTAAGATGTCACTGTTTGACCAGTTTGCTTTAAAACAGCTTAATTAGCTGAAAGGAAAGCTGTGTCTGAGCATGTTTGTGAGAAAAAAAAAAAAAAACAAAAAGCTTTCTCCTTTCAGAAAGCTCATGCTCTATCTTGTCGGAAATCTTTGGTTCTGTAACAAAACAACATTCCTTTCATTCGCAATCAAGCCCCTGACAACAAATTTTCCTGGATTGAGAAATAAGTGGTCTGGACGTGTCTCCATGCGGTCCTCTGAGTTCAGGTTCTGTGTATCTGGGTCTGTGCGGGGCCCAGACACGGGTGCCTATGGCATTGCTGGAGGGATCCTCGCCGACAGCATGTTTATTCCCTTTACGCAGCAAGATCTAAAACGCTAATGTGCAAAGACTGTGCAGACTCTCCGGTCAGAATCTACTGAACTCCACTGTAATGACAGGTCAAAATAACGCCAGTGCTCACATTGAAAACTGCCCTGACCATTTGATTAATTTGTTGCTAGTTAAAATTTTTAAAAAATCATTCATAAAAACAACTCAGATTTCACTTCTGGGAGGATATAGCAAGAGAAACTTTGTGATAATAGTTGAAAAAATTCCTGATTCAACATGGACCTCCTATGAATGCATGCATACCATCTGCTGTCTCAGGGCTTGGAGCCCTGCAGTGAACTTGGGAAGGTACATTTAGGGTCTATTTTAAATTCCTTAATGCAAGAGGAAATTTAATGGCTAAGAATAAATTACACTTGTTGTCCTTTTTTCTTTTTTTGGCATGCATTTCTGTGGCTAAACCCATCTGGGAGACGTAGAAAATCCATGTTTTCATTTTTCAACGTAAATTGACAGGGAGTTGTTTTCATTTTGATGGGGTGGGTGGAAACAGCTACAGAAAACTTGAATTCATGTAACACAGTCCCATAGGCAAGCCAGGGAATCATTAGAGAAAAGGAAAGACCACCTGATCCTTCACTGCCCCACTCCAGAAAGCTTTGTGGGTTTGTTGTGTTTTTTTTTTTTATCTCAACATCACAGAAGAAAATCCCCATGGTCCAAACTATATCCAACTATAAAAATACTTTAAACAATGAGCCACAGTGGCATGGCCTGGCTATTCACCCAGTTTCTT
The DNA here is from genome assembly GCA_028533065.1 of Trachops cirrhosus. NCBI lineage: Eukaryota > Metazoa > Chordata > Mammalia > Chiroptera > Phyllostomidae > Trachops > Trachops cirrhosus. Next base: position 171,573,401 of record CM052541.1, read on the forward strand.
CTACAGTCTCTCATGTCGGCAGTAATTATCTGGTGAACACATATATTCCCAGGCAACTCCAGTCTATTTTCACAACTTCCAGGTTACAATGAACACCCCCAATTCCAACCACAGCACACTCAGTTTCTTTATTGTGCTGAGCTCCAGAATATGGTGTAACTGTAAACAGCTCTGTGTATGTGTGGTATGTTGTGTATTTCGCCCATCTAACGCAAGAAAGTCAAAATTGTGGTTTGCAAAATCCCTAAAGATGATGCCTCCCTTCCTAAAGTAACATCGGATTTTAATCTGGAACCGTATCTCCACTTTTTTCTAATGAAGAGAAGAATGACTAAATTAGAAAAAAAGTCTATAATTAGCAATATAAATCTTTCACTGATTTCAGGAGGTCACCAGATGAACCGATGCAGACTTCAGACACATCTGCTCTTTTGGCAACCACTGCCTCTTCCGAGCCTTCTCATTGGCTCACGCTAATTATACACGAAGCCTCCTGAAAGCGATTTGTGCCTCTTGGGCTGAAGCGGACAGGGCCAGGAACCAGGAACCAGGAACCAGTCTGCATTGCTCAGCTCCGAGTAATGACGCAGACTTGGGGCTCGGGCTGCATGCCACCCTCAAGAGGCCAACAGACGTGGCTCAGGGTGGGCAGTAGGAGTAACATGCAAGGCTCGAAGGAGTACCTCTCCCAGGCCCGAGAAGGCTGGCGGGAAGCTCTCCATTAATGAGCTGGTATTTTCAGAAAAGGGTTAGTTCCCACAAGGTGGCATCATTGGCACCAACTTCAGAAGTTGGCCCTTAGCTAACCTTTGGAGTTGAGGTCTTGTGCGGGTAGAGTGGTGCAAAGACAGAAAGGCTGTGCTCGTGAAATAATTCAAACCTTAATGAAGTTGTTTCTTTTAACATGCATAAACAACAGTGAGGAGAAGGAGCAAATGGCGTTGCTTTAACTCACTGGCTGTTGTGCTGTGAGGCTAGAGGCCAAAGGTCAAGTGGCTTAGACAACACTGGCCATGAATTTGATGATAGACACTGCAGTTAGGTGCAGTTTCATTTAAACGATTGCAATAGTAAACTATTGGCTTTCTCAGTGGCTAATGATGTGATGTAAGTCCTAGATCCTGGGCTGACCTTAGATGGTGCATCTGCAAATTCTTAACTGGAAATGGAATAATAAAATTCCTTTTCTTGAAAAAGCTGCAAAATCTTGTCTGTATGTATAGTGACCCAGAGTAATAAAGGCACTTGAGCTTCTTTTGCATCAATGCAGAGATGAAAGGCAGGCTCTAATCCAAGTGCACTATTATTCCCCACATTCATGCCAGGTGTCTTGCTTTTCATATTCTGGTAAATTCCCTTTTCATTAAAGTGAGTTTCACCTTATCTGTGAAACTTTTTTCTGATTAGATGAGACCAGCAACCTCCTCGAGTTCTACAGATACAGGATGTGTGTATATTCATCTAGTAAACAATTATAAAGTTCCCTAAAATTAACAAAGCCTTTTGCTCCATGTTATTTTAATTTTGATAACTGGTAATTATGCATTTTATGCCATCCTGCATTTAAACATGTATGTGTCTATTTTATGGAGCTGTTGGCTTTTAACTAAAGCTGGTCACAAAACACGCTGGCCCAGCTCTGAAGGTGGAGCAGGCAGGGGTCACACTTGATCGCACACTGCATTTGGGAATGGGACTGGGGGAGGGGTGCTGGGGGCCAGCGGGGAGGTGGGGAGTTTGGAGCCCTCCCAGCAGCGAAAGGCCCCAGAGCAGGGGTGATCCCTGGCTGAGCATCTACCGAGTAAAGCCCGCAGAGCCTTTGTCCCTTGACGCCATTCAAGAAGGGAAAAAAGAAAGACAATAAAAAAGATCTACTATTCTGAAAGCTCCCTCATATTTTACTATTTTATTGAACTCCTCTCCACCTACTCTTATGTTCATCACCCCCTAAACAAAAAGAGTTCGAGAAGACAATGCAGTAACATGCCTCTAGTGTCCACACATTTTAGTATCTCTTCGAGTCAAGAATATGACGAAGGCACCTATGGTAACTAAAAAGTGTATTTACGCAATAATATATGCTGCCTTGGAGCCTTTCATATACCAATAAGGTGTCCTTTCTGCTCCTTTCTGGTAGGCTGTTTTTTCAGATCCCAAAGTTAAACATCTTTTAAAATTGTTGTTATTGTTTTTGTCAAAGATGCATATACCCTGATCTCGGAGTTATAACATGCTCCAAAAAATGATCTTTAAATCTTTACTTTAGTAAGTTATGATTTCCATGTCTTCATTGAGAACAGGTCCTCTCAGGAAGGTTTATCACCTTTACCTGAGTTTCTTATCTTATAGATAATTACAGGGGGAAATTAAAGAAACTATTAAGACAATTGCGGTGACAGAAAAGGGGGGGAAATATGCACAAAATTTTTTATTGGTATTATTTAGGTGTTATTTTTACTAAGATTTCACTAATATGACTTTGTATGCAGATGGTTATTTCTGATCTTAGGCTGCCTACTCTAAAAGAAACAGAAAATTCTTCCCCCCTCCTCCAGTTTTATTGAGATATAATTGACATTCAGCACTACAGAAGTTTGAGCATAATGACTTGACATACATATAGTGTGAAATGATTGAGAAACTCAATCATTGAGAACACAAGTGTGTGAAGGTTTAAAATTAAGTAACTGGCAATGGTTGTATTTTAAGGCTATTTTAAGAGATAGTTTTAACTAGCTGTTAATTTTGTTAAATTGAGGTGATTGTGAAATGCATTCATGCCTACCTTTTCATAGGTAAAGACCTAGCTATAAGAATATATATAGTGATGTGCAATAGTGGATACATTAGGTATTTTTGAAACATCTCTATGCAAATTAATACAATATGACCCCAAATATTATTAACTTGCCAAAACCAGTATCAAAATATTTTATACTTTTTGGTATGTCTAATCTGGTAATAATTTGTGTAAAATATGTGTGATAGAATGAATTGAAAAAAATTAAAAGATTCAATGCAAAGCTATAAGAATAATGAAAGGGAAACCTAAATGTGTTTAGATATATTTTTTATTCCTTCCTTATTACCAGTAAGACATTTATTTGATTACATATTTGTTTAATCTTAATAAAGGAGACCAGATTCTTATATTATTGCCTATGCTGTTTATTTGACTCCAAGTTGAATTCTCCAGATTTTTAGAGATTTCTCAAACCTATGACAAAGCCCAATCATTTAGAGCAAGAAAAGAAATTTCTTTCCTTTGAACAAGCTAAGCACCAAATAGACACCAAAACTATGGTTGGGTTTAGCTGAGTAAGTGAATCAAGATTTGGGCAGCAGGACGCAGTGTATGTATGTGCATGTGTGTGTGTGTGTGTGTGTGGTACCTTATATGCAGTACCTGGCTCATCTGTGTGAGTCCTCAGGACCTAAGGGGCTGGACATTCTCTTTCCCAGGGACACCTGGGGTCGAAGGCAGCTCAGGGTGTAGGGTGAGGGCCTTTGCTTCTCATAATTAGTCTTTTCTGAGCATCTCACCTCCTGCCAATGCTCCAGATAGCAGGTTGGGTCTCCCCACAACTTACACAAGGGAACCCCACTTTCCTAGGACCCCTGTTGTGGTTTAAACAGAGGAGGAGATCCACACCTAAACTGCTGTGTGTTGTCTGTGGAAAAGCATTGCACACAACGAGGAACTGAGTCTTGCGCAAACACCTTTCTCTTTCGAACTGCCAGGAGAGGGTGGATATATGTACTTTTGCAAACCTACACATATAACACTTCATAAACCAAAAGTTAGAAGGAAAAAGATAAAGAAGCCTGGTAGGGGAGAAAAGAAAGCCACCCAAAGAACTTCCAAGGTATCAGTTTCTTCCTGGCTAAGGTATGTCACTCTTTGGTGTACATAAGGCTTAAGGAAGGCCTAGTGCCCAGCACAAATCAAAGAGGAAGCAATTCTTCTTTTGTGGAGTGGAGATGATGCTAACTTTGCTTAAATGACCTTGACAGTACCTTCCGTATGTTATATGGAGGGAGAAGGAGTGGAAAATATAATCCTCTGTGATGTCCCTTGTCTGTGGCAGAAAGGGAAGGTAATTTATTATCTTTCACCTCAACCTAAAGAAAGGTAAGAAAATAAATTTGAGAAAGAATAACCTGGAGCATACACATGCAGCAGGTCCATAGTTTCCCAAGCAGATTTCCAATGGATCTTTTTATGAAAATGTTTCTTTCATAGCGGTGCAACCTCTCACAATAAGGCAGGATTTCTAGTCAAAACGAATGTCCGCTGTGCTGCTGACAGCCGCCCAGTGGGGTGGGGTCATACAACAGCGCTGCAGGCATCCAAGGGACATCGGTTCTCGACCCCTGTGTCAACCTCCAGCGTTCCCAGGGTCGGGTCAGCATCCTAAGGACGCCTGTGGCCTCATTCGGGGACACCTCTGGGGTATCCCACAGAACAGGGGCATTCTTTGCCAAAGGCATTCCCAGCCAGCCCCATTTTGTGGCTCGCTTTGTAGAGCGATACTGTGGAGCATGAAAACAAAAATGCCTGGGGAGTCGAGGTTGGGGCAGGGGTTGTCAGATCGTAGAGAAGCCTGAAAAAGACAGCCTCCTCTCTGGTCTGGCTTTGATGGGAATTATGGGTTCATACTGGAGGAGGCTGAGATCAAGAGAGGATGTTTTCTTTATGCAGTCCATGAAATATGTGAGCCACACACAGTGCACACTCATATCGTGGGCTTTTATTTTTCAACCATTTAGCGAACCCTGGATTATAATCTCTAAGGAGCATGCAAACTATTTCATTAACATTCCGCTCCTCTAGGGTCGGGTTTGCAGAAACCCTGTGCTCCAGGACAGTACCAAAGTCAGTAGAAGATGCTACTGTCCCCAAAGTCTCTGCCACAAATCCTTCACCCTAGAGCTACATATTTGGGTTCATTAGGAACTCACTGCAAGCCTTACTGTCTCTTAGTTTGGGTGCATTTTCCTGGTCACAAGTAACACAGCAGAAGGGAAACTGAAGGGTAGGAACTGATAAGGGACAGGTGATGGGGAAGCTGACATTCTGCTCAGAAGAAGGGGAAATTCAGGGTAGAAGTATAATTCTGCTTTTAAAAAATATACCTATTTCTAGAGAAAACTGCAAGTCATCAAGAAGTGTAAATGATATATATATACTCTCTATTTTATAAGGCAGAAACATAAAAGGTATATTCAAAGCAAATTTCCATGAAGAAATACGGGAGAGAGCAGCTTTTTCTGTAAGAGGTAAAGTTTATGTTATTGTGTAATTTGCTTGCACAGAACATACTCATCTTTAAAAATTGGACAATAAAACACTGCACTTGGGTAGTGTTTTACACTACCCAACTGTATTGTAAATTTCCAATTACAGTAATTGGAAATGTTTAATACCTTATTATGCTTAAAATTTTCTTTTCAGAATAAATCAATATGTAGTTACTAAGAATGTAATAATCAGCCTAATAAGTGGTATACAGATAACTCTGCCCCTGTGAGGCTCGTTTACACGAGGTGGAAAACAGAGTGTGCCTTTTCCTACGAGTACATGCTTTTCTACTGAGGCGGCAGCGGGCTTGGCTTTCTTACTCATTGGAAGGCCTGTGACAGTCCATGTACCAATTCTACCTCACCAAAGCTAATTTCAATGCCTAGTTCTGAAAACTTAGAAAAGACAATTCAGAGTACACTGTTTTAAAAGTCAAATGGAAATAAAATCCTTATTTCAAAAAGGTATCTAGGCCCCCATGCTCACTGCAGCATTATTTACAATAGCTGAGACATGGAAACAACCTAAGCGTTCACTGATGGATTAATGGCTAAGGAAGCTGTGGGCGATATATAGAAATAGAGACATGTACGCAATGGAGTCCTATCATCCATAAAGAAGGAAACCTTACCATTTGTGACGTCATGGGTGAGTCTCGAGGGCATTATGCTAAGTAAGATAAGTCATGCAGAGAAACATAAATACCATATGATCTCACTTTTCTGTAGAATCTAAAACAGAATAAAACTAAACTCATAGATACAGAGAATTGATGGGTGGCTGCCTGAGATGGGGGTGGGTGGGGCATGGAAGTGAAGGTGGTCGAAGGGGGCAAACTTCCAGGGATGAGACGAATCTGTCCTGGGGATGCTGTGCACAGCATGGCGACCACAGTCAATAGTACCGTGCTGTGTATTCGAAAGCTGCCAGAAGGGTGAATCATCAAAGGTCTCAACACAAGAAAATAAATTGTAACTATGTAAGGTAATCGATGTTAACTAAACTTATCCTGGTAATCATTTTACAATCAATGTGTATATAGAATCATTATGCTGTGCACCTAAAACTAATGTTGTACGTCAATTTTATCTCCATTAAAAATACGATAAAAAGTTTACAAAGTCTCAAAAGAAAATCAAATGATTAGAAAAATCATGTCGATATTAATCACCCTTATTACCCCATCCTGTCATTAACAATGGCTAATGTACATGAAAGAAAGAAGAAATTTACTTATAAATCTTTAGGTGTGACCTTTTATTTGAGTCATCAAAAATTCTGATCCCTCAACTCTGAAAGTAATTAGAAAATGTATCATCTTGAAAATAGTAGTAATATGAAAGTGAGAAGCTAGCATGTAAACAAACAGACAAAAAGAAGAAATAAACTAAAATATGTAACTACATGCTATTTGACATGGAGGCTATTCACAGCAGATTCTTAGGTTTGTTTCAAATCCACAGAAGCTATCCCACTGGTTTTCATCTTTATCAGATATTCCCTCTTTCTCCCTCATCTTATATCAAGTCTAACATTTCCCAAAATGTCTGTGTCAGATACATTTTATGTATCTATAGTCTTATTCCTAAATGATCAATGAATGTTCCTTCTTAACAGATGCTTTCTTAATTTTCTAATAATCAACCTGATCGGAGGAAACCAGGTGGACATGGGTGTGCATTTTAGATCCGAAAATAATCGGAAGAGCTCATCTTCTCTGGTTCTCTGCTGCGGAGAGGTAAGATAGGCCCATTTCACAGAGGTAGTAGAGGCTTAGGGCGGCAGAAAGGAAAGGAAATAAAGTGGGCACATATATTTTATACTTTCTCTCTCAGCCTGTATCAACACTGATCTGTCATAGATTTCTGTATTATCTTAGAGGCATTTTAAAATCTGCTTTGGGGGTGATTTGTGTAAAATTAGAGTAATATCTGTATGTGACTGCCAGTGCTGTTGTGAGCCTTACAAGGAAAGGATCCATGTAGAACTTGGGGCCAATCTGTCATTCTAATGTCACTATGTGGTCCTGAGCCATGCCTGTAGGGCAGAGAGAACAATGCCATTTAGCTATTTTTTAAAATGCAGCACTTTTAAATTCTACACAAGACTTAAAGATAAAATCTTCTACTTTATTGTTTTATGAATGAATAAACTAAGACCCAGAGGGGCAAAGTGACTTGGTGAGGTTATCCCACTAGTTAGGGATGAGAATGAGGCTAGCACCCAACATCTCCTCAGTCCTGGTTCAAGTTTGCCCACGATGTTACAACATGCTTGGTTTTTAATCTAGTGCATTCAGCAGTGTAGACAGCCCCTAAGTCACCCTTGGGGAAAAAGCCACATTCTTTAAGAAAAAGCATTAGCTTCTGGGACCACGAGCATCTGATTTCACAAAATGCTTCTGCAGGACAGTTAAAAGCAGCCACCGTTCTTTTCAATTATTTGAATAAGTGGGCCAGTGCATCTCAGAGAAACCAGTGGGCACACGGGCATGTGCTCTGTGTCAGAGACTGCTGCCCCCAGACTGACACAGCCAGTGTCTCCTCACTCTCCAGAAAAAGCCCTTAACCACACATAACATGCATTTCATAGTGAAAGCTGAACACCAGCTAGCAAGTGTATCTCTTCAATATCACACAGTGAATCAAGTGTCTGGATTCTAGGAGCAGAAGGAAGTCGGCTTGCATGTAGGCATCATAAGATTAAGGTGAGAGTAGATACACTTGGGAAAGGGAAAAACAGGCCAAACAGAAGTGTGAGAAAATTAGCTCAGCTGAGTTGATGTGAACATCTGCAGAAGTTGTTAATGGGCACTATGTTTAATTAAATCCACCAGACATATGCGTGCCAGTTATCTGTGGAACGGTGTTTTTCCCCACGCCACACCTGTTGCTGGCTGGGGTAGACTTGCACTCGATCACGTGCAATGTCAGGAGGATTCGAGGGAGACGAATTCTAGGCTCCAGTCTGATTCACTTAGAGGCGAGCACTTCACCAGTGGGAGATAATCAGATTCCGGCTGCAAATACAGACTGAAAGTGCAGATACATTACAACCTCACGACTCTCCAAACCGCCCATCTGGAGCTCCTTACATTTCTGACCTAGAGAGCAGACCTCGGAGAGGTGTAGATTTGAAAGACAAATTCATACCGTGAACCTAACTTCGAAGAGGTCATTCAAGCTGTTCCATTGGAGGGGAAGTTATTTAAGTTTATATCAGGCTCCATTTGTATACAAATGACTATTGTGCAAATAACAAATGATCTTTGTATATCCAAATAGGCTTGTTTTGGGCAGATGTTTCCTTGGTTATTCCATATTTGGTCAGGCATTAGTTTGTGTCCAGCTACGTCCCAACCCGTTCCTTTGATAAATGGTCTCCACTAATTCAGACAGATCATCTCCCCAGGGGCTCCACCCAGTCCACTGGGTTGCCAGTGGGTGCATGTTGAATTGATAAAGCATCGATGCACAGTGATTAATAATACAGCCTCTGGAGTCAATTCCAGATTCCCGCTTGTTGGCTAAATGACCGCCAGACAAGTTACTTCCGCTCTTTGCTCATCCTTAGCTAAGTTTGTTCATCTGTAAGGTGAAGATAACAGTAGCACCCATCCCATATGGTACTGGTGAGGTCTAAATAAAACAATGCATGTCAAGTGCTTAGAGTTACACTGGCACAGTGGGAACGCCCACCAACATAAAATACGGGGTGGAGCAAAGTCGGTTTGAGGTTGTGAGTGCACGAAACACAGTTTAGTCTTGCGTTATTATTTATTAATTATTGTATTATTTTCCATAGAAACCTACTTTTGCCCTACCCTGTATTTTTGTTAGTTATTACTAACAAGCTAATTCTAGTAGATACCAACTGCAGCTGAGTGCTCAGTGTTGTCTTACAGAGGAGAGAAATGTAAATTAAAAACTAAGCCTGAAGTTGAATAGAGCTATTTTAATAAGACCTATGATATTATTTGGACCCATGCTATTTATCTCAGTTCTATGTACCAATAGTCACTTTATCACAGCCACACCCTCTCTCCCTCTCCCTCACAGAGACGCACATGGGTATATGTTCACGTGATGAAGTGAATTAAAAATTAGGTTGATAGGAAAGTTATGTCCTTGGCTAGATTTTCCCATTAGTTCTGTGAAAATGTGTACAGTCACTACTGCTTACTTAAGTTTTAGGCTCATGATAGAACAAGGGAATGTTTTAAATCTAGAGATTTCCTCATGACCTAATGAGGAAATTCCTGGAAACAGATCCTTGGGGGAAGGGAAGGTGTGGGCAATAGGCAATAAGTGAGAATGGGATAGTTAACCACTTAGCCACCCTTCCCTTTCCTCACACCCATACGAATCACCCCAGGGTGACAAAACCAAGATGAATGAGATCATGATGTGAAGCATTTTGTGGTCTCAGTAGGAGTATCGAATGTAAGCCAGAGGATGCCATGCGCACGAGACAACCTTGCAGACTTCTGCAATGACAGGACTCTGAGGACGGGGAGGGTCTGCAGCAGAGGAGACACTGGAGGTCACTGCGATTGATATCGGACTCCCATAGCACCTCTTAATGGGTACTTCCTGTTTTTATCTCTTCACTTGCCTTTATTTCTGCTTTATTGAGATCTGAATGATGATTAAAATAATTGCTTAAAAACACAGTGCTCTAGTCCCTCACAATGTATTTGAATTTTTATATTCAATGTGTTTTTAAAATTTTTATCTTTTCATTTAACATAATTATTCATTTAGAATTGTAAATAACATTCTGTGATGTTTTAAATGTTTTGTTTTAATTTTTGAGGCACTTAGAACATTTATAGAGGATAACGTTAGACAAAAAAAAACCCAGCACTAAATACAGATTAACATTCATACTCACATCTCTTCCATATTGTGTCTGAGAAGTTTCTTCTCAGATTAACCCCTGTGGAGTAAAAGTCTGTGTAAACAGATGGACTTTGTGCCTTACCCTAAAGGTCAGCTGGCTAGAGGGTTGTGAGTGTGACAGCAAATCCCTTCATCCAGGACCTTCCCGTAAGAAAAGCTACGTCTTTATTTCAGTTCAAGTGCCATGAAGGGGACTTTGCTTCCACCACAGACACGGCACTCAGCTGGGCTTCCCAAGAATTCTGCTAGTGATAATGATGATGGTCGTGAGAGTGAAAAGCCTTATGTTTTCCAACGCACTTTCACATGCATTCTCACAACTGAATCTTACAACACCATAGAGTGAGAAATGTATATGCAAAGAAATATTTTTCCAGATGAAAAGAGAGAGTGAGACCTATAATTCAATGTGAGTTCTTGAATTTCTCACACCAAAAGAACTTTAAAATGTGTTCACAAATATCTTGGAAGAATCCAATTTTAACATTTTTTGATGTACACTCTACACTAGTAATGATACCAGCAACTCTGGTTTGGGGACCACAGATCCCACAGATCATTCACATATGACATACTCTGCGCCCCTTAACTGAGTCTGCCACGAGAATAGGCAGCAGGAAACATGGTCCTCGTAAATGACTCTTAGGCAGTGATGCATTGTTCTGTGGGAACACGAGTTTCCCCCGTAGGAAAACTCAGGATTGTGGTCATGGCCTGTCCCCCTTCCCAGGGTCCTTGGACAGTACTCATTTTATGTTTCTTATGCGAAAATGCTTGCTTAACCATGTGTATGACAGAGCCCAAAGTGTGTTTTTAAACCGAGTGGCTATTGTATCTTCTCTATGACCATACTCGTATAATTCAAAAGAACTTTGTTCAGAATTTGGCTAATTTTCTTCTTCTTTCTTTCTCTCTCCCTTTTCCTCCCCTCCAACCATTGTTCGACTGTCAAAAGGGCACCTCTCTCATCTCTCAGACTGATGGCATTGTCTAGGACTTCCCACATAGACAAGATAAACGAAAGGCTGCCGTGGACAGGTATGTAACTGTGGAGACAGCAGCCCTGCAGAAGAGGCCTCCTGATCAGAAAGAATGTCTGTCCCACAGTCAACTCTCTGGCTCTGCAGTCACCTTTGACATGACTTGCTGAATAGGAGTTTGTTTTCCAATTTCCATGGTTCAGCCATAGGCCACGCAAAGTAAATACTGGTAAATGAGCAACAGTAGGTACAAAGGAATGTGAGACTAGAATCCCTCCTCCTTTGGAAGACGGTTTGGGTAGCATTCGCATGAAAATCAGTCTGTTTGGGGTCTTTGAAGTGACTTTGATTAAGGGTTGTGGCCCAATAGTAGGGAAATGGGCGGGGCCATCAAAAGAATGGGCAGTTCCAATGTGGATACTTAGCATGTGCCCCCCACCCAGAGAAAGCCCCAGGTAATGGGGCGTGGTTTGTCTTTCAGTTCCAGTCACTAGAAAACTTGTGTCTGTCTCATATATGTTTTCCAATTTAACTTACTATTTTCTTTACTTTTAGATCACTTTTACTCCCTATTACTTCACACTGTAAATTAGCTTTTCATTCTCAAACATAGAATGATGTTGGAAGCAAACCAAAAAGGAAATATTGGAGACCAGCAATATAGTCGGCAGAGTGGAAAGAACATGGGCTTCGAGATCAGAGAATTTACTAAGTGACATGGTCCCTCCTTCAGAGTCTCAGTTTCATCCTGTGAAAAAGGGGAGCACAATACCTCTTGCTGAGTTGCTACAAAGATTAGAAATAAAAAATGTGAACCATAAACTATAAAGTCATTTGTTCAAAAATGGTTATATTATTATTATTATTAAATTTTTAGGCCCATTTCTGTTTTCATCAGAAATTCAAGTTTCCTTTTTGGCTGGTGCTGTTTTGCCCTGGGGCAGTGCATATTTCCAGTTCTCATGGGGTTGGGATCATAAACACACACATACACAACTGATTTTAAATGAACTCCTCTTTGGTCATTTATACTATTAATAGCTGTGATGAATGCATTCCTGGGCAATAATTTTAAATGGACATGAAAATCAGAACTACCTAGTTATTGATGCAAAGCATAAATACGGGCAAACACATTTCATTCTGGCAAGGATATTTGAATTGTTACCCGGTTTGATTCAGAAGATGTGAGAAATCTCTAGCTAGTATGGGAAAATCACAGACTCTTTTTCCATGCCGCAGATACATGAAATCCATCATAGTCTCTAGTCCTCCCAACTGCTCCCAAGCTACCGTTTCTGGCTGAGAATCTGGTCCTTTTGATCCATGACCAAAAAGGAGCAAACGCTGCTGTTCTTAGAAAATATTATTTTCTAAAAAACTGAAAGATCTGCCCACATTGTAAGAAAACAGACTAAATGTTTAGTAATCTCTAGGAGATCCTGAGGCCCCAGAGGAATATTACTAAATACATGTAGAGCTACTGAGCAAGTAGCTGTATATATACATATTCATATAGCAAGCCATTTACCACCTGGATGCCAAAGCTTTGGTCCTTCTTAGTCTGAGACCTAGCAGAGTTGGTGCCTAAGGCCTTTCTGCACAAGCTGCACAACCAAAACCTGGATCAAAAGGTTACCAGTTACGTGCTCACGATGAATTTTTGAGGAATAAGAACACCTAGAAAACTCGAGAACTTTCATAGAGTAACAAGCCAAGGAAAGTCGAGAGGCACTTGCACAGCCCGAGTGCTGCTCGAATCACCTCCTGGCTTCCAGCTCGTCCGTGTGCCCTCAGTGATCGCAACCGACACACGCCATCCAGAATGGGGATGCAGATGGTGTCCAAGACGAAGTGTCTCGGGCCCTAATGCCACACTCCTTCCAGAGATAAATCTTTCCCCTAAGGAATTAAAAGTACTCTCTGTGATGCTCTTGCTAGCAGCCATTGGATTCATTGAAAATGGGAATAATGCTTTCATTTTCCTCTATCTTATCTCCATACTTCCACATGTTAAAAAGGAGTCCACCTTCTTCTGCTGCTCTATCACCTTATTTATAAAAAAGCAAAATATTCCAAGTTGCCATTAGAAGTTCAGAAGGAAAGGATCAGACAATAAGGAGGAAACATCCTTTACATACTTTACCAATGAGATAAGGAATTTCAGGAAATGCTACTCTTGATTTGGCAGACACCAGAGGTGGGGAAAGGTTCATGAGAATAGCACATTTAGAGATAAAAATCAGTGAAGCAAGGATCAGAAGAGAAGACACTGCAAAAGTCATCATTACACAGGAGGATAAGAGAGGAAAATTAAAAAAGAGACTGTTTTGGAGTGTGAGTCCTGCTCCTAAAACCAGGCGAATGGGGAAATCCCCCATAAAGGAGGAGAAAGCAGAGAGGGGGCCTTTGCCAGGCAGGACTGCATCACAGAGCTGGCAGGTCCCAGCCACTACCTTTCAGAAGACAGAGCTGTGCTTTGTTTACTTGTGTTCATCTGCTTCAATAGCTCAAAGAATATTTTTATGGAAGTTTTATTTGGCAATTAATGATCATTTCTAGCTGGGCACCATTCATAATTAGTGGAAACCTAATTACTATTTGCTGCTAAATCAGACATTAGCATAAGGTAATCTCTGGTTCTAATGATCCTTGGTAATTCCAGCTTTTTAAAAAAAACAATGTTTGAATTGGAAATGTCTGACCATGACCTACGCCCTATAACACACAGCACTGATCACATTGGTTTTGATCTTTGGTTCAGACGTGGCTCTACTTAATTTGGATCGTGCCTTTTCATAGTTTACAAAATGATCTCATGTGCATTATTTTAATGATAGAAAACATGCTGATTTTACAGATAAAGTAAACTGAGGAATAAGCGAAGTGGAAAGGCAGGACTCAACTCAGCCCCCCTAGCTCCAGATCTAACACTCCTTCCACTGACCAGTGTACAAATTAAATCACTCGATGTGATACGTGCCTTCCATAGTAGGCCAAAAGGTGCCATTGTGATCGCCATTGGTATCGAGTGAGCAGAATTGCATAACACTGCCCAAATATCTTACAAAAATTTATCCTAAAAGCTACCTCAAGGGTTGGGAAGGCCACCATCCTTTAATGCTTGAATGATGTGACACCACTGATTGACACAAACCCAGCTCAGACCTCAGGAAGAGTGGTGGGAAGACAAGCCAAGTCACAATCCAAATTAGTGCAGCCGCTCCTGCAGCTAGAGGAACACAATGTGGGCTTTGACTAACCTTTCAAAGCTCCGTGGTGCTTGAGCCCTGATGGCACTTGTTAAAGAAGAGCAGGGCGGTGCCGAGTTGACAGCCTGGAACATTGACCAACATGCTGCGACTGACGTGTAAATAACCTTCTGACCAGGGGTCTCGAACTTGGAAGAGGAAATGTCATCTCCAGACTTCTCCCATCGTGTGTTTATGCAGAAGTGGCCCCTCTAGGTGCCTCTCTTCACCTGTGTAAACACGTGACATAACGCTGGTGGAGATGATAACATTTTTGATTTTTGGTGCTTATTCCCAAGACTAGCTGTGGTTTTGAAAACATTTCTTTTATCTGAAATTCAACACATTTTTTTCTTTCTTAAAATGCCACACCTTTCTATGTCCAGAGGATAGGAAGCAGAGAAAATATCTAGTCAATGTATCCAATATATCATTATGTTATATATTGATGTACATCAATACAGCAATGTACAAAATGTATCAGTGTATCAATGTATCACTGGTCAGGCCCACATCCCTCTCTGCTGCCTTTGCAGCTGCCACGTTCAGGTCTTTGTGATGCCTCCCGGCGTCTCCGTGTCAGCTTCTTCCTCATGCAGGGGATTTGCCCAAGATATCATAGCATCTTGAGATGCTCAGTCTATCCATGGAATTTATGAATTGTCCGTTCCTTCTGCTTTTAGAAACTTTACCAATTGTTACTAGTGAGAGAAATGAAACTAAAAGCCAGCCACATGGATAGTAACTTAATGGGTCTTGAAAGTCTTGACAAGGATGAAGTCAAAATGTTATTATGTCCATATACATGGTCAAAAGGTACAAACTTCCAGTTAAATAATAAGTAAGTCATGGATGTCTACTGTATAGCATGGTGACTATAGTTAATAAAACTGTAGTGTATATGTGGAAGTTTCTAAGAGAATAAATCTTAGAGTTCTAATCACAAGAAAAAGATTTGTAACTCTGAATGGCAATGGATATTAACTAGGCTTTTTCGGTAATCATTTCACATTATATACAAATATTGAATCATTATGATGTACATTTGAAATTAATATAATGTTATATGTCAATTATATATCAATAAAAATGTTTGTTTAAGAATAAAGCATTTTGTTTTCCCTATTTTTATTCCTATTAACATGGCCAATCAAGGGTCACTATGGCAGTGAAACTTAAATGTGCACATTAATTTCCTGGGTACTTTTGATTCAGTAAGCTTGGGGTACACCCCAATCTCAAATGCTTGAGATTCTGCATTTTAAAGACATCACCTGATAATACTGATGCTGTTGGTCCCTGTATTACACTTTGGGTAGCAAGGACGTACGTATTACTATATAGAGATTGGCAGAGCGAGAGGGTGAGTATGATAAAGGTGATATAATTCAGATTCTCCTAATAATCTATAAAGATCTGGTAAAAGTAGAACTTATACTACTGGAAATGCAATCATGCATTAAGAATGCCTTTCAGTTTAGAATCAGTAGAATATCAAAATAAACTAAATTAAGTATGACTTCACTTTTGCTTTTCTTAGTTTGCATGATACAGAAAATGCTAAATTCTCCTGGTTTGTGAATAAAATACTAGGCTGTTCTTTTAAAACCGACTGTTTACTTAACACAATTCAGAATGGAATTGTGAAAAATTAGGAGCTACATTGAGGCCTAAGTCATCTAGAAAGTGAGCACAGCCGTGAGACTGTCATCACCCCCCTGAAGGAGCTCCCTGGGGACCGCTAAGGCCACAGTGACCGCCCCCACCCCCAAGAGTGGGGGAGCTGTTCTCCAAGAGCAACTATTGTTTAGAATATTGTGCACATCCAAGATGAGAATTTTCATGGAAAGAAGAATTCCCTTTGCTACTGCAAAAAACAATGTTTTTGGTTAAACGAAATCATCGTATCATATTATTTCTTAATACTATATTCCATTTCAGAGACATATATAGAATGCTTTTGAATTCAGGTTGTTCAACAAACATTTATGCACTAGGCTGTTTTGCTAGGGGATAGGCATAGAGGGTGAACAAGACATAATTCTTGCCTGCATTGAGGTGTCAGTCTGAGTTTGTTCTTTTTTCCCTATTGAATATGTCTTCTTATAACGTTGTAGCACCCTCCCCAAAACCTTCTTTATTTTTTAAGGACAAAATTGAATCTTGAACTCTAATCCAAATTTTTTAAAAAATATGTGCAATAAGAATATTTGTAAATGTTGCTACAGTTGAAAAGATCATAAATCTTGCCCCTCTTTTTTAATTTAAACTATTGTCTAATGCATATGTATAAGCTATGGCTTCTGTCCACTACCTTACAGCTACTTCTAATTTTGTGCATGATATTATATTGCAATTACTTTTTTACAAATCCGTCTCCTGAACCAGGCTGAAAACTTCTTAATGGAACCACTGCTATCCACTGAGTTGCCAAGCCAGAAACCAGGTCTGTCTGGGCTCT
The DNA here is from genome assembly GCA_028533065.1 of Trachops cirrhosus. NCBI lineage: Eukaryota > Metazoa > Chordata > Mammalia > Chiroptera > Phyllostomidae > Trachops > Trachops cirrhosus. Next base: position 171,590,296 of record CM052541.1, read on the forward strand.
CTACATCCTGTTGACGAATTGTGTAAACACCTCTCAAATCAACCTGTTTGGGGACACTCAAAAATCTCATTTACAATTACAGCAGCCTCTTCACTTGCCTCTGCTTTGGGCCTCTCCCAACCTCCCATTGCATACTTCCAGCTTGATATCCTCAGTCCCCAGAGGGAGCTCTCTAAAATGTTAATGGCTCATGTCACTCCTGGTATCAGTGGATTCTCATTGCCATCAAGATAAATCCAAATCAGTGTTGAAGTTCCATGAACAAGTACATGTGAAAAAGTTTCCATCTACCTCCTTTGATCCACAGTGAGTATCAACATTTTAAAGGGCTGAGAAGACCTGCAGTTACATAGCCTTCTCTAGCTATATTTAACCCAGAAGTCTCAAACCCCTTTCGCTATGGAATATTTTCTGCTGGTAATTCCTGTCAGCAGCCTCTCAGTCGGCTAGCTCTAGGATACACTTCAGGGAGTTCACCTGGTGATGTGGGTGCAAAGCTCCAGCTGTGCACTGGACCCGTGATTGCCTTTCTGAAGGAGCCTGAGTCGATCTCCCTTAGAATATTGCATTCAGCCTTTGTGCTTGATTAACAACAGCTGCTTCGATTTAAAATTCTAGGGCTAGATTTTTAGATTTTAGACTTTAAAAATCATTGAGCACAATTGCATAATTATCATTTTTTAGTAGCCAGAAAAAAAATAAATGAAACAAATAAAATTAATGTGATTATTTTATTTAACTCAGCATATCCAACTTTTTATTTTAACACTGAATCTATTAAAAAGTATTAATGTTATATTTTACGTTCTTTCTTTGTATGAAGTTATCAAAACCTGGTGTGTGTTTTACACATACAGCATAGCTCCATTCAAACTAGCCACATGGCAAGTGCTCCATGGCCATGTGTAGCTAGTGGTTGCTGTGTTAGACACCACGGAGACAGAACGTTTCTCTCATTTCAGAAAGTTCTATTGGACGATACTGATTCAGAGTGGTGGTTATTACCTGGGGGTGATTCTGGTTTCCAGGACGTGTCTGGTGATGTTTGGAGACATTTTTGGTTGTCACAGTAGAGGGAGAGGTTGCAGCTGGCATCTAGTGTGTAGAGGCCAGGATGTTGCTAAATGTCCTACTATATATAGAATGCCCCCCTGACCCCACAACAAAAAATTATCAGGACTGAAATATCAATAGTGTTGAGATAAGACACGCTAGTCTAAAGAACTGGTGGGCTAATGAAAAATTATCACCTATTCTTATAAAGGCTCTCTCTCTCATTTATTCATTCCACAAATATTAATAGGGCTTCAAACATCACTGACTACTATGTTAGTACTTTAAACATAAAGGCATACCAGATATCATAAAATATAGTCAATGAATGTAATGTGTCATACTGTATAGGATTCAGAGATGAGGCACAAGAAGAGATAATCAACATTTTTTGGTTTTGTCCACTACCGGGTTAGCATAAGGTTTTACATACAGATGAGTGGAAAAGGGAGATAAAGGAAGGGGGGAAATGAAGTAAAGGCAAAACTAGAAAAATCAGAAGGAAAAAGATATTTGAAAGAAAATAATGATAAATAATGCACTAAGTTGAGAGACTGGGAAGGAAACCAAAGGTAAAATGGAATGAAATGGAATCGAAGCAATATGTGGAGAAAAACAGGAGCAAGGCCAATGAGATTAGCCACGACTGTCCCTATTCTAATATTCTCCTGTTTGCTCAGGGTTTCCCCTCCCAGTCTTCACGATCCTACAGGATCCTCTCTATGACTATCTCCAGCAACTGGTTTTCCTTCCCTTCCCTTCCCTTCCCTTCCCTTCCCTTCCCTTCCCTTTCCTTTCTCCTTTCCTTTCTCCTTTCCTTTCTCCTTTCCTTTCTCCTTTCCTTTCTCCTTTCCTTTCTCCTTTCCTTTCTCCTTCCCTTTCTCCTTCCCTTTCTCCTTCCCTTTCTCCTTCCCTTTCTCCTTCCCTTTCTCCTTCCCTTTCTCCTTCCCTTTCCTTTTCCTTTTCCTTTTCCTTTTCCTTTTCCTTTTCCTTTTCCTTTTCCCTTTCCTTTCCTTTCCTTTCCTTTCCTTTCCTTTCCTTTCCTTTCCTTTCCTTTCCTTTCCTTT
>CM052541.1:171592515-171663675 GCA_028533065.1 Trachops cirrhosus
CCCTTCCCTTTCTCCTTCCCTTTCTCCTTCCCTTTCTCCTTCCCTTTCTCCTTCCCTTTTCCCTTTTCCCTTTTCCCTTTTCCCTTTTCCCTTTTCCCTTTTCCCTTTTCCCTTTTCCCTTTTCCCTTTTCCCTTTTCCCTTTTCCCTTTTTCCTTTTTCCTTTTTCCTTTTTCCTTTTTCCTTTTTCCTTTCCTTTCCTTTCCTTTCCTTTCCTTTCCTTTCCTTTCCTTTCCTTTCCTTTTTTCTCCCTTTTCAAGAGTAAAAATGAACTTATTTTCTAGAAGGACATCAAGTTGCTCTACACTGGGCCTGGAAAGCTGGCCAATTGGAGATTCAGTGGGGTCAGTGTCTGGACAGCCATCTATCATGAAGCACAGCCTGTCATAGACAGCCCCAGAGATGCAGACAAAGACACACGGCCATTATTTTCCAAGGGGAGCCTTGAAAGCACCTTGGGGCTGCAGTTCTGCATGGGGCCTGGAGCGTCCATGTTGGACCACCTGCCAGGAGCTGTGTGTTGGGCTGACCTCTCCCAACCCAATGTGAATAACTTCCGAGAGGTAGCCCCACATAAGGGCAGGGGCTGCAAGCGGGTGAAGAAAGAGAGGAGATTTATAGCTCTAGAATATCTCTCCCTTTTGAAAATGAAATGGCACATTAGGGGGAAAATGGGGCTGGGCTGAAAGGACCTATCCCCCAGGCATGACCAGTTCAATGTTCATTACCCAGTGCAAAAGCGTGGGTCAGTCCAAGCAAGCCTGCAGAGAAAAGAAAGGGTTGGTGTGTTTAGTAACAGGCACGCAGAGGCTCTCTCAAGCCTTCCTGATCCATTTATTAAAAGCCTTATTCTCCATGATTGTTTTTCTCAGAAGGCAGTGTTGGCCTGGAGGCTTGGAGGGCCCTTCTCTGTGACAGAGGAGAACCAGTCTCTAGAAACATGTTAGGTTTTTTGCTAAAGTATATTGAGATCTGGAAAAGAAGTCTGTATGACATTAAAAAGCTCCTCAAGATAAAAAGAAAGCTAGGTCTTGTGTCTTCCATGGTCATTTTGATTTTTCTAATCTCTCAGAAATTGTTCAGACTCTTAAAAAGCCTGATAATTCTCTTAAACCCTGATGATTCTTATAACCACTTAAAAAGGGTCAGCTCTTTCTGAAGATAAGATAGTGGTAGCCTCTCTGATATTACTCCATGGAGGCCATAGCCTTACTTAAACCTCGAGCCATCTCTGCATTTTGATGACACATGGGAGAGTGAGAGAATTTCACCATCAAAAATATATCACATTCTTAGAGGGCAATGTTTTCTCCAGAGTTTTGAGGGACAGGGAGGAACTCTGGGCAGAAAGACTGAGGTTCGGTTTCAGAGTTCCACCACGGACATGTCTGAGGCTGTACCACGGAAATCCATACACAATGAAAACACAGACAAGGGAGATTTGCACAGCTTTTAACTTAGGTCAAAAAAACATGTAATTTGTTAAGTAAGAGGGCACTAACACGTGCCACGTCACGCTAGATTTTCTTGAAAAATAAAAAAAGTAACAAAGTTAAACTTTCAGTCAACCTGAAAATATTAGCTTTTTATGGGGGCAGGGCGGAACGAATGGAACAGCAGCGCTGTTTTTTTTTTTTTTTTGATCACCCATTTTCTGAGTCTTTGCAGAGAAAGAAGGATCAGGGAGTGAGGCAGACAGGAGTAGGCATCGGGGGTAAATACTTAGAAAAGTGTTAGAGATACAGCACAAGTAGAAAAGGTTCTCTGTGACCAAAATACATGTCAGGACACAGTGACAAATGTTGTTTCTCTGAGACTGAAATCTTTTCATTGAACGGGTCAGTAGCATATGGAATGCCATAGGCAATTCAGACTGATCATTTCTATCACCGAAGTGGCAAATGCTTTTTCAGAAGTATATATTGCATGGGTTTAGGAAAGAAGAGATTTTAATGATAGAAAATTTCCCTCTTTAAACCATAAAACAACATTTTGGAGGAAAGGAAGAGAAGGGCTTGCCCACAAGCATCAGATCAAAGGTCAGTGTCAGTGAGCCAGAGTCACGTTTATCGATTGATCAAGGTCTGACAGAAAGCAGTGTGTGTAAGATGCTGGGAGAGATTCAACAATGAGTGTCACATCTCAAGCTAGACAATCAATGTTTCTTAAATGCTTTCATTGGATTTTTTCTTTCTCTTATTAAATGAAAATTATACCATCAAACTTTAAAAGATTCCCCATCTGTTTTTTAATTGCCTTGATTTCTTCCTTATCATTGATTCTGAGGATTTTGTCCTAATAAGAAAGCTCCTCTGATTAGAAAGTTCCTCCTCTGAGTATCTTCCCTCTGACCTCGAGGCAACAACCGAGCACAATCTGTGCTTTCTAACAGATTTTTAAATGAGGAGGAGGATAATGGTGCTCAATAAGATGATGATAAGATGTTTAAAGATGTTTAATGTCTTTTCTGAGATTAGTGGATGCTGGTTTAAATCTAAAACGAACTCTAATTTTCTATCATTAATTCCCTCCATCACAATTTCAAATATTCTATCTGTAATGGAAAAACTGGTAGCAAAAAATGTCAGATCTGTTGATGTCCTATGCTCTATATTAAGACATAAATGGTGGGGAAATGGTGGACACATTCATAATCCTATACTTTTGCCCAAATGAAAGTCCAGGGAGAGTGCACTGTACTTCCACTCCCACCTCTTCTCTCCATGGTACAGGCAGGAGGCGGGGAGCACTGACCCCCAGTGTCCACACAAAGAGCTTTGGACAATAAAGAAGGTCGACTCTTTCTATACAGACCTGCCTTTGTGCTCCGTGTGGGGCTTGATCCTTGCGCCCGAGAGCTCAGTAGGTGCCAGGGAGATAGATGTGGTGTGTTAGCCTCACCCAGGGCAGCAGCTGAGCCACTTTCACACAGGCAGGCAGGTACAGCCCAGCCTGGTAACAGATGAGCGCCCCTGGGGAGCCCTCGACTATGGAGAATGAAAAATCAAAAGAAACCATATTGGACACAGATACAAAGGGAGTCCCCCTGCTCCTTTTCTCTCCTCCCCGGTTCCCTTTCTCCCCTTCCTTAGGAAACATCAATGAATGTGGAAAGCTGTCTTCCCCCTGGAAGCATCTGAGTGCCTGGGACTCCAGATGCGATTCTATGCAAATGGTTTCCACCCTTTCCTGCCTGGGGAGATACAGGCGCTTAAGACGTCTGCGGATCCATTTTCTTCCGTCTCTGCTGGGAGGAAGAGGCAAAGGAGGAGTGGAAACACTCTCCAGGCTGCTGGTTGAGTGGAAATGTGATCCTGTGGAAGTGCGGTCAGGTTACTGGGGCTGCCCATTTTGGGGTATCAATGCCACCATCTGGGTGGGGGGTGGGGAGATGTTAGGGAGTAAGACCCAGAAGGGACTCAATGAAGTACCAACAAACAGCTTTAAAAATACTAGGTATTTTTCTCAAATATGGAAGTAGGGGGTGAAGGTGTTTGAAAAAGATGTGGCACCAAAACTATGTAAGTACTTTCAGTGTAAAAGAGTCACATTTTGTATTTCACCGCTACTTTCCCTATATGCTTTCCCTGTATGAAGTAGGGCAGTATGATGTAAGGTTTTTATTGTTGTTTGTTTTATATGACCTCTTTATGAGGTAAAATCAGTTCAATCATCCTACTTGCATGACTCTGAAATTTTCTGAAAAGCACAAACAGTGACAACGCATTACAGGAGGCTGAGGTAATAAATTCCAGTTGTGAGTGAAACCACAGTGAGGACTTTCTGTCAAAGAGGATGGGGGGTCGCGAGTGTGGAGTGGCTCCTGGTCCCTTCAGGCCGCATCGACATTGAAGTAAACCCAGAACTCGATCTCAGATGGCACTCACACAAGCTCGATGCATACCGGAATGTTTAAGAGACATTTCAACAGCGTTATACGGCTGTTGCATGTATCAATATCTGTCCCTTCATTAAATATGAATCAAACAAACATCCTGATGAAATGGGATACATTTATATTATACTTTAAAATTAAGTTTAGGATAATTATATTTTGTTTTAATACTTCTGGTAGCATCACTGGTCTGCCATTTACGCTGATGTTTCTTAAAAGGGGTAAGTAATTCACCATTAAAAAATAAAGTAATCCTTTAAATAGGATCAGGGCTTCTTTTACCACATTTATCTTCAAGTACACCTCCACCCATATACAATATTCTAACTATGTCTTGAAAACACTTTCTAACAGGGAGCTTGTGATATGTAAAAATCCTTTGTGCTAAAGCTGAAACAGTAATACTCTTGCTATGGACCAGCCTACACTCCCACCCACAAGTATATATGTCATTCTGATGTTAACACAGCAGTGTAGTGACTTCTGTGGTTTTTTTTTTCTTTCTTAGGGACACACAACTATAATTAAGAAGAGAGCACTTAAAATGGTGGTAAAAATTCAAGTTCAGGTTCTGAATCAAATTAAATACTGATACACTAATCTAAAGATACAAAGTATGGAACACATGTGCTCCCTCCCATACTCGTGGCAGACAGCAACAATCATGACACTTTCCACCCAGCTGCAGCCTCAGAATCCTTCTTAACAGTGATGCAAGGAATTACTACCATTAATCAAGCAGGTGTATAGGGTAGGAGGATCCTGTATTTGCCAACTTTGGACTAACCTCCAAATCTATTTCTGCTTCAGTTTCTCTATTAGGGAAATGATCACAGGATTAGAGCCCTGTATGGATATAGGCTTGTGAATTTCTGGTAAAGATTATGAAGAGGTGATATATATCTTTTTCTTTCTTTTTTTGGAAAGGAAAAATAAGAGGGGTAATATCAATATGAGAGAGTTTAGGTTAACTTCATCTAAAAATAAGAAGTTATGCATAATATCTGAAAAATTCATCCATTCTTACAATTCTATCATTGTTGCCTCACCTCAAGAAACTGTTAGTCTTAATATCATTGGTAAACAAGATGTATTCATAAATCATAGATTTAATATGAGTTTCATAGCCAGAGAATGCTTCTCTAAATACATTTATTGCATAAAAGCATTACTGAGTCTTTTATTCAATGTTGACGTCTTTCCTAAATATATTCTTCTGTAAGTTAAAATATGACTATTCTGTCTGGCACCTGAATACTCTACCTTCTTCCTCTTTACCTAGTTGGCCCTTGTCTTACGTTGTCTTGACTGAAATGTCAGCACCCAAGGGAGGCCTATACTTACTACTCAATCCAAAGTAGATGGCCACACCTATTACTTTATATCATAACATTCTTTTTACCCTCTATAACATTTATTACAACTAGAAAAAAAGCTATCCGTCCACTTACCCTTCCTTCCTTCCTTCCTTCCTTCCTTCCTTCCTTCTTTTTTTGGTTTACCACCTAAGACCCTGACATACAGAGGCTGGCAGAAATAAGGCTTGCGTGAGTGTGGTTGGTAGTATATGTGAATGTCTCCCATGAGATGGACAGCAATTTGAACCTAATTTCACCTAAAATGTCATATAGTGTGCTTAGGTGTGATATTGTTATGTTATAGAATTACATGCTTATGATCTTGTAATATAAAATTTTGTAATAAAAAGGGGAATTATTTGCCAGACCCTGTAGAAACCTTGACTATACATTAGAATCATGTATGCAGCTTTTTAAAAATCCCAGTGCCCAGGCCTAACCCTGGAAGAATTCCACCAGACGGAGGACAATCCAGGCTGTGTTTTAAAGCTCTTCTCCACCATGCAGCTAAGACTGAGAAATCACTGTTACGTAAGAAGAAACATCAATGTAAGTTGCCAGAGCAAGCCCAAGTTTTTTAATGTTAAATTATGCTAATTATTTTAATAATAAATTAATAGCAACACTATAAGCACCAGTGAAAAGTAATGGAAAATATTAGGATCTAATCCAACATCATCAAAAGTGGGGTAGGGGTGTAGCACAGATACACTGACTGTCCAAACAATGTTTTTGCTCTGTGCCACATTTTGTACTGGTCTGTGATGGACTGAATTTCAATGAGCCTAGCTGTTTGCCAGTGATGAGTACAAAAGCTGGGGAAAGGTTTTATGCTCATTTACAATTGGAGCTGAACTGGTCAGATCATATCTCTTGGAAGTGTGGCTAGAGGCAATTAAAAACAAGAGGAAGATTTAAAGCTCAATGCCGCCTAGACATTAATTGGAAGTAAGTGGGTGAGTCAATACAAATGAAGCCACCTGCCCGTAAGACATGTATTTAGAAAGGTTTTATGCAAAGTGTTTGTCTTTTTCTGCAGATGCCTCCTGAGTCTCCAAAGCAAGGAACTGGTGAACTTTGGGTGGGCAGCTCAGAGCCTGGCCATAATGCTCTGTGCAGGAAGCAACTGTTGGGGGTGGGGGACACAGACTTGGGGTCGAAAGAGACTGAGTTGAGGCATTGCTGTATCACTTACCCATGTAACCATGTGGAAGTCCCTCATCCTCTGCGCCTCAGCCTTCAACTTCCTACATAATAACACTTAGAAGGACTGTCATGAGGGTCGGCTTTAAGGCCCTACATAAATGCCGGTTTTCATTGCCATGGTCTTACAGCAGTCATCGCTAGGCTTCTCCAATTTTCCTTTTATGTAACAAAGGCACAATTACTAGGTAGTATCATTCTCTGCTGTTTTTTTTTTTTAAAGGAAAAGATCTTAGAAACCCTACATGTTGTCGAATTACTTGATAAAGATCATTTTTGATGGGATTAAAATAATAAACTAAGCATAAGCCTGCCTGACGTCTTGCTGACACCACATCATCCCCTGATGGTACATTTTGTCTGAGCTCTAAACTGTGACTCCAAATGTCCCGTCATGAGAACCCATGTCTACCTGAACCTAAATGTGCCTAGCCAGGTCCAGCACTCTGACCCACAGTGACCCATAACCCAGTAAGAGTGCGGTAAAACTTACTCCAAGAAATGTCAGAAAGACCTAAACGAGACAACTTGCATTGGGTCATCACCATCACCTGGTATCCTCCACCCTTACCCCAGCATTTCTAGAAATACATACTATGTTAAGCATAGGCCCCTTAAATTTCTCTCCTTACAATCAGTCTGATGTAAGATTACAGAACAGAGCTTAATTAATAAACACCAGTTCAAAAGAACTTATATACCCCTATGTTCAAAAAACACTATTTATACATAGCCAAGTGCTGGAAACAGCTCAGTGCCCATTAGTAGATGAGGAGATTAAAAAACTATGGTACAGTTACACAATGGAATACTATGCAGCAGAAAGAAAGAAGGGACTCCTCCCTTTTGCAACAGCATAGTTGGAACTGGAGAGTATTATGCTAAGTGTAATAAGCCAGTTGGTGAAAGACAAATAAATACCATATGATCTCCCCGATAACAGGAATCTAATGAACAAAATAACTAAAGCAAAATAGAACCAGAGACATGGAAACATGGAACAGACTGACAGCTGCCAGAGGGGCGGCGGGAGGGGGATAATGGTGGAAAGAAGGGGAAGGGAGCAGTTGAAGAACGTGTATGAATGACCCATGGACGTGGACAATGGTGTGGGGATGAACTGTGGGAGCCGGTAGGGATGGCGGGCAGGGCGGAGGAGGGCAAAGGGGGAAAAACTGAGAAAACAGTAATAGAATAACAATAATAAAAATGTAAAAAAATTAAAAAAAGAAAAAAGGGAATATAATTACCCATAATGACAAGGTCATTTAAGTCCCCCACATCCCTTAGAGTATCTGCATCATCATAAAACCCAATCCCAGGAGGGGAAAGAAAGGGACATGAGAGATTTTCTGATGCCAGAAGTCGCTAGGCCTCCCTGTCTTTCTCCATTGATCTGTAACTTACTCCAAGGTATTTTAAGTATATTTTTCTTCTGATTGGTCAACTCATTCCCATTCACTCGTAGTTCCTTGTTGAAAAACCTCTGATTTCCCCCCACAGCTGCCAAATTTTCCCATTTCTAATTTGGTTAAGTTGTTTTAATTTTCTCCATTAGTATGTAACATCTAAGAGTTTATGTATTGGTTAATGTGCTTTCAAACTTTCAAATATTTCTATGCCATTAGTTCAATAAATGATCAAGAGAGGATTAGATTTGTCTCTATATTTTAAAAGTACATGCATGTCTTTTTCAGTATGAGCAAAGTTAAGCCATAATTCAACTTAAAAAAACGTTTAGAGTAAGATAGATCAATTCTCCCTGGTATTCCTCTTCTTTGCTGCTGCTGACATTCCTTTATTTTACAGTTTGGCAAAGGAATCAGGAGGAAGTGCGAACCAGAGCACCTGCTTGTGGTCTCACCTCCTTGCTCATCTCCTCAACTTGCTGAGACAGAAGGGAAACCAGGGGAGGGGTTCTGTGGAGAAGACAAGAGAGGTAAGGAGGCAGGGAGAGGGAGAGAGCATAAATGGAAAGGAAATAAATATGTGTACATAACGGACTAACATATGGGAACGAAAAGAGGCAGCAACCAGGCATTAAAACTTTTATTTCATCTTGTAGGTACATCTAGAATATGAGCATAGAGATTAGGTGCTTTTAATGGGGTAGGGGTTGCCCAGGGGTGGGGGTGCTATTTTTAGCCAGGATAGATAAGTCCTTAGAGCGCTTAGCAGCAAGCTAAACAAATTGTCTTAACTGCCTTGAATGCTCTGAGCAAACTTGCCATTTTTATTCATGGGCCTCTGAGCCATGGCTCCCAATGGAACCATGAAGATTAAATAAATTATGTCTCCAATCATTAGTGAGCCCCACTCTCTTTTTCACGGAAAAGGTGGAGCCTGCAGTAATGCTGAGGACAGAATCTTAGCTTTGCATTAAACAAAAAAAATTTTTTGTCTACACCATTATTTTGATGCAAGGGCACTATGCAGTGGATTGAAGATGGTGCCTGGGCCCAACCCAGCCCATCCCGCTGATGGGCAGGGCCGGGGCAGGGAAAAGGGGGTGAGGGGCCATCTGGGGCTTCAAGCTGTAATGCTCACTCTCCTGCAGCAGCTAGGTTCTGCTTCAGCTGCACGGGGAGGGAGGAGTGGAAGGGAGAGCCTCGGAGTTTCACGGAACATGCTTTCCTACAAGATGGGAAGAACAAAAGCCGGTCTAATGTCACCGGGAAAGATGTCCACCCCCTGCAAGGACCCAAAGTGCCTTTCTTTGCAGTGATTTGTGGCTTTATTTTATCACTCCAGACCAAGGCCCTCTATACATCTGCCTCATCCCTTCGGTCTGGTGATGACCTCCAGCCTGGACCAACAATCGGGGTCAGCAGGGAAATGGGAAATCTATTCTGAAAACTGCCACTTTCCTCGGCTCTCTCCCCCTCCACGTCCATCCTCCTCCCAAAGGTTTGTTCTCCTGTTAGATGTCAAGTTGATGATTCTAACTCCCAGATGTGTCATGCTCAGTTAGTGAATAACAGACTGTCAAACAGAGCAATAAATCTTCTTGCTCAGTGACTGCTGTGCAGAGCCACCATGCCATAGCACTCATATACCCACTAATTCTGTGTGATGAGCGAGGCTGGTGGCAGCCCCACGTTCTCCAGGGACTTGGATCAAGGTGCAAACATATTGAGATGGGATGATTGCCGGATCAGTCCCGCTTTGCTGGCCCCTCAGTTCATGACTAGAAATCCAAAGGCAATCTGCCATGTGAGCACTGCTAATTATGTTGGCTCAATGCCTCTTTGGAATCTCTCTTCTTCCTGAGATTCTGACCACTTTTTCAGAGAATGGCACAGTCCTGGCAAACTGGTGGTTTGTATTGTTGTGTGAGGTTGTTTTTCAATGCTGGGCTCCCTTCATTTTTCTTTATCAGGTAATGAGAGGTGGAGCTTTTGTATCCTCCCTTTCCCTAGGGATGAACCATCCAGAATGCTAAGGATTTCTCTTCTCCTCTCAGCTTTGCTCCCTTAGCCGTTCTTCTGGAAAGGGGGCATTGAGTTGGCTTTCATAAGGACGAGGGGACAGAATAGAAAGAACTGATGGGATCCAGCCCAAAATATTGCTAGCATCATAGTCCTTCCATAATTGCATTTTTCCCTTTTTCCAGATTCTGAGATTATCTCCAGGGAAGGAAAACAAAGTCACCTATTGTGCCGTATGTGCCACTAACTGATTATGACCCAAAATGGAGACAGGATGAGAATTTGGTACCTGTCTGGTTGGAGAGTAAGAACTATTTAGAGCTCTTACCTGAATATCTTGAAGTGGATACCTTTCACTCAATGACTAGGAATGGAGATTCTAAACAGGCTGTTGGGGTTTGAATCCTGCTTCTGCTGTGTGAGCCTGAGCATGTGACTTAAATACCGTGTGCCTCAGTTTTCATGGCATAAAATTAGCATTTACTACATCAAGCCAGTGGCTTATCAAATGATGTCATTCCAGACAGGGCTAAGTTCTGGTTTAAGCAGACTGCTCCCATTCTGGTTCTCCCCAGCAACTGGATGGGAACATTTTGCTTTGCTTTCTCTTTTTTCTTTCCTTCCTTCTCAATGCTGATGTGTTCTCAACTTCTGACTTTCTCCTTGGGTTTGCCATTTTCAATGAAGACAAATTGGGGCTTTATATTTGACCCTGGGCACCACTCATAGATGACCTGAGTTCTTACCTGCCATTGGAGACTTTCCTTCTCCTTGTCCCTCTAGTCAGTATTCCTAGCTCCCATCTCCAGGGCCACAGAAGTCAAAGATTCCCCGGGATTTCCCATTCTCCACCCCCACAGATCTCTACTAGACCAGCAGGCAACTGAATCAGAGCAGTGTGTGAATGGGATAGTTTCTGGGGATTAAGGCCAAGGACATAAGCCACACATATGAGAAGGGGCACTTAGGTAAAATTACAAGCTACTTGTAAAGAATATGAATTACAAAAAAGATAATTGTTATATTTCCTCACAGATCATACCTGCTTAACTTCTACTCTCTGCTTTAAGGGGACAGCTGGTGGCAGGAGACTAGAAGTGACATAGGAGGAAAGCTGACCACCTTTGGACTAGAAAGACAATCAAAGGTTGGACAAAGTCCATTTCAAGGCCATTTAGTGCCAAGCTAACTGGAGCTCTGAGGCCAAAGATGAGTCCAGACTATGAAATAGAAGCTTTACAGTGAATTATTGTCACATATCATACTCAATAAGGAAATTTCTTTTTTAAAAAATCAAGACAAAAGTGTACTAAGGAATTTCTATACACTAAATTGTGTGTCACCCTTTACACTCCAGAAATTGTTCATTAGTACATCTTTATACACAGGTGCTTCAATAAAGATTTCTAGTGACTGACACAAACCACCTAACTCTATGTCTGGTGATTAACTGCTAAATTAATGCACAATTTAGCTGTTCAGTCCATAAGGACACAAGGGGCAATGCCTGCTTGCGGTAGGCCACCCTAATTGCACATTAGCCTCATCAGCACTGTTACTCTCACCAATTAAAACCAAATGCAAAATCAAGAGAAACCTTTGATAACTCTTTTTAGAACTGAGGTCAAGGAGCAAATACCAGCCATTGGGAGTCACTAAACCGCCCTGACTATCACTGTCATTTTGAGCTACCTTCTGGTCCAACCAGTATTCACTGTATGTTCTTGACTAAGAAATTGTCTGGTTCATTTTGGTGTGGCCAGAAGACACAGAAAATACTCAATCCATATATTTTTAAAAAACAAACTAAGCAACCCATTCTTAAATTGATACCATCCCTCAGGCTCTGGCTTGATTCTTTCCCCTTTCCCTAGCCTTCACTGGGACTTCCCAGGAGGTGCTTATGATTTTTTGCAGCATCCTCTTTTTCATTTCACTTTTAAAAGAGATAATAGTTTGTGTCAGTATCCTCCGCTAACCTTGTAGTCCAGAATAAGCTGAGAATTCAGGGCATGATGGAGGAGTCTACACCTCCGTGAGTATGAGTTGTGGTCATCATCTCAATAACGTTATTTAATTTAAAGAGCAAGACCCAGTCAAAGGGTTTCAACCCCTCCACTCTTCATGGAGGTAAAATTCCTTGTGTGTTTTTCTCTTTCCCACCCACCGAAGGTGTTCAACTACTTCATGATGTGGTATGCCAAGCTGTTTCAACATTGTGACATAGTTAATTCCCACCTGTTAGTGATTATATATATTAGTAATGCATATATATATATGCATAATGCATACACACACATGCATTAAAGTCAATAGGGATTGGGTTCATTTCCTTTTCTTTTATATTTTTAAAGGATCCACTTTTGGGTTTGTAAAAATTCAGCAAACAGACACCTCATTTAAAATCCATCAGGTGGGCCTGCATGGGAAGTTCCCAAGTCCTACCTCTATCAGCAAGCACAACAGGGAGAACTCTTTACCGGTAGTAGCCTCCCAGCTTCCTTTTTCCCTCTATGCAAGAGTTTCCTCCCTTTTGTTTAAAAGTGGATTTGCACATGGACTGCCATGGTTGCATGCTCCGGATTGCAATTCTTTATTGTTCCCAAATAACCTCATTGTGCTAGAGAAATATCTGGCTGACTTTTTGTTTAAGGTAAACAAACAGATTGTATACAGATTTTTAGATTTAATTTAGATTTAGATTTAATTTAGATTTAATTTAGATTTAATTTAGATTTTATTGTAAAGTCCAGAATCCTGTCAGTTTGTAATTTTACATAAAAATCTCATGGGTAAGTATATAATATTAAATTAAGAAAAGATTTTAGGTGTCTAGAAGTCCACAAAGAATAATGTAGACCTCTGTTACTTAAGTTATTTAAATTAATTATAAATTATATTTAAATTAAAATATAAAAATATATTGAAATTAGAATGATTTTATCTTCTGCATGCTTGCTTCTTCCTGGTGTGGAAATAAGGGGAGGAAATCTCTATATATTTAATATTACTCCCTTGGAAATTTAACTTAGAACTATGTGACTGACAACTCACAAGTCACTCAGTCGCAAATTCTGGTTCCATGTCAGTGTTGATCACTTGCCCAGATTCATACAATTTCTATTTTATGGACTCTTGTTTATTCAACATTGTGGCTTCTGCTTTTCTTTGGAGAACATCAGAAAGAAAATGGAGATGTGCTCTCAGGAAGTAGTACATTTCAATGGAGAAAGCCAGGACGATTATCTTTCCAAATTTTGATTGACATCAGTGTTATAACCTTTTCTCCTTCCAAGTCAATTATTAAATATAAAATATTGCAAAACTGGATTGCTTAAGCTTAATCTTCTCTTAGTTCCCCTGAGTTTATAAGATACTTGGAATAAGAGAATTTATGCAAATATTAATTGTGAAAGTAAATAATTAGGAGAAAATATTCCATTAAGAGGAAATTCATCAAATAAATCTCAAATGCCATTAAAAAATGACCTATATGTATAGATTTCAATATGGAAGATGACTGTAATATATTTTCTACCTCTCACCTTATCTGCCACCACACTCTCCACTGCTTCAGTACTTTAGTCACACTGGTCTTCTTTCAATTCCTTAAACATACTAGTTTACTGTCACCTCAGGGTCTTTGCATCAGCTCTTCCCTTTGCTTGGGGCACTCTTCCCTAAGATTGACATCTGGTTGCCTCTTTCTTATCATTTCAATATTTTCAGAAATGGTCTCCTTAATGAGGCCTTCCCTAACCACCTAGGTAGAGTATCCGCACCCTTTCACCCCATGCCCAGCAATTTCCCTGGCTTCCTTACAGCTTTTCCCATTCTGAAATTATATGTATATTAACTTATAAGTTACATTTGCTGCCTCCTGCCTTTAGAATGTTACCTGAGGTCAGGGTCTCAGTCAATTTTGTCCACAACTGTATTCCCAGTGGTTGGAAAAACCACCTTTGCAGAGAATAGGTACGTGATTGGTACTTGTGAATAAATTAATAAAAGGAATTGATGAATATCACCTTGGGAAGTTTGTTTATGCTTCCTCTGTTTCCTCATTGGTAAGACAAGGATAAATAGCACCTACTCTATGATGATACTGTAAAAATTAAATAAGAAAATGGCCATAGAATCTGATACAGTGCCTAGCACATAGTAAGTGTTTAATGAATGTTAGTTCCTTTCCCATCTTCTCTCCTGATTTCTCAGCTGAATCTGACAACTTTGCATGGAATAGAAGTGTTCCCCTCTCCCAAGAGCCCAAAGTTACTCTTGTAGTAAATATAAACCTCATGCCATAAGGTGAGGTATCCAAGGATATAAGGTATTTTTTCATATTCAATTTAAGTTTTATTAAGCATTTCTGCTGGGTTGTGTAGATTTATATCACTCAATGGATGTTTAATTATTTATTTATTTTTCATGATTTACTAAATAGCCCATCTGTTTAGTTGTAGCTCTACCTTATATTCACAGTAATTCTTGAGCTCTTTTCAATGCCATTGGTCTATTAGTCTGTTCTTGAACCAATACTGTGATGCTTTTTTTTTTATTTCTGTGGCTTTATCATACACTTAATGTTTGATAGGACAAGTCTAACTTCTTTATTCTTCTTTATAAAAATTGACTCCACCATTTGTGAACCTCAATTTTTTCATATGTCTTAGAATGAGGTCATTAAATCCCACCGAAGGTTTTAAACTTTCTTTTTATACTGGGCTGTGTATAAATTTCAAGAAACTTACAGAGCGCTAAAACTGGTAGGGGCCAATCAATTCATGGAGTTATCATTGTCCACCAAGACATTCCTTTTCCACTTAGTGCGAAGGAAGCAGAGAGATTTGAGGGACATTTGGGAAGGGAACAGACCACACTTGCCAGTAGATTTACACGAAGGATTAAGGAAGGGGAGGTGTAAAGAATGATTTTTAGTCATGCAGCTTGAGCAACTAGATAGATAATGCTCTCATTGCTGTAATAGGGAAGAAAGAAGAAAGAAGAATAAGGGATTTCATTCTGGACATATTAAGTTAGAATTGCATGTATGACAGCCAGGCAGAGCTGTCCAATGGATGGTTGCAGCTATACAACTGGAGTCTGGAGCTCAGGGAAGAGATGCAGGCTGGGCAAGCACTAGCAAAAGGAAACACACACATGAGAGAAGGGACAACTAAGACAACAGTGACAAGTGCAATAGTTCAGTGGACTTTAAAATAAATATATGTATGATTTTTCAAATCATTCAAAGCAAGAGACTCGATCCCATTTTATTTGTCTTATGTTACTAAGTGGCAGCACTCCTCCCAGCCTCTACTCAAACCTACTTTGTGTCCTCTCAAGATAAGGAGTGGTCATCATTGAGCCCCACCTCCAATCCCCTGGTAGAAGCCTCTCAGTGCAAACTGAATCCCCACATCAATGACTTACATTGTCAACAAATGTTCTGACACAAAAACCAAATAAAAGTATAGTTTGTTATAATCTCTAATTGCCAGATTACAAACATCTGTTATGCTAGGCCGTATCTCAAAGTGATAACTCAGGAAACATTCTTCATGTACATTCTCTGAAGGTCAAGGTAAAAAGAAAATGGAAGAATCTCTAAGACCCAGGATCAGAATCCTCTCAAGAGTTCAATTCAGAGAACCTCTTCCAAGAGCCCACAGAGGAAGATAGAGAGTTTTTCTACCTTCTGACTTCTGTAGGTCAGAGAAACGGGCTAGTTGTGCATAAGCTAAGGAATGTAGGCATTTTACGGGTTACCCAAGAGTCTCTGGATTATAACAAACTGAGTGCTTAGTCTTACACCATTTCCCAGGCCACGTGCCCCTCCCATTTCCACCTTGCTCTAAAGAAGAGTTTTGCTGGGCTTACTCAGGAAAGGAGAGTGGCAATGGTTTGTGCCCTGAAAAGTATTCTTCTTACAAATGGAATCCTTGTGCCAGGAGTATGTGGGTCGGGACATTTTTCTTCTATTTTTCTCATACTAGGTCATCCTAGGTTGAGAATTATGACAGATGGGAGACAAAATCCACTAGTTTAAAGTCAATTCTGATGCAGTCTGTTAGTATGAATAATGGCTAAAATGTGGTGGGAAAGCTATCTGTCAGTTTAAGGCAAGCATACAGTTACTTTTAAGAAAAGAGGCTCAGGAAGGCTAAATTCACCCTGAAACTCTAAAGCTTGAAACATTTGGAGAAAAGGGGCTGAGTTTTTCCTCACTTTGAGGATAAATCAGGTCACGATTCCAGATTTTTATTTTGTTTATTTTTGCAGTCACACAGGATCATTCAGTTTAGGGCTTGTACCCCTGTGATTCTTCTGGTTCCACCAGGATATTTGAGCAAGTATCATTTTTAGTGAGGCAGCATATGGCCAGGTACTTTGTTAGCTATTGTGTGCCTATGCATATGTGTGTCAGCCATATGTAATGCGCACGCACACACACGCACACACAGAGTTTCGGTTCTAAATCCAAACCCTCTGTAAATTAAGTGAGCCGAGAGAGTTGGAAAGACAACAGCAGCAAAAGGCTGGAGCTTGCAGCAACTGCTTAAAGCTGCATATGACATAAAACTGGATTATAATGTCATTCACTAACTGACAGATCATTTAGTGTCTTGGAAGAGCCTGTTTTCACACTGCCGAAGCTCTCACAGGGGAATTCCGTGTGGGCTTCTTATTGTCAGAGCTATTTTTCACCCAATTTGTTTCCAAATGATGTCTAACCTGAGGTCTTCCCACTGAGAGAGGTTTAAGCCATGATTAATGAGGAGTGTTTGGCCAGGCCCACCTGGGAAATGGCCCATCTGCAAACTCAGGTAAGACTGGGAGGCCTACAAGGCATCAGCTTGTGAATGGCAGGCAGCTTCCCATGGCTCGAGGCCTTCTCGCTGCAGTGGCAAGGTGTTAGGTATTAGCAGCCTAATGTTTCAGACGCACTGGAGGTGAGTGTCACCGTTGCTATTTTTTTCCTGCAATGTTCATGAGGAAGTGCTCTCTGTCTTGGTATTAAAAGAAAAATTTCCTGTTTCTCAAGTTCATTTATTCTCACAAAAGCTTTCATACACACATGACAATATAACCCAATACACATGTACACAGAAATATGGTTTTGCCTCAAAGAGCAAGATTATTAAGCAAGTGGAACTTAGATAAATAATACTGTGGCCTATTTGGAGGTGGTAGGCAAACCTATGTGATCATCTTTTATTTTATATGCCTAAAATAAACTGTTATTTGTTATATTCAAATGTACCTGGCATTTATTTTTAAATGACTCTGTTTCTCTGTGAAATAAATACTGGAATGTATTTGTTTTTCACCGTGTCAGTGGATAGTACCAATCCTCTAATAATCTGAATAATTTAGAATCTTTGAAAAGGGAGATCCTTGCACTAAAGAAATAGAATAATGAAAATATGCAGAATATAAAGCCACATTTGTGCTAAGACAGAATTAGATAAGCACAACTTGGATAAAGAATTCCAGATTCTTTTAAAATAACTACCTGAGAAAAAGGAGCGAGCGGGTGGAACATAGACTTTCTTCCTAACCAAGCTCATCCCTCCTCTCATTTAGCATGCACATTCTAGGTTCTCTCCCTCTAGGCTGCCATTAAATATGACATCCCACAATTCCGTCTGTCAGGTCTAAAATCTAACTGATCCAACTGCCTCCAAATGAAACAGATTGTTTGCTAGGAACATTTATGACCCATAAAGAGTGAGAGTTTATCCTGGCGAAACAATCCTTCTTGTAAACAACCAACATTCCCGGAATCTCACCAGCTGAATTTCGAATCCATCTATTTCTCACTTGGCTCTTGGCTTCATTCAAAGATTCTTTGATGGCATTTGGTACCCAACTGTTGTGCAAAAGTCACTTTCCATTGAGGTGGTTCTACATTCAGCCACCAACACAATCCCACACTTTCTTTACCTACTTCTGTTGCCAGCAACATGTTTACCATGATTTAGATGTCTATTATACGCATGAATGACTTGTCTACTTAATTTCATCAAAAAAATGAACCCTCATAAGTGGCACAGATGCTGGTATGATGGTAATCAAATTAGTTTTTGGACAGGTTTATGGCCACTTGCTGTCAGTTAAGCTCTCTTTGGCTATCTTCACTCCTAATACAGTTTTGATGGTGATTAATGGCTCCATTAATACATGGCTTGTGTTATGATAGACCTAACATTATGGTCTCATTTTCTGACCACAGATGACAATATATTTGGTAAGATTCAGGTCCATAGCATATGAGATATATATCTAATATTGAAGTGTTACTTCCCTTGGCCTACTGTATATTTAGACACAACCAAGAAGAGCGTTCGCTTTTTGCCAAAACTTTTTTAAGTTAATGTTCCATTCTGTGATCTTTCTCTTACCTTTTCTTTGTTATAGAGAGACTGCCCCCCAAAATTATTCTCACTAACCAAATGTTCCATTCATTTCTTTTTCACTTCCAGTCTTACTTGCTTCTATTTCTAAATCCCTTAAGTCTTTGCTGTATAACAAATTTTTAGCATTTTTATTTAAATTTTTTCTTTTTTTTTGCTCGCTGAAACAATTTTCAAAAAACTTCTAATTATATCTTCTGCTAATCATTGTCTTTTAACTTTTTTCTTCCAGACGGGGCACATCATCCCATTCATGGCTCTTCTATCCTATTTCTTATACTCTTTTAAGAGTAAATTTTAATTAAAGTTTCTGGTGAGCCGCACAGGTTTATCTGCAGTTGTTCAACTGGGCTGCTAAAAGGAGGAGAACAAAATGGGAGCCTTGTAGGCTAAACCACAGTAAATACATTTGGATTGTTTACACAGCTTTTTTATGTTTAAACAAACATGTTTTTTATAATGAAATTGAATTTCCTCCTGCCCATATTTGATTTTTATGTTCATCTGTGCACTTGCCTAAACTCCACCCACTTGCTGCTATGCAAATACAGATTATGCAAATTTTTGTTTTGAATTGGGTGAACTGAGCAGATGCCCATTTCAGCATAAACAGTCCTCAGAAAAACAGCTTGAATAGACAAGTATCATTGTAAAAATACCTAAATTGACATAAAGATTAATGTTTATTTTCACACAAACAAAAATGTTAAGGGAGTCTCTTTCATTTGTAGGAGGAAAATCTAAGGTTATTTCATAATAAGGCTAAATGCTGAAATTCAATTTCTAATTCAATAGAAAGACTCCAGACTAGGCCGCATTTACTATGGTAGATCTTTGAACCTATTAATTTATTGTAATCCCCCCATTCACTTAAGTAAATATGATCCCAGCTGTCTAGTAAATTATCTTTATCTAACAGTGGCATCTCTTTTGCCTGGGTTATTTTTTTAGTTGTTACTACATGTACTTACCAATACAAAATAGTTTCATCTGTATTTATTTATTTATCTATTTACTTTTAAATTGCCTTCTTGAGGTATGATCGACATACAAAAAGCTCTATGTAGTTAATACATACAACTTGATAAGTCTGAAGATAAGCAAACACTCAACCATGAGACCATCATTGTGACCTATGCTATAGCTCTATCCATCACCTCCACAAGTTTTCTCCCATCTTCTTATTTTTTATTATTAGTTTTTTATATGTTAAGGACACTTACCATAATATATACCCTTTTAACAAATTTTAAGTATATAGTATAGTATTGTTCATTACATGCACTATGCTTTATATCTCTAGGAATTACAGTTGACCTTTGAACAAGGTCTTATTAGGGTTTTGTATTCCATCAGGGCAACAAAGGGGTATTTTGCTATGTTATTAATTATTTACTATTCAGTCAATTGGTGGCTAAATCTCAACCTAATTTACTCTACTATGTTTTTTCTGCCTTCAATTGCCCTCCTTGGAGAGTGGCTTCTACATAAAAAAGTTTGAGGTTTAGCCTGGGCATCACACTGAGTCCTTCTTGTTTAAACCTGCAGTGCAGTGAATGCGCCTGTCAAGAGGTCCTAAAATGCACTTCAGGTCACTTATTCTTAGGGAAGCTATGTAAGGGTCAGCACCAAGCAAAGATGAGAAACCCTGAAGAGCTATGAGATAACTACACTCTGAAGGGTTGAGGAATTGCCATTGTTGAGAGCAATCTGATGTTGCACTGGAGCTGAGGCAATGGTAAATAATGGACTAGGTCACTAGAGGCACAGTGCACACTACTCTTATATCTGGACAGCTGTGCCTATAGGTGCTGTGCAAATGTGATGAAACTGACCTAATAGTGACCTGAAAAATAAGCCAACCCAGCAAGACTTCCTGGAAGAATAATCAGCAACCATCTAAAAATGGGTGTCTAGTCTACTCAAAGTGACAAAAGGGTCACAAAGTGACAAAAGGGTCCTCTGGCCCTTAAGAAAAACAATAGTATCTAATCCCTCAAGCCCACACGAGAGGCTCTGTGATGACAGAGCATGTGTGACACATGTGACAATATCATGACCTGAGATCAGGGAACATAAATGAGGAATTTTCCACCATCAAGTAGGAAGACATAGAGGAATATGAGAAGATAAAGCATCTAAGAGGTGCAGAAGTCCCCTTTAGCGCCTCACACCTGTGGTAGTTTACCCATAGCTATAGCCATGCAGTAAGGAAATCTAAGTAATTGGGGTCAGTTAAATGTTTAACACATTATACTTCTATGCTTTATATCAATGTCCCCTCCTTGGCTATGGTTCTCTTGTGCTTATTATCACTTTATTTTAAAAACATTAGAATTACTGTTTTTCCTAGAAGACAACAGAGAATTGGACATGGCTGCCTCAAGATGGTCATATTCCTATGCTAGGGGGAGCAACTCAACCCAGCAGAGAGTGGGCTCCTAAATCATAAGACAAGCCCTGACTGACGTAGCTCAGTGGATTGAGCGCGGGCTGCGAACCAAAGCATCGCAGGTTCGATTCCCAGTCAGGGCACATGCCTGGGTTGTGGGCCACGTCCCCAGTGGGGACCACATGAGAGGCAACCACACATTGATGTTTCTCTCTCTCCTTCTCCCTCCCTTCCCCTCTCTAAAAATAAATAAATAAAATCTTTAAAAAAAATTTTAAAAATTAAAAAAAAAATCATAAGACAAGGACTATAATGCAACACAGTATTTATTATTCAGGGACACCCAGGACATTGCAGAAAAATGGCACTAATATCCTGACAGCTGAGAAGGATCTAGAATAAAGAGCAAGGAGAGCTTTACAGCTAAAAGATTCGTGAAGTCCAGTTCACAGAGTGCTTAGAAACATGGGCATTGCTGCCACGTGGTGCACCATGTAGGTTGGTAGCAGTGGCTCCGCTTTAGGGTTGGTGAGTCCTATGGCTTAATCCTTAATCCTCTGCCCTTCTCTCTATATCCTCTCACCATCATCCAAACAGCTTTTCCATCATTCCTCTCACTAGCAGAGCCCTCCACTTTCCTGTCCATCAAATCCATCCTCCATTCAAGGCCAAATCAAAATCTCATCATTTCTGCAAGGCCTCCCTTGGGCTCTCTCACCTGACCTCTCATTTTTCAGAACTCACGTGGCAGTTTTCTGTACTTCCCTTGGCATTTATTGTACATTCCTTGACTATGCTTATGATTTGTAGATTCCTACAAGTTGTATGCTTGTTATCTCTAACAATACAGTAAATTCTTCGAGGTCAAGACTAAATCTTCTTTGGGACCTCCTGCCCCTGGCAAAGTCCAAAGTACATGTTGATTGGAATATGTTGTGGCCACATGTGTGTGGTTCAACTTCCAAAAACATTTAATAACGTTAGTAGGTTGGTCTCTGGCAGGTTTTAAGGAAATTTGGCTACCCAGAGTGAGGGACTCAGATCCTAATCCTGCTCCTCCGTGATGTGCCAATTGTGTCAGAATTGATGTTCTGTTTAATGCCTTCTCTGTCACCAGAAATTTACCTCTGGGTTATAGCTTAGGTTCAGTTTTATTAAATGTACCTTACTAAGCCAGTCTCTAGGATGCAACAAGGAATCTAGAAGCTAATATTAAATTCCTCCAGGAAAGTGTTCCAACCTGACACTCTGTGAATTCCGTTCAAGTCCCTGAAATACACTGGATTCCACAGACGTAGTGAGTCAGTCACGCTAAAGATTACAGGTAAGTATCAGATCCCGCACAGTTATGAGCTGGTGATTAATCTGAAAGAATCAGTCTGCAATCAGAGAAAGCTTTATTCAATAAAAGTTTTCCCCTTGGAATACAAATGAAAATTTGTTATTTTGGCAGTACCCTACAAAGCAATGCCAATATCAACCAAGAAGTAAGAGTCAGAATTCCCAGGCAGGCCATTCTCTCTGCAGCAGTAAGCAACAAACTGACCCAAAGCTGTATCAGCCAAGGGCGGTAGCTTTATTTCTCTGTGGATACCAGGTCGGGAGCCTACCAAAATGTCCCACATGACTGAAATTTGCAGTGTGAAGGTCCTAGACTATTGTTAACCCACCAATACTCAAATAATGGCTGCTTCCATTCTCTGCTCACTGGAATGTGTCTACATCATATCAGGAAGACCAGAGGAGTATTTTCTGGAGAACTTGAGTGAGAACAGGGCAGACAGGGAGGGCCCCTTGCTGTAATAAACACTGTCCCACCAGCCTTATTGCAAATGACGAGATTTGTAAGATTTTGACAATTACATCAGATCTGAGTTCCTTTCATGGCCAAGCAGGCTCCAGCCAGGTTTGAGTGTTCAGATACTGCTGACTCTGAGGTTGAATAGTAAAGTCAAGGGAAGTTGGGAAAACCAAATTAAAAAATGAAGCCAAAAGTCAAGGACCCTACAGTCAAAGCAAAACACCTTTCTGAAAGAGTCATATGTAGAGAAAAAGCCTAGGAATGAGGCAATGGTATTGCACCAGAGATACCAGGGGAAGCTAGCAGGCAGTAATGATTGGGTAGCGGGGTTCGAGCAGTGTCTGGAGTCTCTAGAATGTAGACCCAGAGCACTTTCATGGGGACCCAGTAGTGACTCACTCCTGGGTGGGAAGGAAATGATTAAAGGTGCCAAGTCAATGTGGACAAGAGTATTGATTTTGCCTTCTGACATATTTCCAATTCTCTGTTCATATCCCTTCATTTTTCTTCTTCAGAAAACTCAAGTTTAGAGATTCATTTGGACCCCAATTCTTTCTGGCACCTTCTTAGGAGTAAAAATATCCCATTATCTTTTTCTTGATGTTGCCAAGAAAATTCACTTATGATTTAATCTTTGGAAGACAGATATTTTTCTTCAGATTTATCAAATATTACTCATTTTCTCAATATGTGACTATCGCTTCATTCATCCAGTCTTTTCAAAGCAATTATTAAGTTTTCAAAGTAAAGCATTTTGGCAAGATCTGAAATGAGCCTTTGATCAATAATAGTTTAGGATTCTATGTGCATAGTATTTTGAAGAGACATTTTGTTAGTCCTAATCCTAAAATTTCCTCCTTGTGCATTAAAATTATGCTATGTACCACATGGAAAGTTATCCATTAGAATGAGTTATCCATTAGTTTATATAAGTGAATCCATTAGAATTAGTTATCAATTAACTTATTCTAATATAGTTTTTTTTATTATTGTTAAAATCTGTTCTTTTAAAAAATATATCTTTGTTTCTCAAACTCGAAGCTTTATTTCATCAAGTTCTAACACATTTTGCATTGACAGGTGATGTTTACCTTTTCACATAAGAAGGTCAGGGACTGTTACACCCAACAGGAAACCTCACACATCCTAGGCACCGCTAGTAAGTTCATGTTTGAAATTAATATGAACTCTAGAGTAACAGACACTTCCAGTTTAGCCTGATGAGTGTCTTACATCTTTTTACCTGTATTAATTTGGAAGTTAATGGATAAAAACTTGAGTTTCCTAAAGCAGCTAAGTTTTTAATCCATTAAAAATAACTAGATGGCTTGAGTTCTTAAACACCCACAGATCCATGTTATTTAACATCTTCCTCTTCAGTGGATGGTCTTCTCACTTTTCCGTGTAAACACACACGACAATTTGTACCAACTCTCACTAGCCCAGGCAAAAGTAAGCATTTTCTTTTGATGACACTTAACCTATTTTTTTAAGTGATAGGTAAACAAGACTTAGAACTTGAACTCACACACATACACAAAAGCATTTTTTTTTTTACTGATCCTTACCTTGGAAGTCTCCACAGATAATCCTGAAAAGTTGCCGGGTGTTTATAAATATACCACCTCTCCAACACACACGTACCTCCCCGGTCCTCTGACTGTAACTGGTGGAACTGGAGTATGTTCCAAGGTTAGCTGTGACATTCTGGTCTCTGCCAGATTAAGGGTAGGAACTTGGCAACTGGAAGTTCTTTCACCTACAGTATCCCCCTAAAGTCTTCTCCCTTGTGTGGAACCCCAGGCAGACCCCCTGAAGTCATGGTGCCAGAGAGCAATGGGGTCTCCTCTCACAACTGGGTAACTATCAATTATTCTCTTAAGAGGACGTTTAAGCTGAGAATCTAGCTGCACCTTAAAACAAGGCACCAGTACTAGAAAGATAAGGAGAAAGCAGATATTTTCTGAAAGTTAGGTAGGAAGTTGCTTTTGAATTGCACTACTTCCCAAAGTTAAGGAAGCAGTATTATTTAAAACCCTCACCTACCAGGGAGGTAAGTGCCCAACGCTCATGGAGAAGCTGAAGGATAAGCAGATTCAGGCTTTAGCCATTTGATTATTAATGTATTACCACAGAAAAACAAAACAAACAAACAAACCCACAGGGTTATACACAGCTCACCTGAACTCAAATCTCCAGGGAAAAATCAAGCTGGGGGGAAAAACTGAAGAGCCAAACCACATTTGTTACCATGTGTAAGGAACGCAGCACTTTTCCTCCCTGACTCCCAGATCTGCCAATCCTCTGGGCTGTGCCTCATGCCACATCCCACATGCAGTCAGCAGCGACCCTGATTTGAAGGTGTTAATGATGCACAGGTTGGTTTCAGAGTTGAAAGTTGTTGAGTGAGGAATAGTGTCATACTGTCAAGGTGAGGCTTAAGGGTGAGACTGAAGCTCAGGGCCAGGAACTTAGTGCGCACCCTTCTGCCAACACAATGGAAAAGGTACTGTTTGAATCTCACCGCTGTCGACCTGATTCCAAGAAGCAGGCTGGGGTAACGAGCTGCACACTTGCAGAAAGCATCGGAAAACTGTTCAGAGCCCTGAGACAAACAAGACTGCTTAAATGTATATGGGAACTTACACTTGAACTTTAGTGCCCTTAGCCACTGCCAAGTTTCAAGTTATTCAACACAACAGAAAAGAAGAACCATTGCACTCCGTACAAGCTCAGAGTACCTTGTGCTTGTGAGCAGCACGAAAGGCAGGTTTCAGCTAGAATTTCTAGACAGCAGAAGTTCAAGGTTACCTGGTTTATTCTAAGGAAGGCAAAAAGCTCACAGAGCAGTGGAGACACCACTAGCCCAGGGGGTGTTTCAAAAGTGCAGCAGCTCTTTGCCCTGATGGTTCTAGAAGCAGGTCTACTCTCAAACTCCAGAACAGCGGGGCTGCCTGAGAACTTCAGGCGAAGGGACTCTACCAAGCTGGCCATCATGCCATGGTGGGAAGGACAAAATCTGTGCTCCTCATCGTGTAGCTCCCACATGTAGCCCAACTGCCATATAATTATTTATATAAATGACTCTTAGAAAACTTTCTAAAAATCTGTTTATTTCAGAACACGAATGATTTGTTCTTCGATCTAATCCACCACTCATTCTAACTTTTAAAATTATCTTTTACTTTTCAATTCCTCCTTTTACTTTTCTTCAAGTTAGAGATAACATTTAGTTTTGCGATCTGTGATGATTTGCTTCAAAAGGTCTATTAATAACATTTATCTGGTGTTTATATACAGACCCATATTTAAAACAAGTAACTCATTTAGAAAGTGTTTCTACCATAAATTTACTTTTAATGAAATATTAAACACTTTCCTGACATTATGTTTATTGAGCTTTGGATTAAGGATTTACCCATTTTTATTTACATTCATTAGTTAGAACAAATCAATTTGCCTTTTATTTAGTTATTCTACAATATATTTCACTTTTATTGTATTTATTTATTATTTTTTAATCCTCCCTTAAGAACATGCTCATTGATTTTTAGAGAGAGGGGAAGGGAGGGAGAGGGAAAGAAACATTCACATGAGAGAAACATTGAATAAGAGACTGGGACACGCCTCTTGTATGCACTCAGACCGTGAATCAAACCCACAACCTAGGCATGTGTCCTGACCAGGAATTGAACTGGCGACCTTTTGGTTTATGGTATGATGCTCCAGTCAACTGAGCCATACCAGCCAGGGCTTGATTTTTATTTTAAACACTGCTTGCTTAAAACATCTCTTTAAGTAACCTAGGTTTCATTATTTCTTACTGTACTTGCTTTGTCTTGAAGAGACCAAAAGTTTGTCAGTCTTTTCTAAGTGACTTCCAAAGATATCATTGGAACTGCCATTGTCCTCAAAGAGCCATTGAAGTGCCTGCTGGCCTTTGAAATTTGTGTTTCCTTTCCAAGGAGTATCTAATCATCATCTGATTAATACTTGGAAATCTGTGTTCTTTCCAGGGCCAAAAAAAAGTCTGTATGTGTTATTTTGACACTCTTCACATATATGCATGTCCTGCGAAAGTTAATCTGCTAACAGTATAAATGATCTTCAGATCCTGGTCTTGGGTCAGGAGCGGGAGCAGCTGAAAGTGAATTCCAAAGCCAGGTAGTATGGGAAGGAGTGCAGCCTCCGCTGCTCAGACCTCTCCCACCTGGAACAGCCACCGCGCCTGACGCCAGGCTGCCAAGCTGGCTGCGGCTACTGGCTCAGAACGGGAGGAGAGGAGATGGAGAACATGGCCGGAGAGAAAAACTCTTAGAGACTTGCTGCTGCCTCTGTGTGGAACTGCTGGGGAATCGATAAAGGGCACTTTCATTCATCTCTAGCAAGTCTGAGGTGTCCTGAAACTCAGCATTTGTACTGCAGAATTTAAACTTTGTCTCTTAGCAAAGCATTTCCTTATAACATGTTTGCTTAATTTCTATATGTCTATAAATGTACTTGAATAATTGCAAAGCTAAAATTAAAAAATATTTTTAGCATCTTTTACCTGTTTTCTTTTTATTTTTTATGTCTCAGATAGTAAAGCTATTCTTCAAATGGTTAAAAGAGATCTCATGTTTGTTGCTATTCTTCATTAATTCTTTTCCTGAACACATGCTTTAACATTATATAAGTCAGGAGTGGTGGTGGAGATGATCCATTTATCACTGAAGAGGTTAATGGTGAGAGACATTCAGATGCTTAGGCTTGGGTCTTCACTGGCTCCCAGAGTTGTCTCTTTGTCCTAAGATGATGATTACTAAGGAGCCAGATTCTAAATGGTATTTTGAATACTGTTTATGTCCAGATCTGCTTATGAACATATGAAACAATTAAAACATTTGTTAAAGTCCAGGAAAACCCCTCTCAAATTGCATTTGACAACAAAAGCTTTAACGTTTGGCACCCCAAAGATTAGCTTTTGCTTCTTCCATTGTTGGCCCTCGTGGTTTCATCTGTAATATGTATGGTGATTGTTCGCAGCCTGGCAACAGCCCGAGGAGTGAGGGGGGCTGGAAGACTATAGCCCCCTGTTAG
This sequence comes from Trachops cirrhosus, assembly GCA_028533065.1. NCBI lineage: Eukaryota > Metazoa > Chordata > Mammalia > Chiroptera > Phyllostomidae > Trachops > Trachops cirrhosus. The sequence goes on from CM052541.1 coordinate 171,620,087, forward strand.
TTGCAGTCCAAACTTCAAAGGCTTCGGGAACATTGAACAGACAGGTTTCAGCAGCCGATAAAGCAGTCATGCAAACAAAAGGCAGCGTCCCTCTCACTGAGGTGTCTCCAGATCCAGGGTGATTTTCAACCCACTTTTTTCTTTTATTTGTGATGAAACTCCTGGCAATGAGAAAGACTCATTCTGCCCACGGTTGTGTGCCCCCTTGATTCGGCATCAGAGGGAGAGATGGGCATTTATGGCACCATAAATCAAGGGATAAACCATACATGAGCAGCTGGCACATGTGCTAATAACTATAATTATTAATCATGTCAATTTCACACCCTTCAAATTTATGCTATGTGCTTTCTGTAGGAAAGCCATCCCTGGCGCCTTGAGCTGTTTATGGTATGAAAATATGATGTGCTGATGGTCTTTGATAATTGTCTTATGACAGTATTGATCTGCCTACAATTGGGTTTGGGGGCATCGAAGCCCTGCAAAGTGGTGTCCTTGTCTCCTGGTATATATCATTGTCACACATCCCCCATTGTTAGTGAGTGGCGTGAATTACTTTCAGCATTTGGCCAAGTCTCTAGCTGCTAGGTCACCATTATTCTATCCTTATGTCACTGTGAGGACATTTACTTTGATGTTTCCTTTGTACCTCTTCGAAGGCAAAATCCTTTAACTTCAGAACGGTAGCCTGCAGCAGGATTTCAAAGAGAAAAGACACTACAGGTTTGGGGTGGGTGGAGGCCAAAAATTATGAAAAAATGTGCTCCCTCAAAGAAAGGCAATTTTTTACTTTTCCTTCCTTGCCCTTGTCAAGGCTTGTCTGTAGCAGAGGAGGTGTGGGGAAGGGGGAACCGGAGACTCCAATCAATTGCCAACTCACGTGCTCATTAAATAGCCCCTTTCAGGGCACCCCAAAGTTGCTGCCACATATCAAATCATGAATCTCTGCTTGTGGCACAGATGGTCAAGCTAAGAAATCAGATTGGCTCTGAGCGAGTAGTTACCTGGGGTCAAAGTGGCTAGTTTACTCCAAGTGATTCCACCACTGTGAAACTATAATGTATCTTAAAGACAAACTCCTCCAAGACCAAGAGCAGCGCAGCACCTTGCTGGCTGATCTGCATATTAATCTGACCTTGCAGCCAATCATCTCTGAAAGGCCGACAAGGGTGCAGAGTGCATGGGACTCTCCCCACTTGTTTGGAACTCTGCACAGCCCTCACTGGGCAGTGTCGAAATCACTCCTGCTGTCTCTACAGCTGCTCTGTTCCAATGACCCCCGGAAGGTTCTGGGGATTGTTAGAAGAGATTTCTATTAATCAACTACAAACCGACTGTTACAATTTCACACTTTTTTTTCCCATCATTTCACACATTTAATGAATTTGGGTGTCTTTTAAATTCAGAACATTTACAATCAAGCCAAAAAAAACCCCCAACCCCACAAACCCCTCTTTAACACAATAGGCAGCAGCAAGACCACAAATGCATGTCCAGACTGAGTTCCTGAAACCGAGGGTTTAACTCAGAGCGCCTGCCATTGGGAAAATTGTTACCAGGCAGCAACAGACCCCCGCAACATTTTAGTAAATTGTCGACAAGAAAACATAGACGTTGTCTGAAGTTTCAGTTTGTTTGTTGGTAGTGGGAGTATTTCAGGCCAGACTTGTTCAAATTTAAACCTTGACTTTCTTAAAAACAGGTGCAAAGAAAACAAAAACTCACCCCCTTTAGAGCAGTCTGAGACTCAGCATCTCATCCAGAGGAGGGCTTCAGCCTGTCTTGGGAGACTGTGGAGTTAGCCTCTTCCTGCTCCTCATTCAGACTTCCCCAGGCTATCTGTCAACAGGAGAAAATGGGTCTACTGGGGCTCTAAGACACAGAACCTTCAAAAACAAGGAACATCAATAACAGTATGTTTGCTTCTTAGTCTCTTAACCCAGAATGGCTCCCTTCTCCACAGTAAATTAGACTTGTGGTGTGGTGCAGCAACGCCCTGACTGTCCACTAAGGCTTCAGTTTTCTCTGAGGGCTTATCTCCAGGCTGGTTTCTTGTTACCTGTGCTCAGAGACCAGGGCCTGGATTGTTCTCTAGCACCCCCTGCTGGTCGACATTGACTACCAGAGACTAATTCGAAGGTGTTCCTTCATTCCCACCCAAAGGAAATAAGGGATTTCAGGGCAGGGAGACTTCAGAGCACAGGAAAAGGTGGATAAAATGACAGGGTAAAAGCTAATTAGTCATCATATTTTCTAAATTCCCAAGAGAAGAAGAATCAAATTAGATTCATGTTAATATTTGGTGTCATGAAAATAATAATTGTCTATCCATCTGTGCAAATCTATACTGTTTTCTATAAAAGTCATTAGATTTTATTGCTAATTATTAGGTGCTAAACACAATATCCCATTTAAAAGTTCACTAGTTTTATCTTCCTTCATTTCCATGTTCTCTCTGTTTTTGAAGTCTGGCTCTTCTTCAGGGCTACATGAATACCTTCATGGCCCCTGGCACTTTTGCCTTTGTGGGCCCCTTCCACCAAAATGATATCAACATATTATTATATAACTTTAAATACGTCAGCCTTTTTTTTATTTTTGAGGGAAAATACAGTAGATTTTTGGAGCTCCCGAAGCATTATGGGCACTGTGTCTGCTAACAGAGAACGCAGCCTCCAACAGCCTTTGCGTCTAAGGACGCTATGGTGCTGTTTTCCTTGTTAACCAGGATGCTGGTTCTGACTTACATTTTATAATCATCTCCTCATACACCACATCACGTATTTTTAAGTGAAACATTATTTACTGGTGAGGAAGCCGCTGTGGGGGAGGAAAATATTTTCCTTGACTCTCTTAGGGTCCCTGGCTGGGTCTGAAAATTAAATGGACAAAAACAGATGAATAGGACAAAAGCACACAGATTTATTAAATGGGACTTTTATGGGACACGGGAGCCTCCATAAAGAAATAAAGACCCCAAGAAACAGTTAGACCTGTGTGTTTTTATGTTGGGTTTGATGAAGATTGGGCAGTTGTAGAGCAACGTAATAGGTTAGGGAGTATGAGGAAGGGGAGGAAACTGGGCACCTCAACAGGCCTCTTTGTCCGGACTCTTCTTTGTCTTGGCAGATGAGGATGCTCCTGTCCCTTGGGTGTACGGAAGGAACCTCTCAGAGGAGGGTTTTATTTTCTTGTCTCAGGGAAGAGGGGTAGGAGAAGATTAGCGAGACCCTCCTGCTTCTGCTTAACATGTTCAATAAGAAGAGGTGCTACATGTTGGGGTGGGACATCCTGAACCTCATCACCCAAGCATATTGCTGTACCCAGAGCCGTGTGGACAAGGTGGCAAATAAGCATATTTGCACAGAGGCAGGTGCACACCCACTTACATCCATTAATTTTTTCTGAAAAAAAATATAAAAAACACCTAGTTTCTCTTTTAATCCCCCCTCCCCCCCAATGGAAACCACTACATCTAGGACTTAAGAAATGCACAAATAAGATTGTTAAATATTTGTATAACAGGTTTTCCAAATGGGACCAGACTATCTGAGCTAAAAAAGGTTTTTCAAACTACAGTGATTTTTCTTTTAAATTCAAGACAATGTGCATAAACATGGATTTTTAAATTAAAGGCCAGACTTGTACCTTCTCCAGCAAAGGCCTGGCGACATTGGCCTGCATTCTGTGCGATCAGGAATCACATCACCTCAGCCCCAGCCCTTGCCTTGCCTGCACGTTTACATTTGCTGTCTGCTTTGTGACTTGTGGGATTTTGGATTTATGATGCTGGTTCTATTCTCCACACCTTTCCTGAGCTTAAGGACGGCACATTAAAGGCTCTGGGAATCAGGTTAACTTGGTTTAACCCAGCATTTCCAGAACTTGTTTGAAAGCCAGAGCACAGTGACTACTGACATGCCCAGTGGCATTCTGTAAAACAATGCTCGGGGTGTGGGGACAGCAGGTGGTGCCCAGAGTTAGAGATAGGATTGAGTTCTATGCTAACTCTTACCACTCTCCCTGGATGACGTTGGGGAAAGTTTTTCTTTGTGCCTGAATTTTTACATGTTAGAGATAATTATTTCCATACATACATCAGGGTGTAGTGGTAATTCCAATTCCAATGACTTGTTGCTTGTGAGAAGTCTGTAAAGCAAAAAACACTAGAGAAATGTAAAGGGGTTTCTTTGGTTGAGTTTGCAGTAATTAGCGGATCTAGCATTAGTGCTCAGTAAATAATTTCAGTGGTGTTGCGTTCATAAACCTGTTGCTGCTATATGGTACCTCTTATTTTCTTTTTGAATGTTTCTTTTTTGGAAAAGTTGACATTGGGGTAATCTGGGTATCACTTTATGCTGCAGAAAACAGTTTGTCAATAACTTAGAGGGAGGATAGTTTAGAAGGAAGGAAAGGGAGGTATTTAGTTAATATTAAATTCTTTTCTGTAAATATATGAATCTTGTAGAATGTATGGAGTTTTGTTTTTGACCCTTCGAAACGGTTGAGATTCCATTTGCTGCAATCTGTGTTGGGACGTTAGGACATGGGTGTGATTAAGACCACATATTTAAACTCAGGGCATGTTCCCCTTCTTTAAGAAGTAGCAGAACCAATCTTTCACTGATGGCTGTGAAGAAAATTTGTAAGTACATGAAAGTAGGAGGGTCCTTGAGTTTTCATGTATGCACACTCAGCAATAAAAGTAAATTTTGTTTTTGTTTAAAAAAGAAGTGTACTCAAGAATTTGATTTCTTGGAAAAGGTTCAGGAGGCAAATCAAGAAACGTCAGTCTGCTTCTCGGAGCTGCTGACGCGCCAGGACGCAGACTGAGCCGGTGAAGAGAAAGGCTGCAGAGTGACTGTGTTCCCAGGTGTCGGACTAGGTGTCTGCAGGGCCGGCGCAGGGGACGTGAGGCCAGAAACGAGGCATCCAAACTCAACAGGGACTTTTTTCTTTTCTTCTTTCTTTTGAAGATGGTCTCCCTGACGAGAAATATCGGAGAAAAGCACAGCTTCTTTCAGCTGTCCTTTTCTGTGAGTTTTCCCACACGAAACTACGCCCAGGCTGCCGCTCTGCACTTTGTTATTATGACAGGAAAAAATGAATTTCTAATGTGCTACCTCTACCAGCTGCAAGGAGCCTGTGCATCTTCGGTCGCCAGGCGCTCTGGGGGCAATGAGCCTGAGCTGGGATGGAGGGCTAGTACAGACAACGTAATATTTGGGTAAAAAACAATCTATCTTCTTTCACTTGGAGCTGCAGCTCAGAGAAACCAAGTGTGCTGCCCAAAGCTACACAGTTAGTAAAGGGCTGAACGCTGGCATTTCCCACGGGGACCCACTATATTTTAGTGATGTATTGCTTTGCCAGCAGGAAATTGGGTTTTCTCTACCCCGTCATGTTGTAGGAATGGCTCTGTCCGTGCTCCCGACAGTGTTTGGTGTTTGGTTAACACCCACTGACTGCGGGCTCATTTTTAAAATTTGCTTGGACCTCTGGAGAATCAGTGACTCATGAAAAGGAGCAGCCTGTCATATCATAGAAGCCAGAGTCAAAGAATGGAAAAGGTCTTCGAGGTCACTGTAGTTCAACTCTTATTTTGTCTCTGAGGAATCCTTAGTTCAGGCCTTCAACTTCTCACATTTGAATGATTGCAACAGCTTCTGAGCCGGTGATTCTGTCTCACTTCTGTCCTGCGTTCACACCCAAGTGAAATTTTTTCAGCCTGATCTGATCTTCTCATGTTACCCCTTTCTTTACCAAATAATTCTACCAGAGATTTTAGTATCAGTGGCAAATTCTCTTTGCCTCTCAAATCCATTCTTTCTTTTCTTCCTTGATATACAAGCCTGACCCCAGTTAAGGACAAATTGCCTTGCTTCCCTGTGACAATGTGGTCATGTGACTAGATTCTTACCAACATAATAAACTGAAGTGGTATGTACACTTACTTAAAAGGGAATTGCTACTCTGACCTTTCTTCCTTTTCCCCGAGCTAACCCATGGATAGGGCCATGACCCAGCATGCAGGCAAGGTCACTGTCCCAGGGGGATGCAGAGCAACAATAAGGAAGGGACCCACTCTCTGAACACACCACATGGAGCCAAGCCGCCATTTTCCTCAGAATCAGAAATAATTTCTGTCTTCTCTAAACCACTACCTTTTGGGGAACCTTTGTTCCTGCACTTCAGTATTTACTTTAACTAGTACAGCATTAATTTCCTCAAGAGGATTCTTGCCTGCCTTTCAATTTCATCTCTGATCACACTCACAAATCTCCCTACTCTCCGATTATAAATTATAAATCTCCCAATTATATGAGAAGGCCATATATAAAAACACCTTGCAGCCCTTTTATAGAAGACATCATTAACTGCCTCTCCATCATCCATCCTTCCTTTCCTGGTAACAATATCTTGATGAGGAACTTGGCTCTCCCCCATTCTTTGCCATGTGATTAGGATGGGATTGGCCTATCTCTAGTTCTAGGAATACTTCTAGATTGACTGGAGCCTTATCACCTTTCTGGCAACTGCAGTGATAAATTCTGAGGTAAGTGTATAATTCAGTCAGGTCTAACGAGCAAAATGAATCCCAAGGATATTATCCTAGTTCCCCTGCACAGGGATGGGTACAGTTATAAGGTCTGGAATTGCTGTTGTCCTTTTGCAGACATGGCACGGAGATGAAGGAATGCAGAGCTGAGAGAGTCACAGAAAAATGGGGCCAATCAATCTGGTAATATTGATTGAGCCTTATATCAGACAACCCCTGAGGACAGACCTACCCATCTTTTGATTCAAGCCAACTTGAGATCATTTGCAATGTATGTTAGAATTTATGATGTTGAAGGTCACAGACTACTCAAGTCATTAGGTCTTCTTGGGGAAAAATATTAAGTTTTTACTTATTTTATTCTCACTTGAGGACATTTTTCATTGCTTTTAGAGATAAAGACAGAGAGAGGAAGGGGGAGAAAGAAACAGGGATGAGAGAGAGAAGCCCTGATTGATTGGTAGCCTACAGAATGCTCCTAGATTGTGAACTGCACTCGCAACCCAGGTGTGTGCCCTGATCAGGGATTGCACCCGCAGCTCTTCCATTAGGGGACCATGCTCCAACCAACTAAGTCATACCAGCCAGGGAAGGGAGATACACTCTTACATGAATAATTACCACACGTGGTTAAAATGATAAAATTGGCATGAAGAATTTCAAGAGCACTGAGGCAACAAAGTTTGTTTCAAATAGTGGTAAGAAAACAATGACTTAAAATTAGATCTTTTCACAATTAGAATCTGTGAGTTAGTGAATTGCCCCCCAGGAGGGGATGAAGCAGACCCTGAGCGCTCCGCTTACTGTTGTAGAATAAAATCAAGTCACAGGCATCCTTTCTGTTCTAAGATTTGCTGAATGGTTTCTCATTTTAATTCACTTGAATAAACACTAGAATTGTCAACACTAGAATAAACACGCACAAATAAAAAAGGATAGTTTTGCCATGCATGCAAGTTCCTGCCTTATTTGTCTGAACTGCCCAATACTTGATTTTAAATGAAGACTAGAGTAAAACAAATGTACCACAAAATCAGAAACCCAAAAGGCTAGATGAAAGTTTAAAGCCATGTTTAAACATCACTCAGATCTAGCAAAGATTCTTCCCACTGATGTATTCTTTCTTCATGTGGGAATATACAATTTTCCAAACAATTAATACCCCTTATTTAGGATCATTTAAGAACAGTGCATCTGGAAGAAAGGGTACCAAGCACAATAACCCAGAGGTTATATTCCTTCAGTCCTGGGTCCCATGATTACATCAATAAAAGGTGTGGAGTATTGCAAGACTTTGGTGCAGTAGGCTGGGATTTTGGCACTCCCCTCAAGGCCAGAGAGCAGGTAGAAGCCTGTTTGCTGGGCATGAGAGGTCAGCATCCTGGAGAGAACACCTAGGCATGTCAAGGTGCAGTTGCTCCACATGATTTGGTTCTTACCAGAAGATCCAATTGCTTAGTCCAGCAGTGCAGAGCAAAGCTAAGATGGGCGATACATTCCCAAGATGAGTCTCTCTGGTAGTTCTCTGCCAGGATGGGACCCAGCTTCAAGAAGAAGGCAGGATGTTGAAATGGGAAAGATGTAAGCAAGAACTGGATCTCAACCAGGCATGTTGGGTTTCAGCGTGGGTCGTTCAGACCTCCAGGGAGACTGGGTGGGCCACAGAGTGGGGTCCACTCAAAGATACCCAGTCATGAGGGTTGAACTAACCCAGGAATTGGAAGTGATGCAACTTGGAGACAGGTGGGCCCGGTGCCTCACCTCTAATCCATGTTGTGATCTAAGGGTAGTTATAGAATTGCACACATATGCAGAAAGTTGTGGCACTGTATACTTAACATTGTAAGTTTATTTTGTATTGACATATAAATGACATCCCTCAGTTTAAAAAAGAAGCACTCATTTTTAAGTGTTCAGAGAAACAGAGAATTTATGACAGAGACTGGCTTAACTCATTAATACCTTTTCTAATTAGGCAGCTAGTTACCATGATTGAGTCTGGATTTGCTTGATACTAAAGTGTCAACACTAGAATGAACACACACGAATAAAAAGGATGTTTTTACCATGCATGAAAGTCCCTGCCTTATTTGTCTGAACTGCCCAATACATGGTTTTAAATGATGATCCACCATCATTTAGGTAGATACAGAGAAAGCTTATCTTTGATTGGCCTGTCCCTGGCCAGCTGTCATGCAGGAGAGCCAAATCACCAATATCTCTGGTAATTCTGAAGGTGGAGACTTTCCTAGAACTTAGTGGTTTTAGAAAAAAGAAGAAAAAAAGAGCCAGTATGTAATACCTTTGGAGCCCAGAGCATGACCCCCGCTGGGTGGAGACTAACAGCCAGCTGTCAGGCCAGAGTGACTGACTGGCCATTGGCTGGGTGCCTGCAGGTGGTGGTGACATTGATGGAGAATGATGGATGACTCTGGCACGGCCCCACCCCACCCACTTACCCATATGCATGACAGAAGGCCTCCCAACCTAGATGTCCTGGCTGACAATGCCGCCAAGTAGGCATTCAGATGTGCAAAAACAATGCACTCAGATCCAGCAGTGACTGAGCCACAAATATGGAGGCATTTAATGAGTTGCTAATGCGAAAATAATTTTCTTTTCTGATTCTTGAACTGTAGGAATAAAGACCGATAGAGGGAAGCCATACAACTGGTAATGACTCTGCTGAAAAGAGGAAGTAGCTTTCAGGACATGTGAAGCAGGTGGACGGGTCCCTGTCAGAGGTTGATGGGAGTTTATTGACACACCCCTCCTTTATTCTTTTCCTGCTTCCTCTCTCTTCTCAACTCAACCCATCCTGCTTTGTGCTTGTGTGTCTTCACTGTCCCCTCCTCTGAGTTGAATTCTCCTTATCTCTTTGATGCATTTTTCTCCCTCCCTCCCTCCATCCCCCAAGCCTACCCTTTCTTCTCCACCACCCAGTGGAGGGCATCCCTTAACCCCTGTCACTGTGACCACCTCTCAGTCCAGGTTGTTTTCCTCCCTTGATTTCTTTTTCATATTTAGTCATTGGTTTTACAAAGATTTCAGGGCATGCATATCTTTAAATCTTTAGAGATTTAAAAAACAGGAAATTTTTAGAATAAAAGGAACAAGGAAAACCGAGAAAGGATTTTTTAAACGAAAAGCTACCTTGGGAACTGAGAGGGGAAAGGATTAGTGGCTCAAGACTGTGCTTTCTGTTGTCTATGTAGGGGTCCTGATGGGGGGCCTCTGGCGATTGCTCAGCTAATTGGGTGACACGAATGATGGGTGCTACTTGCACTGACACCAATGTGCTCTGATGGGAAACCTGCACCTAACAGCAAGTCTCACTAACGAGAACTCATTTTCTGCAAAGCTCTGGCTAAAATAGGGAAGAGTGAGTTATAAAGCACTTGTAAAGAAATGAACTTTTATTACTTTCAAGGACTTGCAGTAACAGTGCTACTGTTTTCTCCAGTGGTAGTTCTAGGGAACCGGTTTTATCATTTAGAGGATAACTGTTAGCAACAGATATCCAAAAATAGCCCGAGGGGAGGGGGAAGGGGACAGTGGGGAGAAGGGTTTCAGGAACTACTATGAAGGACATGTGGACAGAGCCAAGGGGGAGGGTGGAAGTAAGGGAGGGAGACGGGTTTGGAGGGGGTGGGGGAGAGGGGCGGGGAAAAAATACAGACCACTGTAATTGAACAACAATAAAATAATTTAAATTAAAAACAGATCTGACTGTGACACATCAACTCTATATAAATGAGCATTTCTACTAAGGTTGTTTAAGAAGATTTACTTTCATAATTAACTAAAAAGTGCTTCCTTTCAGTTTCACTTATACAATTAATAGAGCTGGTAAACTTTCTTCTCAGACAAAATATCAGGTTAAATTCTATCCCAGAACAATTTCAAAATGATCACAGACTCAAATTTTATGAGGCCCATATTCATAAGTCTTAATTAGTGTTAAATAACCTTGGTTGTAAACCTTTAAGGATCAGAAATATTGGTTGAAAATACCTGTAACTCCTTTCTAGCTCTAAGTTACTGAGAAATGTAGGAGACCGTTCTGCGTGGCATAGGCCCAGCTCCCACTGGGAGATGCACAGGACCCACGCCCAGGGATAGGTTCTCCTGTGGGGAATCAGGCCTGCAATGTACCTAGGCCACTATGAGTCTTGCTTTTTGCTAAAACTCCCTCATCCTGAATTGAGGACATTTACTGCAAAGCAACTTCCTAAAAACCATGCTAAACCTTCCAAGGATGAGTGTAACCAGTTCAACCACTTTTGCCTTTTCATTTGCAAATATCCCTCTTCTGTGATGTGATTAGCAGCATTGGCTCCTTTATTTTCTGTAAAAGGTAACAACCTAATGTGAACCTGTGCATAGTAAATGAGGACCATCATGTAATGTGCAGAGAGAGATAGAAATAAAGGCCTGTCATGGCAGAGGCCGCGGCTTTTGGTCCCCTTGAGAGAAAAGCCATGCTGTCCCTTTTCCTCCACTGGACTCGGTAGTTCGTGTGAATGTCTCATTTCATCCATAATGACGTGGACACTGTTGGCTGGTGTCTGCATCAAAGAAATAAATGGAACCACGTGCTACAAATATTATATAGTATATTTAAGGACCAGTGCCATACCTTTGAACTTGCTGATTAAGATCTTCTTGGCAGCCATACTTGAATGGTTGCTCAGCATTACACAGGGCTTGAATGACACTTTCAGAATAACTGTCAAAGCATTTCTGCTGTCTGTGTCTTCAAGGACATGCAGGGCCCTGGCTTTTGGTCTAAGTTTTGGACATCTACTCTTGCACGGGACCGTAGAGATTTATCTCCCCAGCTCTCACCTCCAGCTCACTACCACGTCTTTGGGAGTCTGAAAGAAACCCAGAATACCTAGAGCAGAAAGCCATTGCTCAATTAGGACATCAGATAGGGCATATGTTGACAACTTTAAAGAGACTTTTGGGGCCCTTGAGGTCTAGTTTTGAAACTTATCAGTAGAAGATGAGGACAGAGGACACAGAAAAGATGTGGCATGACTGAGGAGAACCTCAGGGCTTTTCTTGTTGCATTACCCTCCCCATGAACTCTAAAATGGACCCACAGAGCTCGGTCTGTATTTCAGTGGCTATTGGCTGCTGAGGGTCTCCCTGGCTTGGTCCACTTGGATCTGCGGTATATAGAGGCCACTGGTACAATCTAAGCTATTGGAGGGTTGCCAGTGGGGCCTTCGACATAGACACATATGTTCAGATGGCTGCCATGGCAAGCCCTGGGTTCAAATATGAGCTCTACCACTTACTTTCTGTGTTACCGCAGACAAGTTACTTAACTTCTCTGTGCCTCAGTTTCCTCACTTTTAAAATGGAGCTGAGATAGATAAAATGATATGATATCTGAGGTTTGCTTCAGAAACTAGGGAGGAGGGCACAGCGGCAGTAACTAGGTAAACCAAAATTGGCCAGGTCTGCACAGTTGTTGAGTTGGGTTGTCACTATGTGAAAGCTCATAACATTATTCTCACAGCTTTGTTTAAATTTTCCATAATGAAAAGCCTGAAATTTTTGGTAAAATGTTTATAATGTTAGCCATGGTAATTAAACCTACCTCATAAGGTTGTTTTAAGGAATAAATGAGTCAATATATGGGAAGCCCTTTGGGCAGTGTTTGACCCATTGTGAACACCATGTAGGTGTCAGGCAGTACTATTATTAATATTGTTATTATCATCTGATATAGGGTGTAACTTGACACCCGGAGAGTATAACAGTAACTTGAATAATATTAGATGTGTCAGCTCATCTCCACAATTCCATCCTTTTTCTCTCTTTTGCAACTACCCAATATTTTAGGTCACGGTCTATTTTTTTCTCACCCAAAGATTTCCAACAGCCACCAAACTGTTTCCCTGTCTACTGTGTTACCCTCTACTCCTTTTAACACAGTCAAATGCACCAGGGAGCTTGAAAGAGCACCAAGAGGCAGGATCTTCAAGGAACAGGCATGGCTGGAGCTCAGGACGCGTGAAGTGATGCAAAGCTACTGGGGCACCTAGGGGTCAGATCCTGGGCTGGACTGGGACAGGAAACAAAGTCATTCTGAAGGTTCGAGTCATCCTCTACAAATGGGATGATGTGAAACTGAATCAGGACAGCGGCGTGAGGAGGAAAGAAACTAACTGTAGAGACAGAGACAGAGAAAGAGTGCTAAACTCAAGAGTGCTAAACTACCTTTTGAAAAAGACTGAAATGTAGGGGCTGAGAAAGAGAAAGAAGCACCGATGACACCAAGATTTTATATCTAGATAAGTAGGAGAGTCGTGATGATCTTCAATTAAGTAGGACTACAAGTATAATATACAAAGCTGGGGGAGTGGGGGGATGGGTTTGGTTCTATACGGGAGGAAGAAAGTTTTCCTTGACCTTTTAAAGTCTCTGGCTGGGTCTGTAAATTAAACTGACAAGGACAGGTTAACAGGGAAAAAAGATCCAAATTTATTGAATGTAAGTTTTATGTGACATGGGAGCCTCCATAATAAGATAATTCTCAAAGAAACAGTTAAATCTGTGTTTTCATGCTAGGTTTGGTGAAGAATGAACAGTCATGGAGGAATATGATAAGTTAGGGAATATGAGGACAGTGTGGTAAACTGGGGGACACTTAGCAAGGTTTCTTGGTGTCTGTGACTCTGTGTCAGAGATAAGGATGCTCCTTTCCTCTGGGTATAGGGAGGGCACCTCTCACATGAGGGTCTTATGATCTGCTTCAGGGGTAAGGGTGGGAGATGGACCAAAGAGACCGTCCAGCTCCACTGTTTCTCAGTTTCCTTCAGCTTGGACTCTTTAATATGCCAAGGTGCCACATTTTGGAATCTGTATCCAGAACCCCATAGGTTCTAAGGAGCTAAATTTGTGGTATATCAGAATATTCCAGAATTATCAAGAAGGCCAATAAAAATGAGAATTTGGCTCATTATAATGTTTCCCATTTCTGTGTTAAAAATAAATAATCTTCTTAATGTTGGGGATAATTTGAATAAATTAAACAGAGAAAAAAAGATCAAATTGAGAAAGTCCTTCCTGATATGTCAATGCTGGAAACAGTTGACTCAAGAAATTTAATTCCAGGAAAAGTGCTTATGGGTAATACATTGACTTGTGTGTGTACATGTGTGATAGACACATCTAGGTTCTCTCTCCCATCCCACTCCCATCTCTTAGTCTCTCTCCCCGCCCTCTCTCTATCTCTTACACACAGTGTTTTCTTAGTTTATCAATGTAGCAGAGACACACCACAGTACCGAGGAAGGAGTAGATGACACCCAGCCTCCTCATTTGATTAATAAGCTACAGAATCATGGTCTTGTTTTCAGGGAGCTTTCCTATCATGGCTGTAATCTCTGGAGAGCTCAAGCCTACAAAGCGATAACATCTGGTGCCCATTATTTCCCCAGATCTGTTGTGATTAGTCCATATGATAAGCCTGGCCAATTGCTATGGGCAAGGGATTGCTACATTCCCCCCATCAGGGTACTGGAGCTGTCACTTCTGGTTTGTGGCCCCTGCTAATTTGCCACCACAATTTCCAATATCTGCTAGAATTCCACAAGGAAATCTCAATGCCTTGCAGGGGCAATAGGCTGTGTGGCTGTAGACAGAAGGCAAGCACTACTCATAAAAAGGAGAGGTTTATCAATTAACTCCAGCAGCACTGTGCAGGCAGTGACTAGCTGTCCACCCCCACTTCCACTGTGCCATGACGATGAAAAGAAAACTTCAGACTTGCTGACGACACAAACAGTGAAGTATCCAAAAGTTAGAAGGAAAAAAAAGGATCAGAATAAATAAATTATCTTCGCTATTTAATAAGGCGAATTTTCAGGCTTACCAAATGTTTTTCATTCTCTCTCCTTCACCCTCCCTCACAAAAATGATGCAGAACAATAATAGTTGGAGGCCATCCAGGTGGCAGAATGGCTTGTCATTTCAGATGGTGGGAGAAGATTTAAGGCCCTAAGAAGGGCAGTTACATTGTTTAATAGAACTCATTAGCATCCAAGCTGACTACTGAATTATGTGTCCCCTTCAAAACTTTTACATAACTTTCTAAAACTTACTAGAAGCAATTATGGATTGACTGGAAAAAGTGGGAAAAAATGCAGTTGATCAAGTTACTGTAAGTTTTACAGAAAGCTATTAATAATTAATAACTTTTTTCTCTGAAATGAATGTTTATGTGTCATTAAATAAGTCCTGTAGATAGAATTGGGAACAAACATTTCACCAAACAGATGTAAGAGCACAGATGAAGTTAACTGTTTCTATAATTTTTGGTGATCTTAGTAATCATTGAAAAATTACTTGGTTTGAGTCATTTTTAGAAGCATTTGCTTATTTTGATACCTTTGAAAGTAATGTCAGCTATAATTCAGAATTTGAAATTAAACGGTAAAATATAGTAACTTGTTACCACTTATTCAACAGAACCTATAGTTTCTAACTAATCGTGTGCCAAATGCTGGACTACATGTCATAAATAGCTTAAGTTCATATATCACTTAAAGTTGCATGAAAAAAGGAAAACTGTCAATAAATCATGTGAAAAAAGACAGCGTGACACATGCCAGAATTTCTGCTCTGCCATCTAAGTATTTAGCCATTGTGAAAACTCGAATCTAAGATCTAGAGTGGAAAAATGGTTCCTTGGGACTAATATCAAAAACATTAGGAACAACCAACTACCAGATTCTTAATCTGGTAAACGAAATTCCATTTATATAGCCTGAATTACTCCAGGAAGTCAAGCTGGGTGAAATAAAATAGTGGTAGAAAGACAAAGGGAAAAGTTTGGCATGAATAATTATCAAATGTATCTATATTTGATATATTTGATATATTTGATATATTTTTCATCAGCAGCAGTGTTCAGAGAGAAAAATACAAATGTTGATTTAAGGCAAAAATACAAACCATCCTCAAACATTACTTTGCCTGAGTCTGGGCGGCCATTTTCTTTTGCTTTTCTTTCCCTTTCTTTTCTTTTTTTTTTAAAGTAATCCACTTCTAGTCTTGATTGTGCTGCCCAGCACACCTTTAATTATGGACTGCTGGCCTGACCTTGGTAATCATTCATTCCCCTGGGCCCACTTCTAGTTACTCTCCCCTTCCGCCTTCTCGATCTCTGGCCTTTCTTCAGGGTTCAGAGACCACCTCCCATACAATGTCTAGGGCCACCTGATAAGGTCAACAACCTAATAGCAAAGCTGTTATTCCCTGAATTATAGAACCTAATCACTTAGGTCCCACCTGGATTTGGAGAAGCCTGAACGTTATTGACTAGTTGTGTGCAAAGAACATTCCTTTGGTAATGAACTGTTCTCCACTTCACTTTAAGTGCAGGTCATTTAACCAAGAGGTGCCTCGTAGGCAGGTCACTAAAAGAAATGGAAATAAAAGCCTGTCATTTATGAAGCTGTCTCTTGTGGTAGATCTATGGAGACAGACCCTGACTAGTCCAGATCAAAGCTGAAGTCAGATAACTATGAAATCCTGGGACATAAACTTAAATAATTTAGGCTCCAAAGTCTAGATCAATGTTCCTCCAATCAATGAACCTCTTCTGTTGTTTGAAATACCTAAGAATGTATCATTTCCTTCAAAGAAGAATTATCTACAAAAAGTTTTTGCTGTTAACTTGGGTAAATCAAAGTATAAAACTGATAAACAGAACTGTGTAACATAAAAATATTATAATCAACATGTCACATTTTATTTCCTTTGTGTTTCTTTAAAATGAAAAACTGCTTCAATATTTCAGTTTTATATTAACTATGCAGCAATAGTTACATTTATGTTTTTTTAAAATAATGCCCATCCAGCACACAGATTGATGACCTTGCCCAAAGCTAAAATCCCAGGGTCAGAATATTTTGCAAGCTTTCATAATCATAAAACAGATTCTGGTCATTGTCAAGTTGCCAAAAGTAGAAGACAAGAAATGCTAATTTCTTGAACACAGATGGATTCCTCATAGGATTATCAGTAATTTTTTGCTTTTCAGTATCCCTTTTTTATTCATAAATTTCTCATATGATTCATTTATCTTTTTCTCTTCAAAGGAAATAATTTAGCAAATTTAAACATAGTGAAAAATGAAGAAAATCCAGGTGTTGTTTTCATAGTGACTCCAAACAGCAGCGCCCATTTTTTCAGCAAATGTGTTTTTGCCGAATCTTCAAGTGTTTCTATTGATCCATGGCTCAAGAAAGCCAAAGCCAAACCTCAGAGCAAAAAGTGAAGGATAAATTTGATTAATATTAGCACTAATACAGTTTTGAGTGTGTAGCTTTACTGTGATAAAACACAGTCTTTCTGCTGGCTTAAAATATTTTAAATTAAAAAGTAGAATATTTGCCATAATTTTTTAAAAAATTATGTGTATTTGGGTACATTCAAGTGCTTATCCAAATTTGCTAAAATCATACTTCACAAATTAAAAGTGGAATTTCTCTCTCTCTTTTTTTTTTTTTTTGCATTTAATGCATACTAATGTAGAGTGAAACCTCCTGGGGTGGAGACGAAGTCTTCCAGTCCCAGCACAACCCTGGCAGTTCCACCTGGCCAGGCTCACAGAGGAGCAAAGCAGGTCAGACCCTCTCCATTGACACCAATGGACCGTTTTATGCAAAACTGTTCATTTTCCAGAAGGGACTG
Organism: Trachops cirrhosus; assembly: GCA_028533065.1. Taxonomy (NCBI): domain Eukaryota; kingdom Metazoa; phylum Chordata; class Mammalia; order Chiroptera; family Phyllostomidae; genus Trachops; species Trachops cirrhosus. The sequence goes on from CM052541.1 coordinate 171,637,362, forward strand.
TGTCTGACTGGTGGAGTGATTCACAAAAATCACTTCATTAAACGAACGCCCTTCATGCGTGGCCTTCTTCCCTTCAGTGGGGTGGAAACTGCGAGCCACGCATGGGCACCCAAGGAGGGGGAGCCCGTCTCCACAGCGTGTATCTAAACTCAAGCTCCAGCTCCTGCCTTCACACAATGATGCCCTGGGGCTGCACACAGGGTAAGGCTAACCTTGCAACTCCAGTTGTCCCTGGAATGCCCACTTCCATGCAAGTGAGCACTGCATGAATTAGGGAAGCCACTCCCCAGTGAGCACTGACAGCCCCCAGGCTCACACCCACCCCAGTTTTCATCTTTCCCCCAGTTCTCCACGGAGCAGCAAATGATGCCGTTCATGACAGGCGTGGCCAGTGTGACTCCTGGACAGGCCCATGAGTCCACTCTTCCCTGTAAACCTGGGAGACAGGCACCAGCTGGATGTGCTCTCTACTCCTGGGAGAAGGGTGCTCCCAGGAATTCTCTCCCAGTCTCCAACAACATGGCAAGTCCAAAGACATGAATGAACATGTGAGTAGGGGAAGGTGCCTCACTGGGAAAAGGAGAAGGAACAAGGACTACTGAGTCTTAAAAGGCAGAGTCGAAGTGTGAGGGTGAGAGACTGAGATGTTGGTGAGAGCACAGTGAAAATTCAGGGAGATCCCAGTACGACACATCTAAATGCTTTGAAGGTTCAGATGAGCCAATTATCTTCACCCTTGAGTCCCTCTGTTCTCTGGAAGTTGCCTTGTTTAGTGGAAGTCCGTTCTTGTAGCTGCAGAATCCCACAGCTTCTCATTTGCCTGAATGGCGATTCTGCTTCTCTGATCTGCGAGTCTCCCTCACTTTACTTTTCAGCTCCTGCACTGGGTTTGGTAATACCAGATTTCACCTAATGTGCAGAATCTAAACCCTTTGACCTTTCAAAACACCAAAAATATGAGTTCTCTGCCTTTAAGAGCACCATGGCCAGAGGTCTATGAAAGGCCCGTTTTGCTGTGATTTGCACAGCCCGGGACAGCTCTGAGCTCAGCTGCACCAGGCTAATTTCCATAAGCATCATGTGGTGTTACAGAAACCACATTTTGCCAAGCTGTCAACTATACAGCCTTCTCTTTGCTAAACAGACTCCCATTAAAACTGTCTGCACAATTTGTCAGTTAAATGAGGTACAAGAGGGACGCTCTATTTGCCCCTAATTAGCTGCGCAGACTACCTTTGTCTGTTTGATTAAGCATTCACATTATCAATTTTGTTTAATCTGATTCATTTCACACACCCCCCATGGGACAAAGCCCATACGGTTAACTAATCTCTGATATCATCTCTCATATCAGGCAGCTATCATCTCCCCCAGAATACATTCTACCCACAGGCACCGTGATCATCAAGCTCCACTGAGGGGAGTTGTTCTGGTGAGGGGCAGAAATTTAGCTCAGGAACTGGAGCCGAACCCTGACATGCTTAACTTGAAGCACACAGCAGATTTTTCCTCAGTGCCATCTGTCCACCGTCATCCACCCATTCATTTATTCATATTCACTAATTCATTCATTCAGGCAGTAAACATATTGTCTGCCTACTATGCACCAGGGACTGTGCTGGAAGCTGGGAGGGATACAAAGATGTGGAAGATAAGGTGCCTGCTCTCAGATTGCTTATTATCTCAGCCCTGGCGAGAGTATAGCGGAAGCCACCAACCAGCGTGGAAGGCACACTTTTTCCCTGAGGCCAGTTCCACTTATCTGTCACCCATGGCCTATTTGGCTCGGCTAGGAAACAACCCTCCAAAGAAGGATTTCGGATAAAGGCATAAAAGCCAGTGGTCATGGCTCCCCGAAGCAGTCTTCCCTCCCACTCCCATTTGCAAAATAGTTGACAGTGGGGAAGGAGGAGTTTTAGGAATCAGAATGAACAAATCACTTACGGTCATAAATAGCTCTGAAATCTCATTGCATCTGAAAACTTCATGGAAGTTATTGCTTAGTGAAACCAAACTAGTTACATTCAACTGGACATCTTCAGTAGGTTGACAAGAGAGCAAACATAAAATGCTAGCAAAGCACGCCTGAAAATTCTGAGAAGAAAAGTAATTGACTTAATTTCCTGGGAGGTATAAAACTATTCCGGGGATGGGAGTAGTAAAAACTATACAGGTATTTATGGGTCATCAAACACTTGTGTTTCTGAACATCTGTATCAAAACATTATGCTGATTAAGACTGCAACCTCAGAAACATACTGTACCTGAAAGCTTCTGGGTCCTGGCAGGTGATGAGCACTTGAAGATGAGCATTGGAACCTCAGAGTAGAAAGTAGAAATCCTTAGAGGTTGTCCAGTGCAATCTTCTGTTTTGTTTGGGAATCTCCTGGATGGCATTCCTAGGTAAAGAAATTATTGAATTCAACATAAGTGCCTCCACAACTGAGTTCCACTGTCCTGCAAAGCTGCTTGGCCTCCCCTGGCCAGTCAGTTCTGACCAACAGAAATATAGTCACTAAGTTGAGTTGAAATCTGTCCCCTGTTGAACTCCCACTAACTGACTGTATGAGCGTGTCTGCGCACAAGAGCTGAATCTGTTCTCTGCAATTTTGAAGACATTTTTTAATTGAGTGAATAAAGAAAAAGAGGGAGCTGAGGGGAAGGAGAAGGACAGGATAAGTTTTTTACTCTTCTGCATAGAGTACTATACATATTTATTTTACAAAATAAATTGGTTCTTATGCCCGGGAATAGAGTCAACTCATTATATTGTAATATTCCTTTGGTGCCTGAATATCCAGAGACCTGAAGACATGGTTCTTAATATATCACCACATCACAATCCTTCATCTTCATGTAGAAAAACAGAGATATTTCTAGTACAAAGTTAAAATTTGGAGTGGTTTTAATGTTCTGAGAATTGATATTTTATACCAGAAATTTAAAAAGTAAGTAGACATATCACCTTCTCATGGACTGTAAGCTAGAAGCAGAGCACATATGTGTCAACAGAATTTTAAAGTAAGGTTGAACATAGATAAACTAAGTCAGGTCTATTAACCTGAAGAAAATCAAGAGTTAACTACAATCTAATCTGCTATATGTACTTTATTTTAAGGTAAATAAGAAGCAATTGTTATCACAAAGATAGCAGTTCATACTTTTTAGGCTATGTATTCAATATTCAGATTTAAACATGGGTGATATGACTGTAGTATCTGTCATTTCATTGGTCAATAGTGTTTGTTTCAGATTGTTTGCTTAGACATAACTGCATCCTGAAGCTTAGCTTAGTTCGAGAAGTTAATCTTTCCAAATGGGGTAAAGGGGTAGAGTCATTTTTAAGTCTAGAAAATACAGTAGTGATTTCTCTTTACCCATAAAAACTCTTTTCAGTATTTCTTGAAGTACAGGTCTACTAATGATCAACTTCCCCTTTTTTTTCTGAAAGATGTTATTTTTATTCTTTTTTCTGTGCTTTTTGGTTTAAAATAACTAACATTATTTCTGTTTTAGTGCATCAGAAATTTGAGAGCTAGGTCTGGCTTAGGGTCTCCTATAAATTTCAATCAAGCTGTCTGCAAGGGTGCAGTTCAGAAGGTCTGGCTGGGGCTGGAAGGCCCTCTTCCAGGTCTCAGTTCTTTCCTCTGCTGGCCAGAGGCTTCCGTTCTTTTCTACACGAGCCTTTCATAGGAAGAGTGGAGTGTCCTCGTGACACACAGCTAGATTCTGTCTGAACAAGGGATGCCAAAGAGCTATTTTCCTACTGTCTTGAGAGGTACTTTAGTACAAAATTCTAGGATGGTGGTTCTTTTCAGCACTTCAAAGAAATCTTTCCATTGCCTTCTGGCTCCTAGAGCTCCTGCTAGGGATCTGATCTTGTATCTTTGAAGGCAAGTCTTTCTGTATTCTGGCTGTTTTTAAGATTTTTTCTCTGATGATGATGTGGTTGTGTTTGGCTTTCTTTAAATTCATTGTGCTCGATGTTTATTAAGCTCTTTTGGATCTGTCCATTCAATTTTTTCATCAGTTTTAGAAACTGCTTGGCCATTATTCTTCAACTACTGCTTGGTTCCATTCTCCCTTCTTCTCTACTGGGACTCCAATTACGTATGTTATATTTTTTAAACATCTCTTATGTTTCTTCCACTCTATTTTGTTTTGTTAATTTTTTCCTTCTTCTTTCTATACTTTAGATGAATAACTGCTATCTTTTCGTTCTTTATGACTTCAGCTTTCTCCACTCTCCTGTTAAACCGACAAATGAGATCTTAGTTACAGATATTGTATTTTAAATTCTGAAATGTTTATTTGATTTTTAACATATTTTAATTTCTCCAACTTTTATTTATTTTGTTCATATTTTACTTTATTTTCTTTAATATATTAATCACAGCTATTTTGCAGTCCTTCTCTCCTAACTCCAATATTTTGATCATGTCTGTGTCTGCTTCTATTGGTTATTTTGCGTCTTCTTAGTGGTAAAATTTTATTTTTCTTTACATTCTTGTGTTTTCTAAATTGCTTGTTACGCAATTTGGACGCTATTTTGTAGAGACTGTAGGTTATTTTCTTTCTCTAAGGCATATAAGGTTTCTTTTTATCTGACAGGTAATTAAATTATTGTTTATTATCTTGACCTGCCAGATATTGCTTTCGGCCTTTACTAGGAAGAGTCCATTTCAGTTTTGCTCTCTCTCTTAGGGCATAGCTCTTAGTATGGTGTTTACTTAGGTCTCTCTCTTAGGACTAAGCTCAAACCCAAACATCTTCCTGCAACTCTGAAGCCCCAACGTTTTTGGTAAAACACTTCGCACATTCATAGCTATGCTCTGTTAGGTCTCCCAGAGTCTCGCTTTGGCCGTGTGCAGCTTGTAAGTCAGTCAAGGAAGATTTTTAATGTGTATTCTGGGACTCTTCATCTGCAGTTCCCTTTTCTCAGATACTCTGGCCCTGAATCCTAGCAGCCTTGGCAATTCTGAGTTCTGGCTCTCTGTTTCCTCCATGCAATGGCATTATCCCTCTCTGCCTGGACTGTTTTCTGCACTGCAGTTTGGAAAATACTTGTAGCAAGAAAGCCAGGGTGAATGGTGGGCTCACCTCAATTGTTTTCTTTCTCAAAGACTGAAGCCCTAGGTTAGTTGCTGCCCAGTTCTTAGGATCTATGTAAAAAATTTTGAAACAATTTGTGTTATCTTTAAGAAAACCTGACTTTATAATGATAATTGGCTATGATCAACTAGTGAATATTACTAAAATGCAAATGTATTTAGCATTAGAACACCTGTAGTGTACTACTCACAAAAAAATTAAAAAAGAAATACAATATGATTATTCCTATAGATTCAGAGAAAAACATTTGATAAAATTTAACATCTATTTATAAATTTTTTAAAAAGCAAACATTATTCTATTTAGTGAAACATTTGAAACATTTAAAGTCAGCAATGAGACATCAACTCTGCTATCACCATTTTCATTCAACACTGAACCCGAACTGAGGTCATAGATAGTGTAAGAAAAAAATTAAAAAGGTATAAAAATTGGTAAGGAAAAGTTTATATTGTCTTAATTCACAGAATTCTATGTGAATAAAACAATGTAATCCATAGACAAATTATAAGAATTAAGAGGTTAATTTACATGGAGACTATAAGATCAATATACAAAAATCAATTGTATTTTTATAATCAGCTGAAGCTAATTAGAAAAGTAAATCTTATAAATAATAATAAAGCACTTCAAAATAGCTATATAGGATATTTATCCTATTTATCCTATTTAAATATTTTACACACATTTTTTTGCATAAAGATTTGGAAAAATATCAAAATTGTAACTGTGGTTTTCTTCAGAATCATGCCTGATATTTTTCTTTTTAAAAAATATTTCAGCCCCAGCCAGGTAGCTCAGTTGGTTTGAGCATCGTCCCAATACGCCAAGGTTGTGGGTTCAATCTCCAGTGAGGGCACATGCAAGAATCAACCAATGAATGCATGAATAGTGGAACAACAAACTTTTGTTTCTCTCTCTAAAATCAATACATAAAAATATATTCCTATAGAGCCCTGAATAGTGTTGCGTAGTGAGTTGGGTGTTGTCTTATAAACCGAAAGTTCACTGGTTTGATTCCTGGTCAGGGCACATGTAAGGGTTGCAGGTAATGTCCCTGGTTGGGGATGTGCAAGAAGCAATCAATCCATGTTTCTCTCACACACTGATGTTTTTCTCCCTCTCTTTCTCCCTCCCTTTCCCTCTCTCTAATAATAATAAATAAAATCTTTATTTAAAAAATTCTATGCAGCTTAATTTTCAAAATAAATTGATTAATTTTATAAGCAGAACATTAGGAATACTGTATATAATCAATTTTTTAAATCTTACTTTCACTTCCACTATTTAGAGCTGGAGACTAAAATATGAATATGTACTCAGAGGTTAATGTTAGCATCTACTACACTGCAAAAATCAATGCAAAAAAATTTGAAAATTTCTAACTGGTGAAAAAAAATTGTTGGAATAATTACTTAATGTCATAAACTTAGACTATTTGTTCATTGATTAAATATTTAATTTTGAACAGCTTTTAGAACCTTTTAGAACTTCAGAGAATCATTTAGTTATCCAATAAATGTTTGCTAAAAATTTCAATAGCAAATAAAAATGCACTTTTCATTCATTTGGTTGAAATGATTAAAAAAAAAAGACAGGTTTAATTACAGGATTTAAGCCAGCAGTTGTTTAGAAAGTATGTTTTGAGATCACTTAAAATGAACAAGTAGAATTTTATCCCCATATTTACTTTCATCTCAATGTTTCTCCAACATCTACTTGTGTGTTTTAATTTTTAATGTAAATATTCAAAGATCTCTTATTTCCCAATAAACAGACTGACTGATTTACATTTAAGACTATCACTAATTCAAAATTCCAACCTGAAGAATCACTAAATTGTTCTTACTGGTATTAAACTTCATGGAATAAACATAACTTGGAGTGCTTATCAGCAGCCAAGAACATCTGGCTTCCATTCCTAATTTTAAAACCTCAAGTTAAAGAACACTTTTTGTGTGTTAATCCTCAGAAGTATTTAACTTCAAATAGGTCTAAATTTACCCCATTTATAAAAATGAAAGAATTACAGGTAGAGAATTAAACTCTTTTTAAAATTAAATACAAAAATATTCTATTTATTACAAAAATATTAGAAGTAAGACTAATGTAAATGGATCATTCTAAAATTCACAAAAATGGTTTAAATTAATCAGTTCTTCATTTACATTAATTTTTTTAATAGCTCTATATGCTCTGCTCTGAAAGTCATTGTCACTCAGTTTCTTCTATTCAATGCTGTTACGTATCAATCATACTTAGCTCTTTGGCACTGCACCAGTTTTGTATCAATCTACTTAATATCCCAGTATGTGTCATGTCAATTAAAAAGGATGACAAGTTTCAAAGATGAAAACTCTGTTCTTCTTCATAGTATTTGGCCAAAGAATTGCAAATGATTACGAATAAGTGCAAGAATATAACTTCGTCTTGTAAAGAGAAGCAAATATTGGGAGGCATCTAGTTTCCCTCTCCCTTCATGAGGAAAGCAGTCTTGTGGAGGGGGCTCTGTCACGTTCCATGTTTAAGAAAAACAGCATAAGGGAAATTGTGGTTATTTATTTATTTATTTATTTATTCGTTTACTTTAATCCGATTTGATAGATTAACCAAACTATCTAGTCCTGTCCCTTAAGTAGAGATATAGTTTTTAATTCCATATAATCTATAGTGTATATTTTATAGTGAAATCAACTAAATTATATCTAGATCTCATTTGTTTTTTGTTCACTCATTTGTGCATTTATATTTTATTCATTCATTCATTAATGGATTATTGAATGATTGATTGATTCATTCATTTGATGACTAAATATATAATGAATATTTACCAAAGAATGTATTTTGAAATGGTTAAAAACCTGGTCCTTTCAGCCAGACAGCTGGAGTTTATATTCTGCTTCTACTACTTAATACCTTTGTGCCTTGATTTCCTCATGTGTAAAATGAGGATAATAACGGGGAAAACAATAGCATCATTACCAATGAGTTAATATGTGTTGAGGGCTTAGCATGCCATAGCCTGTCATTGTTGTCAGCCTGTCATATTGTAAATATTTAACAAATATTAGCTATGATTGCATGTGCTGAATACTGCAGACTCAGACAGTACTTAACACTCAGTAAAACAGTAATTTCAAGCTTTAAAAGCTATTTGTAAGCTGCCCTATGTTGTAAGCTCCCTTGCATTTACTGTCACTATCAATCATTGTCACGTAGTCTTTCCCAAATAAGTTTCTCTGACTGCACCAAGAAATAATATAATAGTTCTGTTTATTATCCCTTTGTACTAAATTATGAATTTCTTGAAAATGGGAAGTTTTTTTTTATTCTTGAGTAAATGAGTAAGTCCCTCAATCCTCTCTGATTTAAATGAGTAAACCAAAGGCAATTTGCCAGTCCACAAGCTCAGACTGCTGGAAGTTTGGATTTCCGATAGAGTGGAACTTCCTTATCACAATAAAGGTATGAAGGGCTGGCAGGGACATCCCCTTCCCCAAGGGAAAGCGAGCCAGAACACATTATGTATGCTGTATTGCTGTATTTGGTGTAATCCATTAAACCCCAGGCAGCAGTGATCCAGGTTATAGAAACAACGTGCGGGAATACTAATTGGGAGACTGCCTAGGTAGCTCTTTGAATTGAAGAGCAATCCAATCGTCATCCAATTCAAGGGTGTCAAACGTATTTTCACTGGGGGCCACATCAGCCTCACAGTGGCCTTCAAAGGGCCGAATGTAACTTTAGGACTGTAGAAATGTAACTACTCCTTAATTAGGGGCAAGGAGCTCGGCACTGCAGCTGGGTAGAAACAAGGTGCCGGTGGATAAAACAAGGTGGAGGGCCGGATTCGGCCCGCGGGCCTTGTGTTTGCCCCCCTGTTTGAATAGACATTTCAAAAAAATCATTTAAGAACTTTATTGTCAGCATACCCCGCCTTTGTTCTCTTGTTTCCTATTAATTTTTACCATGGTGTTCAAACATTGAGATCACATTTTAGTATACTTGGCATCAAGCAGATTCTATTTTGAAAATATTTCCTAACTTGGAGTTCCAGCCCAGATGGAGGCATAGGTAGAAACCCTTTGCTTCCTTGCACAACCAAAAGGAGGATAACAACCAATCTAAAATCAGTAAACAATCAGAAGTGCCAGAAAATCAAACTACATGGAACTCTGACAACCAAGGAATTAAAGAAACAGTCAAACAGAACAACCAGACCTGTAACGCAGCCGACAGAGAGTACCCGAGGCGAGGCGGTGGACCCAGGCGTGGGTCTGACTTAAGGGGACTCAGAGGTGGCTGCGGACTGTGGCAGTTGCTGTGGTAAGACAAACTCCCAGTGTCACACGAGAGTTTGTTAAAAAGTACACTAGATACGAGCAGGTGAGCTGCATTGTTCCCTCTCTGGCTCCTTCCCCCACAGGCAGCGAGACAATGCAGCAAGGAGGGTTGCCCTGCCCTCCTGAGTACCTAAGGCCCCGCCCCTTACAACTTAACAGGTGCATGAAACAAAGAAATATGGCCCCAAGGAAAGAACGGAGCCAATCTTCAGAAAGAGAGCTGAGCGATGTGGAGAGAGCCAACTTATCTGATGGAGAATTTAAAGCCCTGGTAATCAAAATGCTCACAGAACTGATTGAGCTTGGTCAAAAAATGAAAGAACAAATGAAAGACCCCAAAGTGAAATAAAGCAAAACATTCAGGGAACCAACAGTGACAGGAAGAAAACCAAGACTCAAATCAATGATTTGGAACAAAAGGAAGAAATAAACATCCAACCAGAACAGAGTGAAGAAACAAGAATTCATTATATTGATGTACCCTGGTAGCCAAGGACAGTGGACTGCAATGTGCATGAGTGAACAATGACAACTTCACTGTACTAGTCACTGGGAGTGAGTCACAAGGTTTAACATGTGGCCATCACATTCAAAATGACTGAGTGAGTAGAGCAACAAATCTGCATCAAATTTTGCATGAAGCTTGAACATTCCTCCGCACTGAAACTATTTGAATGATTCAGAAGGCTGCAGCTGTGGGCAACAGATGATTGGCAGCTTCATCACCACAATGAGCCCACTCATGTATCACATTTCCTGTAGAGTTTTTTTGGTCAAACATCAAATCACCCAGGTGACTCAGCTCAGATTTGGTACCCTATGACTTCTGGTTTTTCCCAAAACTAAAATCACCTTTGAAATGGAAGAGATTTCAGACAGTCGATGAGATTCAGGAAAATAGGATGGGGCAGCTGATAGCAATCAGAAGAACTGTGTGAGGCCTCAAGGTGCCTCTTTTGAAGGGGACTGAGGCATCATTGTCCCATGTACAATGTTTCTTGTATCTTGTATCTTCTTCAATAAATGTCTCTAGTTTTCATATTAAAAAAAAGAATTCAAAAAAATGAAGAGACTTTTGAACCTCTGGGACAACTTGAAACATTCCGTTGTCTGAATTATAGGGGTGCCAGAAGAAGAAAAACAACAGCAAGAAATTGAAAATTTATTTGAACAAATAATGAAGAAAAACTTCCCCAATGTGGTGAAGGAAATAGACTTCCTGGAAGTCGGGGAAGCCCCGAGAGTCCTAAAGGAGTTGGACCCAAAGAGGAACACACCAAGGCACATCATCATTAAGTTATCCAAGATTGAAGACAAGGAAAGCATCTTAAAAGCAGCAAGAGGAAAGGAAAGAGTTACCTACAAAGAAGTGCCCATAAGGCTATCAGCTGATTTCTCAAAAGAAACCTTGCAGGCAAGAAGGGGCTGGAAAGAAGTATTAGAAGTCATGAAAGGCAAGGACCTACATCCAAGAATACTCTACCCAGCAAAGCTATCACTTAGAGTAGAAGGGCAGATAAAGTGCTTCCCAGCTAAGGTCACATTCAAGGAGTTCATCATCACCAAGCCATTATATGAAATGTTAAAGGGACTTATCTAAGAAAAAGATAAAAAAATATGAACAGTAAAATGACAACAAACACACAACTGTCAAAAATGAACCTAAAAAAAAGAAAGAAAAACAATGAAAACAAAAACTAAGCAAACAACTAGAACAGGAATAGATCAGCGAAATGGACATCACATGGAGGGTTTTCAGTGGGGAGGGGGAAAGGAGGCATGGGGGAAAAGTTATAGGGAAGAAGAAGCATAATTGGTAGGAACAAAATAGGGGAGGTTAAGTACAGTATAGGAAAGGGAGTAGCCAAAGAATTTACATGTACCAACCATGGACATGAACTAAGGTGGGGGGATTACTGGAGGGAAGGCGGGTACCAGGTGGCGGGGGGCAAAGGGAAAAAATTGGAACAACTGTAATGGCATAATCAATAAAATATACATTAAAAGTTAAAAAAAGAAAACATTTCTTAACTTGAGGATAGAACTGAGAAACTTTATGTCACTCAATTTGACACCCAGAGACATGTTCTGACTCACATAGCAAACCAAAACAATTATCTGGGGACATTATCTGAGCAGCCAAATAAAACTAGACTGATACCATAATTATTTGTTTCATTTACCGTATTTCTAAGATGTAGTCATATATGCCAAGAATCTCATAATTTGCCCAGCTATTCTTTAGAGGGAATACATGTGATACTTTCCATCTTACTAAAATATTGGTAGAAAAACCAGGAGTAACAATGCACATCGTGTCGAGACGCTCATTACAACATTCATGAAGTTACTCCATGACTCTATCACAAACATTTACTAATCCAACTAAAAATAGTATTAATCTGGTCTAGTGAGTTATACTTTTTAGATAAAAGTATAAAAATAGTAGATAGACTAGCACTAAGACATTAGCAAATATTTAAGCTTTTTAGTAAAGAGCCATTTAGTAGACATCAATACTAAGTACATTTTATTTTTTATAATGTTCTGATGGGAAAGACAAGCTAAACTGATTGTTTATTTTGATTAATTCATACATAGAGATGTTAGAAAATGATTGAAGAATTATAAACAAGAGAATGGTCTCCCCCATTATATGCCTTAAGAAGATTACTTCTGTAATTAGAAGGTGTATCAGTGATGGGGCCAGTTATAGAAACAGAGACCCCAGACTGAAGATTACTTAAGCACGAAGTTTTCGGATCATCGTTTATGGAAGGCGTTGGCAAAGTTTTCCGTTAAGGGCCAGATAGCAAATGTTTCGGTCTCTGCAGACCATGCGTCTCTGCTGCCACTGCTCAGCTCTGCCGTTGTCACGTGGAAGCAGCCATCGGCTGCAGGCAAATGAATGAGTGTGGCTGCATCTCCATACATTTTTATTTATGGACCTGCAATTTGAATTTCACATATTTTTCATGTGTCACAAAATATTATAAAATAACGTGGAATAATAAGGTAAAAGCAGTTTTCTCAACCACTAAATGTAAAATCATTCCGAGCTTTCAGGTCATATAAAAATAAACAGTGGGCCAGCCCTGGCTCATGACTGCAGTTTCCCTGACCTAAGAGAGTGGCAGTGGTACTAAAGGAGAAGGAAGGAGCTAAGTGATATTTGGAAAATAGGATTTATAGGATTTATCACTGATTTGATGTTGGAGGCTGAGGGAGTGGGATGGCTTTGGATGAGTCCCAGCATTCTGGCTTGGTTAAATGGTGCAACTCACTGGAGCAAGATCCAGAAATAAGCTAGACGGCAGGAGAGAGCTAGACAGTACGATTTAGACTTGATCTGAGGACAGACTGAATACACTGGACCCTGTGTCTCAGGGAGGAGCTGATGATTTTCCTTCCTGGAATACCCATTTTTCTTTCCTTCCCTCAGGAATTCTGCCAATAACATGAAGTGTAGAAATTACTAGAATGTCCTGTGTGTGTGTGTGTGTGTGTGTGTTTACCTTAACTGTGTCTCACTCAATGTTATTTCTCAACAGGAAAATGATTTGGCCAAAAAGATGGGGGAAAATGGGTTCATATTCATGGAACTCACTAATAATGACATGCGCCCCATTACTTAGAAGCAGCTGGCTTTACACAACAATGGAATGTCCTGTTGAAGATCCAGGTTAGTACCATCTGTGAGACAGCTCTAGGCAAAGTTGGAGTCATTGCTTACAGGGTGCAGTATATACTCCAAGTGAATACGAAACATACAATGTTGTTTTTCCCATAGTCAGTCAGTCCTTTCTGGGTGTGGAGATTAAAAATTTTACCAAGGGGTGGCTTTCTCATTATTACACTCAATGAATCACCCACATTGTTGCAATGCATCCCTGTCTTTGGGAACTGCATATTAAGGTCTTACAGCTGAAGGAAATATTTTCACTCAGAATGGTTTCATTGCATTAGAATTTGGGCATTTTGAATATTCACAGTAATGGACAAATAGTAAAAAAAAAAACAAAAACAAAAAACTGAATCTGTGATCATTAATTCAGGCTCTGAAGAGTAAACAGAATTGCTTCTGAATAGTGCATCCAAAAGGAAAATGTCTGGAAAACTCTAGTACCACACAGACAAAATTATTTTGAGTTAAGATGCTTCAGGAATGAAGACTTGCATCAACACAGTAGTTAAAGTATCTTGCCTAAGTATTTACCACACAAAAATCGTGTAGTGGGGAGACCATCCAGTAAGTAACTATAAGCAATAACATCGAGATTCATGGCTACAATAATATACACCCACGAGGAGCAAAGGGAGGTAAAGCTGAGTGACGTTCTTCCAAGTGTGCTACTCTGCACACCCATGCAGACCTACCAACCAGGGATGCCAACCCGCAGTAGGAAACTAAGAAACTGAGAGTTACTGTTTAGAAATTTCTGTAACAACTTAGTGCAACTTTACTCCTGAATTTTAAAATTAAAAAATTTCAGTGAACACGCAACACAATACACAGATGATGTATTATAGAATTGTACATTTGAAACCTATATAATTTTATTAACCAATATCACCACAATAAATTCAATAGAACTTTTTTAATTGGAAAAAATCATGGACTGGGTAGTTGAAGAAGAGAGTTGTAGATACCATCCATGGACTTCGTTTGATCTTTTGCAGAAATAAGGACGGTGGTATCCAACATTATTTTTCTTGATGTTTCATGCATTTATATTTATAAACATGTATTATATCCATTAATTTTCATTTTTCTTCACTTTTTACTCTATTTTATTTCTTCATATGTTAACATTCACAAAATGTGTGTGTGAATATTTTTGCATCTTACAACCAATGGCATGTTAAAATTTAATGACTGTGTTTCTTTTAAGGGGCATAGCATTGATAATGATGCATCTTACAAGTGACAAAAGCTTTAGATTCATTCAAATTCAATAGATTGGGTGTGTTCGCAGTGACTAACTGTAATCTAGTATTTAAAATTACAGAAAATCAAGATAGGATTGTGACTGTAATTGAGGAGGAATAGACATCACCCAGAAAGACTGGAATCAATCAGTAAATAACGAGACTTACTCTTGCCCTCTTGAAGAGGACATGAAGGTGTTCTCGCTGGGGAAGGATAGTTGTGCTGCGTTAGACTGGAGTGTGTAGTTGATGCTATTACTGTTTGTAAGACTCAATGTAGAGGAAGGATACATGTGGGGTAAACACCAAGTAAACTAGATTGAACACCATTTGCTGTACCTGTCTAAAATCATTTGCCTTCCAAGTCATTGTGAATCCTGCTTCTTTAGATGAGACACCAAAAGTACATTTTCCAGACACTTGAGAATAGACAGATACTGGCTCTCACCAAGCAGATGCAGCCAAGAGACACAGAGGTTGGGAAGAGAAAAGAAAAGGTAAACAATTCATGTGGTAATGATGAAACATTGTAAGTTATAAGTGGTAAGACTCATGTAATGACGGAGGCCATGCTAAAGAATGTAAATCCAATTTCTTCAAACGTAGGATCATCTCAATGATCCCAGGTTTGGAGTTCACACTGTGGAGGTATGTGAGGGGATTGCTTCAAGCTGGAGATAAATTAGATGGGAATGGCAGAAAGTCAGTAAGACAATAAGCTGGGGGGTCCAAGTAAGAAGTTTAAAGCATTTATTTGTGGGGTCTAAGATAAAGCAATGGACTAGAAAGTTAGAAAGAAATGGAATAGTGAAACAGTTAGGATAATAAACACCTGATAAGCGAGATATACAACGAGAGATATATACACAGAAACAAATACCGTACAAACAGCTTGTTTCAGTGACTCCTCAGTGTTGGGAATTACCCTTCCACTTGTCCACTTCTTTGCTGCTATTGCCAGTGGGTCCGGAAAGCCATACACTCAGGGAGAGTCAGCCCTGAGGATGAAGAGAAATCCAAGGGCAAAACTTCCCCCTTCCACTCTCACCTTAGAACTGCTTCTCTTATTGTTCTTAAGGGAAATTTCGCCCATTGTTTTCTCTTCTTGGTACACATTGAAATCTCTAGAGGACATATGCCTTGCAGTAGCTGCCTTCAGCTGATAGATTCCTAGAAAAGCCCCCGAGAATCCATGCTCCCAGCGTTTGTGGTGTTTACACTGAACTTGGCATTGTGAACAGTTGGGACACAAATTTTTTTAAGTTGACAGAGGCCTTTCTAGAATAAGGTCATAACAAAGATCCATCCATTAATTTCTGCCCCAAATTGTTTTTATTCAACTACAATGTGGCCAATTAAAAACAAAACAAAAAAAGCCACAGTCTTTGATACTCCTCCTATTAAGAGTTGAGGTCTATGAATTTTTTTAAAGATTTTATTTATTTACTTACTTATTTTTTAGAAAGAAGGGAAGGGAGGGAGAAAGAGAAGGGGAGAAAGAGGGAGAAAAACATGATGTGTGAGAGTTACATCAATTGGTTGACTCTCACACAACCCCTACCAGGGACCTGGCCCACACTCCAAGCATGTGCCCTTCACTGGGAATCAAACCAGCGACCTTTCTGCTTGCAGACTGGGGCTCAATCCACTGAGCCACACCAGCCAGGGCCTATGTCTTATTCTGTCATATCCAAGTGGGTTGGTCACTTGCTTTGACCACTAGAATACGGTGGAAGTGGCAGTTCTGGGTCCAGGTCTTAAAAGACTGACAGCTTCCATTCTTCTCTCTTGGAACAGTTGATCTTGATCCCTACTGGCCATCTGCACCTCCAGGTCAGAAGTCCTAGGACTCTACTAAAAAAACCACACAGTGAGATCCTGACACTACATGGAGAGGGGCCCAGCTGGGCCCAGCCTGACAGACTTTTGGCCAAGACTCCAGGTAGGAGAGTGAATCTGTTTTTGACCCTCCAGACCAGACCAAGTCCCCAGCTAAGTACCACCTAAAGGCCCCTGGTCGATGCCATGTGGAAGAGAAGGGCCCAACCACGTTCTCCCCAAATGCCTGATACACAAAATCATGGGGTATAATTAAATGGTTGTTATTTTTAATGGTTGTTATTTTCCCACTTTAGGGAAAATTTGTCACATAGTCATTGATAATCTAAAAAAGAAGTATGTTTCAAAAGCTGAGTATAAAGACTTTTTATAAATGTATAAAAAGTATGTATTATTCCTTACTATACTTTATAATTTAGAACTGCTTTTCTTCTTATTTAGTAAGCACTTTAAGAATTACTGTCACCTAAGTCCCTCTGTTAAGGAACTAATGACCTGCAAACATAAGCGTGTGTTCATTTGGGAGTTCCATACTTAAGCAGTAAAATGAACAATATTTTTATCAAAAGTAACAGAAAGCACAAATCTACCCTTCTCTTTTGTCCTCACTCTTATTTTAGCTACTAACTAAAGCATGTGGGTAAAACATCTGCACCCCTCTGTTCTACAGTTACTCTGACACATTTTCTTTTTTTGCACATTTTTTTAAAATAGGAGAGTAATATTTCCCATGGTGGCTGCCCTCCAAACTTACTGCACCTAACGCCTACAGGCCGGGTGGGTGAAGCTATTTGAGGATCCGTAAAGCATTTGGGATCCTCCTGGGTAAAATGTAGTGTTGGAATTATAAGACCATTATCATTAACAATTGGCAGGAGGCTCCTCTCATTTTTCCTGGAGAGATTACAGGGGTTGAAGGATGTTTCCCTTAATCACCATGCTGACCTCACCTGACAGAGGCTAGTACTACTTGAAAGGGAGCCCAGCTCCCCAAGGTCCAAGCATCTCCTCACTCAGAGCAGCAGGGGCCCAGTCCAGGATAAAGAAATAAAACCCCTTTGCCAGACAAAATGGTTATGGCAGTTGGTGGTCATTATCCAGAATATTGCTTCAGGGGAATTAAATGTGAGAAATATTATAGAAGGAAAAAGAGATACACTTAGGGCAGCTTCAGTCACCAGCTTCCTCAGTCTATGTAGGTAGCACAGACATTCTGGTCCGTCTATGACCCGCCCCTGAGTTGGCGTTGATAGCTGCACAAGACAAACCAGGGTTCAGTTACTTAAGTGAAATAGTGATAACTCTTGTATAATTACAGATTGCTTATGGTGTACGAGGCACTCTATATACCTTTTCTCATTTATTCGTAATAGCATGTCTATAAATTGTAAGTGTTTCCTTTACATAAATGAGCAAACTGAGGCTGTGAGAGGATTACACACTAAGAAAGGGAGGAAGCGGGATCCAACCACTGTCTGATACAGAAGTTGCTGTTCCTTCAACAGCTGTACACTAAGTTGACAATATCGCCTCAGAATTTAGATTCATTTACGGCTTTAAAAAATCAAGAAAATCAACAATAACTAGAAATATAAGAGCATTAGAAGAAAAATATTTTCCTATAGTGAGGATTCTTAACAGGTTATTTACCAGCAAGGAGATGGTGATAGAACACTACCATAAATACTTTTAAAACACAGGGACAGTAAAGAATAAAAACATACACTTGTAGAGTGCTTACTATTGTCTAAGTCCTGCTCAAAGGACTTACGTATTAACATAGTTCATCCTCTGCGACAACGCTATTAGACAGATATTATTAAGAGCCCCGTTTTACAAATGAGGAAACTGAGGCATCAGAGATGTTCATTTGCCCGAGTATACACAGTCAGTAAGTAGCAAAGCCGGGTTTTCAGGCAAGAACACAGCCCTGAAGTCTAGTCTCCTAATGTCAAATGCATTAGCCACAGTGGGAATGCTGGTTCTCCCACTTCCTAGTTTTGTGACCCCAGAGGAGTTACACTCTCAAAGTCATGCTTTCCTCAGCTCTAAAACAGGGCTGATGGTACCCAGCTACGAAAGTGCTGGGAGGGCTACACATTTAATGCATCAACCACAGCAGCACAGTGCCTGGCCCATAACAGATTCTCAGTGGATGTTAGCTCCTTCTGAATCCCTGCCTAGTTTCCCCTCTAGTCTTCCCTCTTTCCTTTCTCATTCCCACTCTTTCCTCTGTCTTTGTCCTCTCCCCTTTGGTTCATTAGCGGCTGCCTCACTTGCTCCTGAGCTGTCCGCAGTCACAAAGGCACTAGGGCCACACACCTTGTCGTCCCGCTGGGGGCGGTGCCCAACACAGCCAGGACAGCGGCTGGAATCCTTTATCACACTGTTTTTTTGCCCCTGCACTCGAGGCCATGCCACTCACGGTCACTCCAGTCTAAAGTCTGATGACAGCCCTGGGGTAGGAAAATGTCTGCGGCTCTAGCGATCAAAACTAGCCCAAAAGAGCGTTCCAGCAAGCCACTGCAGGAAGTGCTGGTACCAGAACTGGGGTTGCTCCAACCCAGTCTATTTGGTGACAACACCATTGTCATCAAGTCTGCTTTCGAATCCGTCTGCATCAGGCCCAGAGAACCGGGGCTGAGGAAACATCAGCTGGGCTGGCACAGTTCTTATTTCTTTCATGTCCCCCTTGTCAACAGTTTGAAAGTGAGATGGCTAATTTTGTGCCTGACAAGAAAGGACGGATCATTTTCTCAGATGCTGTTATCAGCAGAGTCAGAGCTGGTACACTCTCCGAGGGAGTCCCTGAACCACAGGTTACTGGCAGGCAGACAAACACTCGCTGACAGCCATTTGTGACCAACTATGAAACACCATCTGCTGCGGCTGGGGGAGGAAAGGCTCCAGCAAGTGAGAGCCACTGTACAACCCTTCCCCGTGTTAACTCCGGGTGGCCGGTAGGTAGCCCCCAAGGAGACTATCTGGGTAGCACATCTCATCCAGATCATATGCACATGAATTATAGAATATCGATGTTTTAGGTGGAAGAAAAAAATGCGAATCTGTCTCTATACTAAAATGCAAACATTATACTACTGAATCCAGCAAAACAATACTGAGAAATAAATACAGTCAAGGACTGAGTAAGTTCCTTTGGAGATTTGAGCCAACTTGTGAGTGGACATCATCCAAAGGACAACAGTATCGATGTGTCCTTGATGTTTAATTTCAGGTTTAAAACAATTTTTATTATTTCTGCATGTTGGGAGAGGAGGGAGACAATTTCTGGAAAGAGGTCTACTTTATAATTCAAGATGCATGTTAAGAAAAGTGCTGTTATTTATAATGCATCATGAATACATTATTCAGAAGAAAAAGATACTTTACTGAGAGGAAAGATTTCAGGTCTTTAAGATACTTTGGAAAAGGGAGTCTTTTTTCCTCATTAACTTTAATAAGGCACACAGCCAAAGGCATATGCCAGCTCTCTCGCTCTCTGGTTGGAAGTCTGGGTTTTCATTTTTAAGACTCTTAATAGTCGTATGTCTCATGATTAAGTAATGAGAACTGGCATCAAAGTATGTGAAGTTTAGCTGATCTTGCATTTATACTTACAGGCCAGGGAAGATCGTAAAACAAAACATTTAAAAGACAAATATACAAGTAAAGATAGATAGATAGATAGATAGATAGATAGATAGATAGATAGATAGACAGATAGACAGACAAAGAAAAATGCCGGTTCTTACTGACTCTGCTTACACTCTGGGACCTTGGCCAGGGTTACAAGGTTTGCTGGTAGGAAATATTTTTACAGATTAACATTTCTGATGCTGTATTTTAGTTCCCAACTGAAAAGTCAACAGTTCCCAACATTGCTTCTTATTCTGGTTAAACCTTATTGAAAAGTCCATAGTATGTTCTTCTGAAGTCCTTACGATGAAAGAGATCACGGTTGTGTGTCCTTGCATCTCCGTCTCTTAGGACAGGAGCGGGGCTTCGGTTCCAAAGCTGAAGTCCAATAACCTCAAGTGAAGAATCCAGATCATCCCTGAAATCTGTGCCTCAGAGGGAGGGGCGGGATGGGGAAGGCAGCTCAGGGCTTCGAGAATCCCATTGTACCCAAGTATGGGGATGACCCGCTCACGGGAACACAGCACAGCAGTGATGGGGGATAAGGAAAAAGATTTAAATGTGCTTTCACTTATGGCCGTGCAATATGAAAAACAAACCTAAACATTTGTCTGTAGAATCAGGTGATGATTGGCTGTCTCCTGTCTCAAGGGGGGCAGGAAAATGGTCCATGCACCTGCCACCTAATTCAGTTTAAAACCTGACACATTTACCAAGAGTGGGCTGGCATAATGAAGTTCATTCAGGCTGTCAGAGGAGTCAATAACTTATCCCCAACTGCTTTTGTTTCAGCGGAGGCAGTGCCTCTGATCGGCTGAGGTACTTATTCAACTAAAATTTATTTTCAATTGCCAGCCATAATGGCATGGGCACAAGCCTGGCTTTGACAGAACCTTTTGCTCAAGGCTACACTATTGTTAAAGTTTGTGTCCATTGTCTGGGGTCTTTGATCTGTCAAAGCTGCTTAACAAGCTGGTTAAAAACTGTTTCAGATAACAGGTGTGTCCTTTGAGGGCACAGCGACATTTTTCAGCTCCTTTAAAAGAGTGGTTTGAGGATTGACAAATATTTACAAGCTGGTTGGTGGTGATATATGTAAGGCACTTTTAAAACAAGGAACAGATTTAATGTCTTTAGTTCCTTGGATTTCTGCAACAAGCAATCTTTTTGAATGAAAGATTTAAGAGACATGTTGTTTTTTTAATTAAGTCAAGTGTTAAATTGTTTGTATGTAGATTTGTATGGAATTAGGTCCAAAGTTCAATATGCCCTAGAGGTGTGAGAGGCGGGTGCAGTGCCCTGAAGAGGCCCCAGTGGTTGGCTGATGGTCAACCAATTACTTCCTAGATATTGAAAGTCTTCTAACTTCCGGAAAGGGCAACCTGACAGTGAAAGGTAATAGGCATGCCATAGCTGAAAAGTTACTCCTTTTCCTAACTCTCCTGCCAGAAAAACAAAATTAGATGGCTATTACGAAGGTGCTCTTTGGAAGTCAAATTACTTTCTTTCTATTAGTTTCAGAAACTACCTCATATCTTTCTGAGGGAAAATGAAATACATCTTCAGCCGTGTCTTTTCCAGTCTATCATAAACTGTCTTACTCTCTCCTCCGGCAGTAATTTTGTTTTGGCGGAAGATTAATGGGGCAAGAAAGAGGTGGAGCTTGAACCAAGGGGCATGATTGGGCCATTTACATTATTCATCTGCATAAAGCTGTTTCAAGTTCACCAAACTCTTTTTGTGAAGGAGTAGAAATTAGGGCAAGTCTTAATTCTGCTGGGAGACGTTTGACAAAATACCTTCCACCACACACTTAACTTCCTAGATATTCGTAAATTGGGTCAGAAATAGTAAGTTTGAAATTCAAGAAGACAACAATATCTTTTTAGTTTAAAATCATCCCTGAAGAACAGAATCAACAAAATTTAGCTAAAATAATTATGTGCATTAGTTTTCTCTCTAAAGGAATTAAGTATGAATGCAACTATTTTACTTAAAACACATTTTTTAAAGTTCTCTAGGAGAGGAAGTAAAAAAGTAAAACCAGCAGAAAAATTTTATATAAAAAGTATCTTTTTAAATGTGTTTCTTATTATCCAAAACAAAGCAAAACAAAACAAAATAAAACAGAAGCATAATGTGCTTACTACATATGGAAAAGCCCTTAATACTATATACAAAAACAATCCTTCCTACATATGAATGTTTCATGTTTCTGAGATATCCTAAATAGTGGGAAAAGGCAGGGAGAGCCAATAAATCTTTTGGGAAGTGTGGGCAGATACAAAGAGGGGAAAAATCACTTTTGGTTCTCACCCTGCAACATTCTCCAAAATAATTCTGAGGTGCAGACACTGTACTTCATATTTGAGTGGAGGCTGTGTAAATTTGGGCAAGATATTTGCTTCTCAAACACTCATGTGTAAATTGTTGCTCATTCATAAAACGAGGACAATTAGTACAGCTACCTCAAGACTATTCAAGAGTCAGATATGGTAATTTTTTAAAGTAACTCTGACCATTGGTTAACACTAGCTACTCTTATTGAGTCACATCATATAATTGCTAATATAAATGATGATCGAGGGACAATTTCTGGGTACAGAAGCCCTTCCTAAAGCATAAAAGTAACTGAAATGAACAAATTCATAGTCATAATGACCTGTAACTGTAAATTTTATAGGAGATAAAAAAGGTAACCAAAATAAACTAAACACAAAAAAATGTTAAAGAACAAAGAGGAAAAGAAAACAAAAAATAATCAACAAAGAACAACCAAAACAACTAATCAAAATTAAAAGGAAACTGACAAACTAGAAAAGACATTTAAAGAAAAGATTTACCACTTTTTCATAGACCTCTCACAAGTTAATTACTAAAGCACTGTTTCCAACAGATAATTTAGTAAAAAATATAAATCAACAATTCCTCAAAAAGGAAATACTATTTTTTGATGATCATAACACGAGATTATAAACTTTGGAAGGCCCAAGAATTTTATCAACATTGTTAACTGCAGTAGTTCCAGAATCTGAGAAAGAACCTACCATATACGAGATCCCACACAAAAACTAATATTTATTATTTAATGGAAAAGGTCCTTTTTGTTACCAAGAAATACAGTTATAAGCAAGTAGAAAAGAGGAAAACCTTAGGTACACTTAATTGTTTATTTAAGGATATTTATAATAAACACTAGAGAAAACAGTATACAAATACAGAGAAAAGGCAAGTTTTCATCTTATAAATGGAAAAACATCCTGAATTTTCTCTGTCCAACATTAATTTTATGGAGAAACAAAATTATCATCACTTAAACATTCTATTTGAACTTCTGTAAACCCAAAGGTATAAAACACTCCGCATCGGTTTTGCTATTTTTGTAAGAACTGGATTTAAGGTGAAACTAAGAAGTTGTCAGTCAGGTATTAAATAGCAACTTAAAAAAACCTTTTTTCTTATTCCAAGGGCAGATCAGAGCTGTTGCCCTCATGTCCTAATATCTAGAAGGTAGTGAGGGTTTTTCCTCCCTGGCACGCCTTCCCATCCCCTTCTTTAAGTTCACTCCTCCCTACTTGCCTAATACGCTCCTCCAAAATTATATAATACATGCGTACATAAATTTTAATTTGATCAAACAGGGCATATGTAATCAGGTCACATAAAAGGAGGTGTAATGATCCAACAAAAACATTAAGGGACTTATCACAAGAACAGAAAGGGCAACGTTCTGTGCTCTCACAGGCAGCCAGCATCCTCTCCTCAGCTTTCCTGTCTTCCCTTCTGAAGACCGTGGCCAATGGAGGAAGGCAAGGCTCAGTGGTGGTGGGGAGGGTGCACTGGGTGACACAGTGCTCCCTCCAACATTCAATTCATCCCAAACCCGTGACTGTGATGTTCATTGGAAATGACATCCTTGTAGGGTCTTTGTTAATTGGGAATAATATCTTTGTAGGGTCTTTGTAGCTGCAATCAAGTTAAGAAAGATGCAATCAAGATCAGACAGGCCCTGAACCCAATGACTGGTACCCTTATAAGAAGACAGACATTTGGACACAGAAACACACAGACCCACAGAGAGAAGATCCTGTGGAGACAGAAGCAGAGATTGGAGTTTCGGTGTCAGAAGCCAAGGAACGCTTGGGGCCACCAGAAGCTGGAGGAGGCAAGGAGAGACTCTTTCCTAGTGCCAGCGGAGGGGCAGGCCCTGCCAGCGCCCTGGGTGAAGGGGTCAAAAGGTACAGACTGCTAGTTATCAAATAAGCCATGGGGATGTAACGTACAGCATGGTGACTGCAGTTAAAATAATGAAAGTAGCTAAGAGAGTAGATCTTAAAAGTCCTCATCACAATAAAAAAAAAAATTGTAACTATGTATAAAGATGGATATTAACTAGGCTTACTATGCTGATAATTTCACAATAGATACAAATATTGATGATTGTATACCATATATACAAATCATGATGTCGTGCACCTGAAACTAAAAAACAGACAAAAAAACAAACAAAAAATCCCAATTCTGCTGACAGTGACAGTAAGTAAAGGCTAGGATGAGGTTTTGGGGATGAAACTGCTCTAGTCAGTAGTTTTTGATGAGAGATCAAAATAGATAGATAGATAGATAGATAGATAGATAGATAGATAGATGGATAAAGTAGCTATCTATTTATCCTTATCTGACTTTCACTTGATCTCAAAGAATCACAGATGATTGGAAAAGGAAAGAACTTAAAAACATGTATTCCAATGCCCTCTGCTGGGGTAGAACTGGCACCAGAGCCTCATTCTCCTGACTTCATGCGTTGTTTCCTCAGTGTCTGCCCGGTGTCTCTGTCGTTCACAGCCCTGACCCCAGTGCTTAAGGGGATCTGACTAGACCAGTGGGATGGGCTCTGCTCTTGGAATTAAATTCGTGATTATGTAGTCAGTTGTTTCATGTCTCTCCTCTCTCTTTCTGTAATGCAGCTTTGTGAGGTCAGGGGTGGAGTCTGTCTTTCCAAATCATCCAGTATCAGTCAGAGAGAGAGATTTTAAGGAATTGGCTCATGGGATTGTGGTACTAAATCTGTCGGGGCAGCCGAGCAGACTGGAAACTCAGGCAGGATGTCGTTGCAGTCTTGATGCAGAATTCCTTCTTTGAGAAACCTCAGATTTTGTGCTTCTTGCTTTCAACTGGTTGGAGGGGCCTACCCACTGTCCAGAGTAATGTCATTTATTTAAAGTCAGTTGATTGTAAACTTATTCACATCTACAAAATACCTTCACAGAAACATCTAGAAAAGCATTTGCCCAAACAACTAGACCCTGTAGACTACTAGTTAAGTTGACTCAAGTCAAACTCAAGCTGTCCTGCTGTTTGTATTTCTTTATATATCTCTGTTTTGTTCACTTATCTGTTGTTTGTCTGTTTTCTTTTTCTTCCCTAGAATGAGAGCAGACAGCCTTATCTGTCTTGTTCATCACTTTACACAAAGAAGCAGTTTACTACAGCAGTTAAGAGCACAGACACTGGAGATGAGCTGCCCGAGTTTGAATTCCAGCCTTGTCATTTAATAGCTGTGTGACTTTGGAAAAGTTAACCAATCTCCCTGGGCCTTGGTTTACTTATTCTTAAAACTGAAATTCTACACTCCAGTGAAACTTCTTTCAAATTTCCCCTACTCATTCAATGAACCCTGCTTTGTTTTGCTATTCAGTTGATTGTTTCCCTCACGGAGTGTGGACACCTCATCTTTCTTTTTCCCCATTGTATTTTAACAACCTAGTACAGTGCTTGCTACCTACTGTCTAAGACAATGCATATAGGCATATAATGAAGTATTATAGATATTAGAATATAATGATGAGCACTGTCTCTGCACCTTTATAATCAGGAGAAAACTTGCTTCTAAGCCTAGATTAATGAGGCATTAAACTGTTGCAAATAGAGAGCCAGAAAGCTTGTGCATTCCTACCTGCTATTATTAGCATTGAGGCTGAGGAAATAGAGTAGAAAAATAACAATATTATAACTCTGAGAGGCCTACATATACAGGTCTATCCTTTCCCACCAACACTTCTCTGCCTAAAGCAACAGTTGATGAGAATTTTGTAATAATATTAGCATTACATTTTTAAAAATCATTATTCTGATTGGCTTAGAATGTATTTAGTTTGGGGGCACATATGACCATCCTGTAAAAAATTTACCATCCCTGGATTCAATTTCCCAGGTGTGAAGACATAATTCTACAACTCAAATAAAAAATGTGCAAAAGACTTGAACAGACACTTCTCCAAGGAGGACATGCAGAGGGCCCAGAGACATATGAGAAGATGCTCAGTATCACGAGCCACCAGAGAGATACAAATTAAAATCACAATGAGATACCACCTCACAACAGTCAGAATGACCATCATAAACAAATCAATAAACAAGTGTTGGAGAGGGTGGGGAGAAAAGGCAACCCTAGT
>CM052541.1:171664175-171770225 GCA_028533065.1 Trachops cirrhosus
TCCCCACCTCCCTTCCATTTCCAAGCCCCGTAGTTTTGTCCATGTGTCCTCTATATTTGTTCCTGTAAACCCTTCCCTTCTCCCCTGAAATTCCCTCCCCTCTCCCCTCCGGTCATTGACATCCTGTCCTCTATTTCAGTGTCCTTTGTTATATTTTACTTGTTCCTTTGTTTTGTTGTTTAGGTTCCTGTTAAAGGTGAGATCATATGGTATTTGTCTTTCATTGCCTGGCTTATTTCGATATAATGGTATATATTTTAGATAAGTAACATTCAAACACAATTTCAAGACAGTAAATTACAGAAAAAGAAAAGAATCTATAATTGTCAAATAAATGAGTATTAAGAAAAGCATCTCACCCCTCACTGTCCCCTTAGGTGAGATTTAGGGCCTACATAGTATCTGATAGCCCCGGGGAACTGCAGTTTAGAAAAGTAACACCCTCCTACCTGTCTTTTCCTCCCTCCTCTCTAGCACTCTTCCATACTCTCCGCATCAGGCACTTCATGGGCGAGCTAGCATTTGGCTGAGGTTCACATACAACTGTTGTTTCTCTTTAAAAATATTAGTTTTCTCCATTTTTAATATATTTCAAAAAGTTTTTACTCTTACTCTCTTCCTTCAAGTGACAGTTTCTCTATAAATTCCTTGTGTTGAGATCTCATGTTTACTCTGAAAAATGCTGTATTTTCACAGTAAAAATATAGTATAGTATTGAAAAATCTTAGTATTTTTTATTATAACCTTGATCATGTCAATAATGATGAAAAGCTACTGGTCATAAGTCAAGGTACTCTGGCCCTGAAGACATCAAATGTCTCAATTACGAGCCTGGAAAACAAGCAACACTGCTGGAGGATCAAGTACCTAAGGGTAAAAAAAGTGGAAAAAATGTCTAAATCAAAACACCTGGTCAGGAGGAGCATTGATACCTGAGTGCAAAGGACAAGAAAGGAAGCTGACCCATCTCCACATCGCGTAGTCAGTCAGTACAACTACTAAGACTGCTCTGTGTTCAGTCTGGCAGTCTAATGTGCGGATAATACAATCCAAGTAAAAACGCCCACAAATTGCCTCCTCTACTTCTAGTATTCCCCATGGACTACTTACCAACAGAAAAGGCTCCTCGGTTTTCATGTTTGTCTGTCCGTTCTGTGTACTGTGCGGAAGTCGGGGTCATGAGGACATCATTGAGTAGACGTGCAAAGATGACTTCTGTACGGGTTTCACAGAAAGAAACAACACTATTTGGGCTGCCGTGTCATACTGTCACTCTGTGTCCGGTCCCATTCCTCACATAACTGGGATGAACAGCTAGCTGTACAGAAAGTCAAAACCAAGGTTGTATTGATTGAGGGCCAAGCTGAGTTTAAAATGATGGCTCTCTTTTTCATTCACTAGATTTTTTTTTTTTTTTTTTACTTTCTCAAAGGAGAGACAAGTGTGTGTTTGCTAACCATTCGATATGGAAGACAATTATGGGCACAGTTTCATCTCAGCCACTTTTGAGCTAGCCTCCCTGAGATCCATGCCTTTGCTCTGAGTGACTCATACACCAGGCAGGGTCTAGTCAGCTGTGGCAAGGAAGACAAGGACTGGCTTCAGTCCCTTAGTGTCACTTTCTTAAGAGGTAGTGGTGGATGTGGCACACCAGGTAGCCTGATGGTCTTGTTGCTATTGCATAATTTAGACAAAGAACCAATTTTCAAAACCAATCATTTCTGCATTTTTGATCTCTTTCATGACACCATCTCCATAGATGCCACATTTTATCTTTCTACAGTGTTTTGTTTAAACAGGCCCACAAGGCCAAAGGTGCACCAGATTAGTACTTTCTGAATTAGTGTAGAACATGTTTGTGTTCTTCCTTAAGGAAGTGTTTTAAAAGTCGAGTTTTTCTACTCAACTGTCTCCGATGCCAAATTAACTGAATGTCAGTTTTGCTTGGGCTTTAAGTAGAGGTTTTAAAGTTTTTTTTTTTACTTTAAAGATATATTTAATTGCATGATGCAGTTGATAACTTACAGATGTGAAAAAGTCAGAGATAACATCCCAAATCTCTCTCCTATATTTTGATTCCCTACTTTGTCCTTTTTTAACTATGACACTTAAAATTTGTCTTCTAGCTTTAAATCCTTCATAGATAAGCAACTAGAAAAGATGACTGAACCAAAAATGTATTAAATACTACAACAGACTGTAATTGGTACAAAGGAAGATTAGATGAAAGAAGTATGAAACGGAAGAGAAGGAAATTCAACACAGGAGAATAAGGGGACCAGAAACGTCAACCGCGCCGTGGGTTTTGAAACTTTCCTAGAGGAGCCCCTGGCTTCAAGCTTCAAAGATTACCGGAAGCTCCGAAGGAGCTCCCTCCTGCCTTCCCTGAGGATCCAGCAAAGATTCCACAATGGTACGCGGAATCTTTGTGTTCTAGGTAGGATTATTTACCAGGGATTTTGTTTTGTCTGGGTTTTCAATGGCCCAGCCCCAGCTGCACCTCGGGGACAGACCGCAGCTTCAATGAACAGAGGGTTTGCGGCGATCCTTTCCGAAGCCTCCCTCCCCCTGCAGCGATGGAGTAATTAACAAACCATTAAGTCAGTTCTGCTTTATTGTGGGGGATACCGTGCAGGTCATTTCTTTGAAAACTTTTGTTCTTGAAGGAAATTACAGGATTGTTTTATGTTTAGACCACAGCCTGCTGAACTCGGGAGTCAAGAGGCAAGTTTCTGTAGCTCAGGGACCCACGGAGACGAACAGGATAATGACTCTAATCCCATTAAAAGAAGATTCCTCCCAACCTCCCCGCTTTTCTTTCTTTCTTTTTTTTTTCTTTTAAAAAACAGAAGAAAAACGATGTGCTCATTTGGTAATAACTAATGGGGACATGAATTACGAAGATGCCCCAGACTTAAGTTTATCTCACTGTCCATAAATCTCTAAATAACGGCGATGAAACTCAGCACCGCCCTCATTACTTCTTTTTATTTCCGTATGAATCAGAGGCATCTGCTCCTGGCCTCTGTCTGGTAGGGCGAACCCGCAGTGCGTTTTCCAGCATCCGAAAAACCATCGGCAAGGACCCGCTTGCAGTGCTTGGGTTTTGTGCGGCCCGCGGAGCTTTTACCATCGAATTCAGGGGACTGGTGTTTTCCCACCAGGCTCTGCAAGCCCTAGCGCTGGGGACGCTTTCTATGCTCTTGAATGTATTCCTTCCTCGCTGTTTTGCTCCTTTTTCTCTGGTGCTCCTCACGGTGCCTGGCACGTCGGGAGCACTCAGAAAGTGTTCATTGCTGAAGTGGAGTAAGATGAAGAGAAATGCCAAACGAAGTTATGTCAAGGCTTACATCGCTAGGGGTGCACTAAAGCGCTGTCTGTTTACACATGGGTTCAAAGGATGGTGGGAGTTTCCTTGTTCTTTTCCGGGGTAGATGGGAAGGAGGGGTAGGCGGTGGGGAGGAAAGGAGGGGGCGGTAAATAACCCGCAGGGGAAGAGAGAGTCTACAAAGTGCGCTCTTCCCAACCGCTACACCTCCGCAGAAACGCGTTCTCGGCACCGCCGCTCTGCAGCACCCCGGGGCAGGGACTGGGGAAACAGTCTCAGAACTTGGCTTCTGGAGTTTTCCGAGGGAGACGAGGGGTTCTTGAGAGGCCGTATCTCGCGTGTAAACTGTGTCGTCCCCAGAATCAGTCGCCGATACCTACCCTCTCCCAGGTGTCAGGCACCCAGCGCGAGAGAAAGACTGGTCCTGATCGAGCCAGGGCCAGATGGAACCCTAAAACTTTCGGGGACAGCGATCCCAAGTTGCTTCAGAGACCCGTTGGCGCTGCACCCTCCCTGCCCTCCTCCGGCTCGGGAAACCCAACCCACTACACTTGTATCTGAATTCCAACACGCGGCAGCGAAATCAGGCCTGGGAGCCGAGCGCCCAGATCTGCGCATCCCTCCCTATCCATCCCTGGGCCTCAGCCCCAGCAGGTTCTGCCCCCAGTGGCCCGCTCCTGGGCATGCTGAGCCTTCTTTCCCGAGTGTCGGCTGCGGGACAGAGTCCGCACTTTAGTGCCAGAACCTGGGACAGGGATAGGACTTGGATTAAAAGCAGAGACGAGTGCGAGGCGTTGTGGCCCGGGTCCGACGCGGAGAGCCTGGTGGTTGGGTCCTCCGTGAGTGTTCCCAACGAGGAAACGTGGCTGGGGAAGGCGCAGGAGCTGGGCCACCCAGACCGAGGACGACGGCCCAATCATATTAGCAAAGTTGACCAAGTGTCAGCGCCAGACTGGGCTTGGGGGCGCAGGGAACACAGAAGAAAAGAGCGCTTCCGCAGCACTCGCCTCGAGTTTGGATTTGTTGGTTGTTACTGTTTTTCTCCCTCCCCGTTTCCACAAAACGCTTAGGCAATTCGAGGCTCTCTACAAGACTTCAGGCAGTCCTGTCCGAGCTCCCAGACTTTCCTTTCTGTGCTCCCTTCTTTTGTCGCCTGCATCCTCAGCTCTCCGGGCCTGCAGAGCGTACAGCGAGGAGTCCAGGGTCGGGCGCGGATACCGACACCTCCCACCGGACGCAGCCCCAACTCCCGGACCCTAGCTCCGCACAGAGCAGGAGTCTCCGCGCCGCCCTGCTTTGAGTTAGGCCCCAGAGCCCCAGTGAGTGTGGGGCCAGTTCCCGCTGCGTGGGACACTGACCCGGGCCGGCTCCCCACTCCCTTCGCTGGGAGCAGGAGGACGGAAGGAGGCCACACATCCAGTGAAATCACCGGCTCGGGAAGGATCCAGTCCGAGGGTTCTGGGGGCCTCGACCAGCACTGATTCCGGTGGGTCTTGTGCTGTCCGCCTCGGTGGATCCTCGCACCCTACCCTCTCTGGCCCCCTCGCAGCCCCGAGACCGCAGTGTCCCAAGGAGGGTGTCACTGAAAACGGACAAAAAGTGAGACTCTGCAGACCCGAGCCTTAGGGGTTTGCCTCCTCCCCGCTGCTCGGAAGGGAAATAGGTACCAGACAGGCTCAGAGACTTGGCAGGGGTGGGGAAGGGAGCACTCATTCTCCAGCAAGTTTGCGGAGAGGCAGGGAAGACGCAGGGGCGCCCAAGCCAGCAAGAACCCTCCGTTGGCCAATTTCTTTCCGAAGTCACTGCCAGAGACCTTAGGCTGGGCTCCTCCCAGGCCTTTGCTTCCTGCACCTGCGGACCTGGGGCCCGAGGGGCCGCGCTAACAGGAGAGTCCGAATCCCCAGTGGCGGGGTTGGCCCTGACGTCCCCTCGGCACAAGTCCTCTGCGCCCTGCGAGCCAGGGACTGACCTCTCTAGTCCGGTCAATTCTGGAAGAGCCTCCAAGGGTTGAAGCTGAGCTCCTGCGGGGCGTCTTCAACCTCGCAGCGGCAGAGCCTCGCCCAGCCCCGAGGCCTGTCTCAGGCCCCAGGCCTGTCCAGGGACCCCAAAGGGTGGCAGAGCGGCGGCTAGGAACGCACCCTTCAATCGGACGGTGGGAGGGGAGAGAGGGGCCTGAGGTCTCCAGAAGGGACCTAGAAAGCGCAGTTGAATCTCCTAAGCTGAGAGAGGGGGTCAGAGAACCAACCGCCCTTCCTAAGGGAAGAAGGGCTTTTGCAATTTCTGCCAAGTGTGTTAGTGGAGGCCGGAAAACCTTGCTCATCCGGCAGCTTGAAAACAAAGTTTGAGAACTCAAGACCTTGGGCTTCGTGGGCTGCTCAGACCGACCTTTTTCGGGGTATAAACCCAAAGCCCCAGAACCCCCGAGAGGAGGAGAGGGTGGCTAGAAACCAAGGCCTAGTGGCCTGCTTTCCCTCTCAAAGCATGACTTTCTCCCTCCCTCTTGAAGTTCGGTCACCGGCTTAAACCACAACGAGGTTTGAATGCAGGCTTCTCAAGATATTTCCGCCCACGAGGCTTTCACTGTCCTTTTAACGATAAAACAACTTTCATTTTGGAATAAAAGGATCATTGTCGTGTTTCTAGATGGAATTAAAAACTGCTTTATACTTCAGAACTTTGGAGAAAGTGGCAAATTCACATGAAAAAATAATACCAAACGCCTAAATATCCTTCTCAGTTTTGCGGCCATGTAATTTTGTTTCTGGAATCGGTCATTTGAGAATTTAACGGGAAATGCAAGGAAGAGTCGCTTGCAAAGTCACATTCCCAGTTTACCAGCTCGCACCACGGCAAGGCCCTTCCTGGGAGGCCAGTGGTGATTGGTCCTACCCAATAAATCAAGAAACTCCGGGAGACCTGGCTTCCAAGTTGCCTTCCTTCTTGAGTTCCTGCCCTGTTAACACTACTCTTTTTTCCCAGTTTGTAAGGCGGGGACTGGGGGGCGGGGGGGTTGTGACCCAGAAAAGCGCTCAGCCCCTTTAGAAGAACTCCTCAACGTCAGAAGCAGGGCCTGTTTTCCTGCTTTTGGACAGCCTGGGGTAGAGTCCTCTGCGATTCAGGTTCTTTCTAGCATAGTGACCCACGGGCAGTAGAACTCAGCTCTTTACATTGACCGCTGGAGAAAACTACAAGGATTCTCGTCCCAGCAGCACAACCTCAAAAGCCAGCGTTGCCCTGGTAAAGGGGTGTGGCCTTACTCCTTACAGCACCCACATTAAACCCCAGCTCCAGAGATCGGGTAAAGCCCCCTGCTCAGCCAGTGGTCAGGCCTCTCCAGCGTTTTCCCAAGACCAGGCCTTTGGAAACAGGACTCAAAGAGGCAACTGGCTTAGGGAAAGACGTTTTCCTGATTGATGAAACTTCTCTGTTCCCTCCCCTTTCTAAATAATAAACTCACAGGGAAAGGCTGGAAGGCTGCCTTGTGTTGGTTTCAAATAAATCCTCAACAGCTCTTTGCTTACCCAGAGAAATGAATCACCCTTGGGAAACAAACGATTATTCCCCCATTTGTCTGCCAAAAACCAGGGGAAATAAGCACCTTCCACTGTACACTCTCACTCTGGTCTTTCTCCCTGGCAGTGGGGGAGCCTGGCAGGGGGTAAAAAGATATGGAGGAGAGTGATTTAAATAGAACCAGGACCCACAGAGATGCACCCCCCCAAGGAGGGACAGCACCAGGCAGGCAGTGGGAGCCCCAGGAAGGAAAAGGCAGGTGCTTCTAGATGTCTGTCCATGCTGGGTGCTGGAGAGAGCCAGTTCTATTGCCCCGGGGTGAACACCTCGGGCCTCTCCCTCTTGAGAAGGAGTTTAGGAATCAGCCAATGGAAAGGTCGTGTTACATCTAATCCAGGGGCAGATTTGGGGTGGCACATCTCAATCAGGCTTTATTTTCCTTAGCAGGAAATAGAGGCATGTGCTGTTGGAGTTATCGTCACTTGAACTTGGTTTCTTGTCCTTTATACACAAACATAATCTTCTTGCTGGATCACTTTCGCTTACATACACTATCTGGAACTGTGATGGGACCCAGGGATGGAGAGTAAAGTAATTGATTTGAATGACCCTGGTTTTAGCCATCATCAATGTAGATTTTTCTCTTTATTCCCCAGTCCTCCCCCTATAACACTTGCAAATAGTTTGTATTCCACTAAAGACCTGCCATCTTCTAAGGGAGGAAGGAAGGGAGAATTACCCCTATAAATCTGTGAGATGCTGAGACTTGGGCGGTCCTTGGCTTCACCCTGCTCACTTTACAAAGCAGAGTGGCCTTCCCTTTCTCTGTGGGGCTGCAGCCCAGGGAACAGGCAGGGGGCCGGGTATTTGATTATTCTCTAGGACCACTCTTTGTTGACTTTTAAAACATACACTGCATTTTAACCTGTTTTTTTTTTAAGGCCACATGGTCAATTTAAAGTGAAAAGAAGTTAATTTACTGCTTCATTCTTATCTGTTGCCAACACACCCACTGCAGTCACTACTCTGCATCTAATTTCCTGTCATTTGGGGTTTCCAGATTACTTTTTTAAAAAATCTCAATTGCAGAGTTTATGAGGGTCTGATTACTGCAAAGAAACAAGGAGCTCACATATCACAAGACGACCAATGTGCACAGCACTCTCATTCAAAGGACATTTAGTTGTAATAATTAACACCAATTTATCTGACCTCTTTACCCATGAATGACCAGTGAAAACTCATCACATCTGCAGCCCATCCCAATTTCTCATGCAGGCCCAGACACACCTTACTGAGTCCACGAGTTCCCTACCCATTACCCCACCTTCACAGATTTTAGGCAAAGGCGAAGCTAGGATTTAAATGTTCTTTTTTATTTGAAATCTCATCCAGAAACACTGGTTATTAATAAATATATCATAGTTATCAAGAATATATAAAAAATAAAGACAGGTATTGTCTTTGAAGCCCTAACAAAATATTTCAAGCAAATGTTCAGGAAAATAAAAACAGTACCCCTCCCCATACCACGATAAGTTTTCAAAGCTGATGATAGAGAGAGCCGACCCCGCATGCAGAATAACTGAGCAAGTGGGGGTGGAGCAAGCTAGTGGAAGGAGCCCAGGCTCTGGCAACCACCGGCCCATAGAACAGCCCAACAGCCAAGAAGGTTGGGAATGGAGTTGAAAGGGGTTGGGGGTGGGAGAAGAAGCGCATGTGCGTGAATTTGGGTCTTTGCACTCTGCCCCCATTTTCATTTCATACAAACACAGACAGATGTACGGAGTACTTGGGAGAATTCACTAATAAATCCTTGTTACAAGGAAAATGGCATCAAGGCCTGCACAACATGTTTAGATAAGATTCATTTAGAAGCCCGCATGCATTCTTTTGACCTACACTGCGTCTTAAGAAAAACCCACGTAACAGATGTCATGCCCTGGACCAGAGGTGAGATTCAAAACTCGGGTCTTTATTCTCTCTCTCTTTCTCTCTCTCTCTCTCCCCGTTATCTCGAGAAAACAAAACAACTGTGGAGAGGTTAATGACAGTCAGAATTGCACCCATCTCAAGAAAATATTTACATTTGTTTTGCACGAAAGGGATGGTTGTCTTTTCCAAGGTGAGAACGCAGAGCCAGAGAAAGCCACCTCCGAAGTCCCTTCCCAAGTTTGTAGCTACACTGATCCCCTCTTTTTACAACAAACGCAGTTTTGAAAAGAGCGTATGACTGTGAGAAAGACAGGCGCGGCATGGGGAAAAGAAGCATGCATGCAAAACACACGGCGTCTGGTTCGAGTCCCCCTTCGCTACCACTTAGAAATTGCAGTTTGGTTTCGGTCCTTTCCCTCTGGGGTCAAGTGGGGTCCGAGATCTCTTAACCCGTGTGGGGGGCCGCAGGGTCCCGCACCACCCTCCCGCCGGCGAAGTGCCCAGCCTTCCCCTTCCCTCCCAGCCCCGCACCGCGGCCCCTTCCGCAGCTCTCCCTCTTCCTCCGCAGCCCGGCCCGTCCGCTGCTCACTTGAGCAAGTCCTTGGACTCAGCGGACAGCCGGGCCATGTTGGCTGTAGAGAGAGCGGACAGGTGCGGTGGCGGCGGCATCTGGCAGATGGTGCAGGGGCAGGGCAGCCCGGCCCAGTGCTGGAAGCTGCTGCCCAGCTGTAGCGCGGGCGGCGTGGAGGGCGCTTTGAGCAGAGAGTGGGGAGGCCGAATGGTGCCGATGGCGGGCAGCGAGGCTGCGGACAGCGGTGATGAGGCATTGCCGGACGACAACGCGCCGCCCAGGATGGGGTGCACTGGGTGCACAGCGTTGGCGGCGTGCGCTGGGTGGCCGGCCGAGTGGCCCACGGTCCCGCAGTGGAAGGCCGAGTGGTGGCCTCCGTAGATCTCTCCAACCAACCTCTTCATCTCCTCTAGAGAGCTGGTGAGCATGAGGATGTAGTTTCTGGCCAGCAGGAGAGTGGCGATCTTGGAGAGCTTTCGCACCGAAGGCCCGTGCGCATAGGGCATGACTTCGCGCAGCCCGTCCATGGCGAGGTTCAGGTCGTGCATCCTCTTGCGTTCGCGTCCGTTGATCTTCAGCCGCAGCTGCTGTAGGTCCTGCTCCGACAGCTGCTTCTTGATTTTGTACTTGCTGCTCTCACCCGCAGCCTTGGCGCCGGCCCGCGAGAGGCTTTCCCCGGGCATCTTCTGCACCATGTCGCCCTGCGTGGAAGAGACCGAGTTGAGACGGCTCTCCTGGTGGTGGTGGTGGCGGTGGTGGTGGTCCCTCAGATACATCTCATCCATGTCCGGAGATGAAGCTCTGCTGGAGACAGAGCTCGAATCAGAATTCATTTTATTACAGAGGATGCGTCCCGATCGTGGGGAGGCTTTAGGTGGAAAACTAAAGAAAATCTTGAATTAAAAAAAAAAATCTGCACGGCCCAAGAACCCACTTCTCTGAGACAAGACGTGAGAAGAAAAGCTGAGGCACTGCCTTTCCCCGCCTTCCTCCCTTCCCACTCCCCTCTCTCTGGTTAGACTGTTTCCTGGACAGCTAGTTGGTGTGTGCTTGAACTAACCTCACGCTGAAAAAGAGGGGCTTTTATAGAGCTGCGGCGGAGAAAAGAGACAAAAGAAACCCTCCTATCTATCCTGGGCTGGTTAGGATGACGTGCCATCATTCAGGGCGGTGCGCTTTGCTGTCCCATTTAGCAAGGATTCCTATTCATATTCATTGTGGGGCCGCCCTGGGACACCTCTGCTCAAAACCGCTAGGAGCCCCCAGGCACAAAACCCTCTGATTGACACACTCACCGCTCCGGCTCACGCCTTCCTGATTTTTTAAAAAACTTGCCTCCACCCCCAACTCTCTCCTCGATTTCCCTAACCGAATCACACCTAAGGAACCCAAGGAAAGGAAGGAAGGAGGCTAGGAAGGTTGGCGAAGATTCCTCTGGGTTTGCAGGAAAAAATTGAAATATTCTTTCTCCTCCCTTTCACAGCTACTCCTAAATTTTGGCAAATGTGGACAAAAAAAAAAAGTCCCAAATGGAACGGTTTCAGGGACAGATGAGGATGGAGGGCAGGTTCAACGCACAGGCAGGGGAGAGGGGAGGAGGAGATTGCAGTCGATGTGCGTTCTCTGAAGTTTTTTTTTTTTTTTTTTAAATTAGTTCTCTTTTCCTAAACAGATATTGTGCTCATTCTGTTTATTGGGCCCCTCTGGTGTGGTTTCCACAGGATATTCGTATCTGGTGATGGGTTTGCAGCTTTGCCCAATTCTCTTAATTTCTTAGACCTGGAACTGAAGGGGAAAAAAATCCTGGTGTTACAAAAGTGCTTTAAGGAGGGGAGGAGAACTGGCCGAGGGGGCGGGGAAAGAGTTAGGGATTGGAAAGGTTCCTGGGAACTCCGGAGAGTGTTTCTGCTTAGGCTTCCCCGCGGCCACTGTACCCCGGCGACACCTACGGCCTCTGTCCGCTGTGCAGGGTGCGGAGCTAGCCTGGGAAAGCGGGAGCTCAGGGTCGAAAAATAAGCTACAGTGGAGTGCGCGCGCGTGTGTGTGTTTCGGCAGCGAAAGGGCCTGGAGAAGCCTTGTGCGTGCGCGCGTGGGCACTGCGGTCCAGCACACAGTTTTTCTGGGGATACAGAGCAGGCCTTCTTGCTCGGTGCCTTCCGGGCGAGTGCCGAGGTCCGCGCGGGTTTTTCTTCCCTCTTGCGGTGTTTTTTTACCAATCGGGAATAGCTAAGCCGCGTGAGGGGTGGGAAGGCAAAAATCTCTGGAAGGGAGAGAGCCCGAGGGCGGCCTCTAAGAGAACCTGGGTGCCGCCACGCTCCGGGCTCTCGGAGGAACCGGTGACAGACGCTAAGTTGTGCTGAGTGTCTGGGTGCAAAGGGCGAAACCGAAACATCCTTGGGCCTCAGTCTGCGCGGCAGAGGCACTGGAAGTCTCTAGGACTCGACAGGAGGAGGCCTCACTTTCCATGGGCACTAATGGAAAGGCCAACAGAAAGAGAGAGAGAGATGGCCTGGCCCTCTGCGAGTCTGTGCCTCGTTGGCAGTCACGTCGCGAAAGCAGCGCTGACAATCCCAGTGGAGGGGGGGAGGGCAGACGCAACATTGGAACAGATGCTTTTTCTACACCAAACTTTGCTTTCCTGTAAAAAAGGAAAATGGCCAACAGTCCCTCACCAAGCCAGTACTGCAGTGTCCTTGAAGTTTGGACACAAGCCTCTTATCCTCCAACCGCCCCTACCTCTTTGGAAGAAAAGTTTCTTAAAATGGAAAAGCCATGAGATTTGATTGATTGTGGAAAGATTGATGTCCAAACGGACTCCTAATACCCAAGCCAAAGGGATGTTTCTTAACTCACCAAACTCGCTCATTTTTGCTCAATGACATCGCTCCTCTCCCCCGCCTCCCAGCTGCTTTTGTGAAAAAGGGTTCCAGAATATCGGCATATATTCGGACCCCGAATAGGTGTCCGACAGAACCCAGGGGGAGAGGCGTGGTCCAGACTGCAGCCCTCTGAGGCTAGCCCACTGCTCCGTGAGAAGGTGGGGGGGTGGGGCGGGGGCGGCAGGGAGATCTCCACCGTAGGGAAAGTGGCTTCGCAGCCTTTGGGGAGGGCACGGGACCAGCCCCGCGGTCCTCCAGAGCCTCCTCTCTGGGCCCTGGGTTTCGACGCCCAAACTGCGAGTGCTGCTCCCGAGTTTTGATTTCGGGAAGTACCACAGTCTGTTTAGAGCGGAAGAGTTGCAAGTGAAGGAGGAGAAACATCGTGTGGTTGGCAGACATGTTACCGGATTAAAAACCCCTATTTTCTCAGGGGACCATATGAAATAGGGTGTAAAATTCCCCCAAATTAACCGAGGAGGTTGCAGGGGGAAAGACGGTGGGGGAAAGCAGTCCTCGAAATACAAGCTGAACAACTCAGTTGCAGGAGTGGAAAGACAGGGGCCGGGGTTCTGCAAGTCGGAACCAGAAACCTCTCTCCCTTCGCACCGCCTATCCACCAAGAGGGAGCTACTGCCCCACCAGCTCCTGGAGGATGGGGGTGGGGTCTACGCTAGGCGCCGAAGGGGGGTAGGACACCAACCTGGGCGCCCCCGCCCCAGTTCCCAAAGGGCGTTTAGTTCTAGTAAGTTGGCGATGCTTGAAGTGGCAGATCTGCCAGTCCAGACCCAGGGCCCTCGGTCGCAGTCCGGGATACAGTGCGTCCTCCCATTTCTGGTCGCCCCCTGCTTTCCCTAAGGGCCGCTACAACAGTGTGGCATGGCCCTAAGTCCAGGATCTCAGCCAGCCATGCACTTTTAACGAGGCCTTGCAGGAGTCCCAGACTCTCCTAGGAGGCTTGTTCCTCACTCTCTATCTCTTGGAGAGATTAACAACGAGAAGACGGAGAGTGAATAAAGGAGCCACAACTTTGCTCACCATAAAATGGGCTGAAACTTGCCAGGGCTTAAAGGTGAAGCCGCCCGCTGGGCAGCTCCTGCTCAGCTCCCAAGCGCTTGCCTCTCCCAGTCGCTTTCGATCGTGAGGGTTCACCCACAAACCCTGCTCAGACTTTGGGGATGAGCCCGGAACCCGAGAAGGAGCAGGCGCGGAACTCAGGAGCGAGAGCTTGCGGATTACTTCACAGTGTGTCTCTGCCATCGCGCACCCGGGTGTGTGCAAGGAGAGAGTAAGGGAACCGGCGTTGGGCGGGAGCTGGTGAAGTAGTCCAAAGGAGCCCTAGCCAGAGATGCACCTTGACCTTGGCCCTGTCTGGGGGCCCATGCTGAGGGCTCGGACAGACAAGGAGACTGAGCGAGCCACCCAGCGGTAGTGCGGGGCCCAGCTCTCTGGAGCCACACCCCGCGTCCTCGCTGCGAGGCAGAGGCGGCGGGGAGGTAGGGGTAGTTCTCTGGCAACAGGTGCTTCCCATGGACTGCGGGTTGCTTCCTGCCTAGCAGTCTTGGCTCTGGGAAGAGCCTGTGAGTTTCCCAGCCTTTGTGCAATACGCCAAAGCAGCAGGTCCGCGCAGGGACCTGGTTGGAAGAGCAGCCCAGCCTTCCCCGCACGGCCAGGGCGCATAGCCTCAGTTCAGAGGCTCCCAGGGACCGCGCGCTGAGGCATCTACCCTTCGTTCTGACATCCCGCCCCGCCGTCCATCACCAGGGACAGTCTCTTACCCGTTGCCGTGTGCGTGCTGCGTGTGCTCGGAGCCCACCGCTCAGCAGCTCCAGCCACAGAGTTGCTCTCCAGCAGCTGCCGGCTCTGCCTGAGGCAGGAGCGATTTGGGCTCAGGAGCAACAACCCCCACTCCCACCCCTCCTAAGAGTCCAAAGGCGAATGTCGCGCTGGCTGACCTGCCCGGTTGCTACAGTGAGGAGCCGGTCAATCAGCAACGTCCAGGGGCTCCTGTCGGATCGTCAAGCCTCAAACTTGACCCGCAGAAACTTTGGCCAAGACCGAACAGCGGGAGGCTGCCCTGTGGGCTTCACCTTTTAACCTAACCCCCCTTCCAAAACCAGAAAGATAAAAGGGATGCCCAGATAATTCTAAAGATATGCCATCGTGTGCAACCGGAGAAATAGCCTAAAAACTAGTGACCACGAAGGAACTTCTCAAAAAGTATTTTCAGCCTGTGAGTAAAACAATCGCTCTCCAACAATAGCAGTGGGGGCCGAGTCAATCAAGGCTGTTAGGGTGACCAAAGAAGTCTTAACCCAAAAAAAAGTAGAAAAACACAAGTTTTTAAAAATTAAATGTAGACATAAACCATAGCCAAGCAGGAATGATCTTTTCCTGCAGCAGTGAATCCTGGCTGGTGGAGTTGTGGCTAGGGACTGAACCCCCAGACCCCCATTCAGAGGTGCCAACATTGAAAGCCCAACAATTTAATAGGTGCTAGAAGGGCCTGAGAGAAGGGATCTGGGGCAACTGCCCAAAGCGTGTCCGTTTTCTGGTTGCCCCCTATTTTCCATAATATCTCGAACACCCATTGATCTGTCCCGTATTTTTCCTCTTCTTTTGAAAATCTGATTTTGGTACAGGAAAAACAGCAGAAGTTGAAGGACAGTAGAATTTTATGAGGAGACAGTAACTGCTTTTCACAATGTTGGATGTGGGACGGGAAAATGCAAGGAAGTTCCGGAGTAGCACAAACTGACGAGTGGCTGTTATGTGGACACACAGACAAGTCAATCCACGGGCAGAAGGAGAAGGGCGATTTTAATGACGCATGAGCAGCAAGTTGGCTAGAACTTACAGGCTCGTTACAATTATTCAAAGACTGACTGAAGTCAAAGGAGATATGAGCTTCCAGGCTTCATTTATAGGATTTTGCTCAATTAGTGAGCATACTTCAGTACTTTAAATTTTTTTTTCCATTCTGGTAACATCTGCTCAATTGCCAAATCCTCTACTGAGTTTCCCTTCTAAGCCTATAAGTTGAATTTTTTTTCTCAAGATTGGAATGTTTAAGTTGATTTAAATATCACTGGTCATCAATCGTGTAATCAATGAGTTCTATTAAAATGTGTGTACTTACACACTCATTCTTGCCATGTGCCCTGACACTGCATTTGTGGCTCATTAATACCAATACTGAAAAACCACTAAGTAGACCATTTCAAATTAGTATTTTATTGTTCTTAGTTCAATTCTTTTGTGATTTTATAGTTAGAGGCCACTGTATACAATTTGATATCTTAACATAAAATAGCACAGAATACTAAATTCTGCATTTTGTTTTTGGAAGTTATTGTATCATCTCCTTGGTACACTCTATTAGAATCAGATCATTAAATATTACTGTACTCTCTGCTATAGTGTTTAAGGAATTTAGTTTTATTTTAAAGATAAATATTTATTTTTCATGTAAATATCTTATGTTGCATGTGGATTATTCTCATCTTCTGTTCAGTAACAATAAAGCTTACACAAAAACTATGTAAGTAAATGATACCACAAAGAGATTATTATGTAAGAACTTATGTATAGAGCAGTAGAGGATAAAAAGGTGTCAACACTTTTGTCATCAGCTTATTCTGCTACTTTTTTATTATAGGTTTCTATACATGTACACTCAGAAACATACATGTATAGTTGCTTATAGTTAAATACTTTAAAATGTTTATTTGAAGCCTTGGAGTCCTAAATAAAAAATGTTATTTTTCAGATGATAATAAAGACAACATATTACACATCTCTTCATAAATATAGCTTGGATTTGAAGTGTTATATTGACTCCTAACAAATATGGATTTTCATACATTATTTTAGGAAGATGATAATTAAAGAGCCTGCTATTGAATCTAGAAAAGTCAAGATGGCACTTTTCAAAAGTCAACATTTCCATGGCTGATTGATTTTATATGAAATCTGTGGTATAGACCGGGTGGACTCTGCTTCATTATTTCTAAAAACAAGTGAAAATGTAATACACAATCTTTTCTCATTAGTGCATTGTGTTTTTCTACTTATAGGTATGTTTTAGTTTGCTTGCATAACACCAACAGTCTGAATGTAAAGTTTCTAAAACCAAGTTGTCCTTATTTACAATATGGCTAACTTTTCATCTTCATCTTATATCATGTTATAACATATAATAAAGTTGAAGCAATTATCCAGGCAATTCAAGCCTCAGGTTGTTTTTATTTTCGTGGTGGAGGGGGCGAGGCAGTTGCGGGGTGGAGGGCATGTGGAATGGAGGGTAGAGAGGGAGGAAGCAGACTGGAAACAAACTATCACTCAAAGTTTCTAGGTATTTATCGTTCTACATTTTACATGCAGGCCAGACTGAGTCTCCTGTGTTACAGTTGGAATGAAATCTCAATCGTAGTACCAAGAACTGGCTGTGAGACAGTGTCATGCATTTGGGATATGTTAATTTTTACAACATAACATGATAATGGGAATAAAATGTTGTCACAACATGACAAAACTTAAGATATTGATGAAAGATATTTGATAATTTTCCAAACCCTCATGTTTTCCTAGTAATTTGGGTTATCCTGTAATCCTTGATAATAATAGCAGAATATTGAACTATTTATATTTATAGAAGTGGTTATTTCAATTAGATATTTAGACCTTTGTCTTTCCTTTTTTACTATGGCAAGTATAATAAATATGAGTAGACTTTCAAAAAAAAACCTTTGAAATGAGACTGAAAAGAAAGAGAAGGAAGTTGTAGAAAATACTGTGTACATAATATTTAGTACACAGAACTAAATACTACCTAGTATACTGCACACCATGTCCTAAATACTACATAGTATTTAGTACATAGTATTTAGTACAGTTTATGAACTGTGAACTAAGTATTTCAGTTCACAGCTCATAAACTTAATCCTACCCTTAAGTGTATTTTATGTAATTGAATGTATGAAAGCACTGCCAGAATATGTTTATTTTATAAATTTGTGGAAATTGTAACATTGATGCTAATACAATATTCTAATACAGAGCACACTTGCCACTGTTTTCCAAAGGCAGAGGTATAGCCAGTTTGCTGATCTTGTTTCAGTGCCCATTGGACACCCTGGCACTCTCCTTCACCATTCATACATCCCTAAACCAGGCAAACTGCCTGAGACAGAGCTCTGAGGATGAACCCTGAGTAATCCCTGGGGTACTTCTGAGAACGGGATGGCTCAGCAAGTGCAGCAGAGATGAAGTGGAAAACTGAGAGCACTACTGGATTGAAAGCCTGCTGAGAAATAGAATTTTTGAGAGTCAATACCATAGATATTCTAGTACTGCTGGACAGTGCTCCAAACGAGGTCTTATTTTTTTCTCATTGCCAAAAAGAAGAAAAAACTTCCAGCTTTTTATTGAAGGACAGCTTCAGTGTCCCAACTGCTCATAATGTAATATGTAATGTAATTACTTAAATAAGACTATAAGACTAGTGAGAAAAAGATCATTTTTATTTTGTCAACATGATTTATAAGCTTATTTTAAAATAATTTCCAGAGCCAAAATTCTTTTTCTCTGAAAAAAGCTTTTATATGTGACTCATTTGTGTAAAAAGAAACCAAAAGCAATTATGTATATAATTTTCAACTACACTTGCTATAATTGCCCTGTCTCTTCATCTTTATCGAACTTTGCCTCCTAAAAAAGTAAAGCAGGGGATAATACCTCTTTTGCTCCCATTAGATTTATTAATTAAAGTAATTATATCAAGTGGAAAATAATACCTTTGAGGAAAGTAATGCCAAGAACAGACACTCAATGG
The DNA here is from genome assembly GCA_028533065.1 of Trachops cirrhosus. Taxonomy (NCBI): domain Eukaryota; kingdom Metazoa; phylum Chordata; class Mammalia; order Chiroptera; family Phyllostomidae; genus Trachops; species Trachops cirrhosus. The sequence continues at coordinate 171,682,232 of CM052541.1, forward strand.
AAAAATATTGCTACAAGATATGGGTGGCAAGAAAGACGTTGACCAAGAGTCTATAACCAATTCATCTTAAGGGTTTTAAGTAGACTAAAAACTAAAGGGCCTAAGCAGATTGGGGTCAAAAAACCTTTTTTTAAGACAGGACTAGAATAACCAAAAATAGTTCCTCTCAATGTTTGTGGTGTCCTTCATGTCCCTTCAATAAGGCCATCAGTAACAAAGATAATGAAAAGAAACATCAGCAAAGAACATAAATACATAAAGAATATTATGCAGTTTCTTAAAAAGAAATTTAGTCTTCTGGCCCTAACTTGCAAACCCCATGGGCTTATAGGAAAGATGAGCTCTAGAGGAGCTATAAATAAGAGATTGTTTCGATAACTCTTACACTGGGAACAAAGATACGCCACTTCCCCATTGATGAGCTGCCCTCCTTATGATGAAGACCAGAGGCAGATATTATACATGAAAGACTTCACACCCCATCAAATTTCCTGGATAGGATTTACTGCTTACCAGCTGTGCAAACGTACACAAGTTTCCTACTATTTCTGAACTTTCATCTTGTCATCTGCGCAATGAAACTGAGACTCATGACATGTGTCATTGAGAGGATTAAATAATAGTGTTTTCCAAACCTTTTAAAAATCACACTTTTGAAAAAAAAATTTCTCACCTTGTCTTCTGTATATATTCTTGCCAGCCAACAATATTTGTCCAGCTTGATTCTTTTTCAGTTTTCCTTGTGAAAATATTATCCTGGTATTCTTTTTAAAGTTCTTTATCTTCACTCACTATTAAAGCAGGGACCCATCCTTTCCTATTGCCCACACACCCTGGCAAGTTGGGAACTAGTAATAAAAAGCATGCCAAAGTACCTCTCAGAAGTTGGAGTAGGTAAGGGCTGGAAAGGGCTGTGACTTTTAGAAATAAAATTGAGATACAGAATTCACTAGTTTTAGAATGCAGTGTGACAAGTTCTCAGGCCCTCTGAACAACATGGTAGGGGAAAAAAAAAAAACAAAAAAACTCCAGAGTTTTAAGGAGGAGGCAGTCATCAGTAGTGTCAAATTCTCTTGATAGGTCTGGTGAGAAGAAGGCTGAGATTTATCAATATGGAAGTCATTGACAAACTATAGCAGAAGAGTTTTAATGGTAGAGTGGGGGTAGTAGTCAGAATGGAGTAAATTTTGGAAAAAATGGGATGGGAGAAAATGGAGAATGTAACTATAAAAACTTTCAAATAGTTTTGCTAAAAACAGAAGCAGGAAAACGTGACAATACTGGAGCAGTATTTTTTAATATTGGAGAAATGACAGAATGCTTGTATATTTATGGGAATGATCTAGCTAGTAGTGAGAAGAAACTGACGATGCAGAGGTGAGAGGAGACAATTGCTGGACCCATGCCCTTGAATAGGTGACCAGGGATGGACACCACACACAAGTGGAGGGGATAGGCTTTACATAGGAACACAGACAGGACAGCAAGAAAGAAGACAGTAAGTAGACCCAGGTGCAGGAAGGCTAGGTTTGGAAAATGTCTTCTAATCCTACTTTTCCTCAGTCAGATAAGAACAAGGTCCCAGCTAAATATGAGAATTAGGGAATGAGTTGTTGGGGATTTGAAGAGATAAAAGATATCAAGCAACCTTTTAGAAGTGGGAAGCAAATGGACTAAGAAATATGGACAGTTGCCACATCACACACACACAGGCGCACTGCGAGAATGTACCAGGGATTCCGCTCTGGGCATGGCTATTTAGTCACCGCTCAGCACAGGAAGGGCTGCAACGCGGGAGGTCCTGGGCTGCCCACACAGATACTACCAGTTATTCAAGTCACCCCTCTTTTTATTCCTTGAAAACAGATGTCTAATTTTTTTGTATTTGACAATGTGCTCACACTGAGGGGAGGACTCAAGATTGGTCTCAATTATGATCATCTATTTCCATTTGGTCAGATGCTTACTTACTCCACTAGAGGTAGAGGTGGCCATATGGCCCAGTTCTGGCCAATGACAATAAGAGGTAGCCTGCTGGAGGCTTCTGGAAGAGCTATTTTCTTCTTGGACAAAATGAAATCTCTTTTATTTCTACTTTCTGCTTCTTGTGTGTAAAAATGACTACAATTGTGGCTGCCATTTTGTTGAATGAGAATGAGAAGCCAACCTAGGTCCAGAGAGGAAAGGAAGTGAAGGGCAGGCATTGATTAAGCCACTAGGCCAGGCCTGGGTCAACTTCTCAACAATCTTTGTATTGAGTCTAATAAATGTTTTATATTGTTAAAGCCACTCACTTGGGTATTCTGTTACATGCAGCCATATGCATTTTAACTGGTAATTCTAGATTCCAAAATAGTAACCAACATTTAAAAATCTTACACACAGTATGTAGCTATATAAAAGGAAGACTCAGTTCCTCATTTCTCCCAAAATAAGATACATATATTTCAAAGTATTACTGAGGTTCCACTTTTGGGTATATATCTAAAAAAGTTGAAAGCAGGATCTTGAAGAGAACCCATGTTCATAGCATTATCATGAATAGCCAGAGCGGACGCAACCAAAATGCCATTGGCAAATGAATGGATAAACAAAATGTGGCATATACATACAATGGAATATTATTCAGCTTTAAAAAGGAAGGAAAGTCTGACTTATGCTACAACATGGATGAATCTTGAGAGCACTAAGTGAAATAAAGGAGTCACAAAAAGACAAATACTATATGACTCCACTTCTGTGGGGTAAGTGGAGGAGTCAGATTCACAGAAACAGAAGGAAGAATGGTGCTTGCCAGGGGTGGGGAAGGGAGAGAATGGAGAGTTAGTGTTTATTGGGTATAGAACTTTAGTTTTGTAACATGAAAATGTTCTGAAGATTGCTTGCATGACAATGAAATGTGCTTAACACTGCTGAACTATGTACTTAAAAATAACTAAGATGGTAAATTTCCTGTCATGTGTACTTTACCACAATGAAAAATAAACATAATACTGAGAAACAAGAGAAGGGTAACTCACAAAGAAAACCATAAAGCTTACTGAAAAATATGGTGTCCATGAAAATTAAGCACAGTGTAGTGAAATTTTTTTTAAAATTATTTTTGAAAGATTTTATTTATTTATTTTTAGAGAGGGGAAGCGAGGGAGAAAGAGAGAGAGAAAAACATCAATGTGTGGTTGCCTCTTGTGTGTTCCCCACTGGGGACCTGGCCCACAACCCAGGCATGTGTCCTGACTGGGAATCAAACCTGCGATGCTTTGGTTCGCAGCCCGCGCTCAATCCACCGAGCTATGCCAGCCAGGGCCTGAAATTATTTTTTAACATGACAAGTTTTCAGCAGAAGTTTTTTTTTAAAGTCAATTGTGTGAAGTAATTGGAGTACTTTAAGAATCAAGTAAAGGTATAAATAAATCAATCAGAAGGTATTGGCCTGCAAGTGGTGCCACTGACATCAGGAGGAGTTTTAAAAATATATGTTATATTTGTATCACATATAAATTAATTTTTAAAAACAGAATTGTTTAGGAAAATATATGGAGAGATAGAGCTGTGAAGTTTAAATCCATTAGGAAACTCATGGGTGGGGGGTCCAACCACACATCCTTTGGAAATACACTGATTCTTACTTTATAACTAGAGGTACTTAATATTTGTTGAACACCTACTATGTGCTATGCTCTTCACATGTAGTATTTCTAATCCTGGAAACAGCCTCCAAGGTATTTAATATCACCCCTATTTAGAGATGGGGAAACCGAGTCTTGATAAGATCATTTAGCATAGTCTAGGATACAGAGTAAATAAGTGGGGGGGGGCCAGGATTCAACTCAGTGTTGTCTGGCTCCAAAACCTCTACTTCATCTACCATCTGTTCTGAATGATATCAAAGTCTGAATACAAGGAGCAGGGAGTCTGGACTTACATCCCCACCCAGTGGCAGAGTCGGTGTCTCTGTCCTCCTTGCCCCCTCCCCACTAGACTGGTTTCCACAGAAGTCTTCTAATACAGGAGATTTACATGAGATCCAGAGTCTCATAATATTAATGTCCAGAACACACTGAAAATGACTCATCGTACCAAAACTCAGGAAAACCTCAACTTGAATGAAAGAAGAGGCAACAGCTACCAACATCTAGATGGCAAAGATGTTGAAATATCTGACAAGGGCTTTAAGGCAGCCATAATAAAAATGCTTCAGTGGGCCCTGGCTGGTGTGGCTCCGTGGACTGAGTGCCAGCTTTCAGACCAAAGGGTCACCAGTTCCATCCCCAGTCAGGGCACATGCCTGGGTTGTGGGCCAGGCCCCCAGTAGGGGGAGTGCGAGAGACAACTACACACTGATGTTTCTCTCCCTCTCCTTCTCCCTCCCTACCCCTCTCTCTAAAGATAAATAAATAAAATCTTAAACAAATGCTTCAATGAACAATTACAAACACACTTGAAATAAATGAAAAAGTAGAAGACCTCAGTGAAAATATAGGAATATAAAGAAGAAACAAATTTTATAACTGAAAAATACAATAAACAAAATAAAAATCTCAAACCCATTAGATGGGTTCAAAAGAAAGAAAATGACAGAATAAAGAAGCAGTGAATCCGAAGATAAAACAATTGAATCTGAACAACAGAGAGAAAAAAATCTGAAAAAAAATATATAAAATTAAAGACAGAGAATTATAATTTGGCACCCCACAAACATTTTGGTATTTGAGATCATGTCTTACAGAGCTGGTGCCCTATTTAAAGCATATATTCCAAACAATTAGTGCTCCAGAGCTGTTACAGTTACTTTGTTCGAAGGTAACTTTTTTGTCATGCAGTGGTTCTATGCAACTGTTCTATATAAGTGACTTTGTTTCAAAATGGTTATGAAGAGAAAAAATGTTTAAGCTCAAAAACACCTTAAAGAGGTATGTAAAACAAGTTTATAAATTGTAAAATTGGAGGAATGCAAGCTATTAATATTTTAGTCCAACCTCTTTATTTTATACATGAGGAATTTATGGGCAAAACAAACAAATAAACAAAACATCCCCCAAAACAAGTGACTTGCTCAAGGTTAATATCTAATTAATAACAGATTTGGGACTGGACCTCAGGTCTAATGACAACCAATGTAAATCTTTTCTCATTAATAAAATAAATTTAGAAAGGGACTAATCCATGAGAAAGGAGTATGATTTTTAGCACCACCTTTTCTTTGAAAGTAATATTCCAGAGTTTATGAGACGTTAATCTTTAAAAATACCACAGCATTGGAAAAGGTATCAAAGTACTACCAAAATACATCAAAATAGAATCTTATAATCAAGGTTTTTTGTTGCCAGGTAAACTATAAAATATGATATAATCTAGAGCAAAACTTTTCTTACATATTTGCTAGTGGGAGTTACAGAATCAGTGGTGATACAGTAACATGTATAACCTGAAAACGGTGGTAGTTGTTTTCCTTAAAATTTTGCTCCTTTATAAAGGCCTATAGGCCTCTACTGGAATAAGAGATTGAGGGGGAAAACCATGGATTGGTAAGAAAAATAGCCGTGTTCCACAAATGGTGGTGGGCTATGTCTACTTCTGTCTCCAGAGCAAGAATAAGACACAATTTCGTTATTTCAACAACTGTTCTTCAGATTTCAAGTGTAATTCTGGTACATTTTCCTTTACTTTCCATCACTCATAACACCCCTTACCCTGCCCAACGCCAACAAATGAAAACAAATCAAACCTCTGCTATGTCATTGCTGTGAAGCTGAGTGTCATTGTCACACCTGTGCAAGTAGAGTCACGAATATTTGGCAAAGGAGACCCTAAAGAAATGCGGACATAGGAACCAGCAGTCACGACTGGGAGAGGAGCCTGCTGTAAACACACACTCTGTGGCATGGTCCTTGGAACAGCAGCAGCCACCAGAACGCAGAAGTTTGTGATTTCAGAGCCTGGGAGCACTGCTATTTGTTTCCACAGATTTGGGGCCGAGTGGGCTGGACTGGATTAAACCGAAGAGGAATCTGTTTATCCCTTCTGCTTTAAACACCAATCAAAAGCACTGTTCCTCTCTTGAAGGTGCTGAAATGCAAAGCAAGCTCCTTGTTCCTTTTCTCTCTCTTGGTGGCATTTGAAAGTGTAAAGCTTTGAATACCAATTGCTTGAACTGGACATATGTGAATCTCTTCTAATCCTACTAATCCTGTCCCCAAGTGCTCCTTTGTATGTGGAGGCAGCACACATAGATCTAAGTAAAAGTGGCCCTAATCCTGGAAATGTGGAAAAATGTCCCAGTGTGAGAAATGCGAGAGGGAGAACTCCCTGCCAGAGGGACCTGCTGAAGAAACTATTGTGTCAGTTCAAGGAAAAGAGAAGCTGTGGAGGAGCCCTCTCACCTTTTCTGAGCTCCTGGGAGGAGAGCAAACCCACGCAGCAGGCGTCCTCCCTTGCAAACAGCCTTCATGCACTTGAGCAAACTCACAGAACTGAGACAGTTTCTAAAGGCTGAGAAATTCTCCCGGCGGTTGCTTTCAGTGTCTTGAACCCAGCAGGCCAGGCCTGCCGATGTGCAGACTTCATTAAGCCCCAGAATTTCCTTTTAAACAGCTGGCATGTTTATAGATGTCTGAGCTGGTGCTCCGGCTGCAAACAGAGCGGACAGGGGGCAGACATTTTCGTTGAAAACCCAAGAAATAAAATAATCCTACAGATAGTACCTTGTTAGGACCGTTCAAATAGACAGGAGATGGACAGTAAGTTTCTAAATTACTCTGTTCTGCCAGGGCGACTTGTGAGTCCCCTCTGACTGTGTGCCTGCAATTGTCAGCAAGGAGCAGGGCGGCTTTTGAACTTTCTAAAGGAAATGTGGCTGCTTTTCCAGGCTCGTGAAGAATGCCTGAATCCATCCATTCACAAATAATAACTTCTGCAAACAGACTATTTTAAAGTTCGTGGAATATTTAATTACTTATTTTTGAGTCAAGTTATATGGGCAGAGGACTGATTAACAATAGAAGGGTTGCATTTTAAAAAGTTTTTTGAAATTTTCAATTTTATAAACCTTGTGAGGAGGATAAGTACTGCTATTTCCACTTGATGGAAAAGATATCATAATTACATATTAAATACAGTTCATGTATCTGAGTGGATACATTTATTTCAACTCAAAGGGGCCTGAAATATTTTAAAAGAACCCATCAGTACAATACCCCATCCAGGCAGTTACTACAATTTAAAGTTGTATCAGGAAACACAATTCGAACATCTTTATTTCTTCTACTTTGTTGGATTCATTGTTGTCACTGTGCAATTGTGCCTTTTTAAAATTATTGTCATTAAAAACTGGGTGAAAAATTTTAAGTAGACAATATTTTCAAAACCCAGGACTTGGTAAAGAAATGCTTTTATTATATTTCATATCAAAAGAGGAAATCATGCCATAAATAAATGAAATAAAGTACTGCAAAAAACAAGAAATAGGCCCAAAATGGAATCACTTATGCTGCTAATCCCCACGTGACCAACTGAAGATTTAATCACAGTTTTGGCTTTCCCAGAAATGGAACCCTAAACCTATCAATCAGGAATTGCCTCACCAAAAATAGTTAGGTCATCTGCTTAATGGACCCCTCCCATGTCTGAAAGGAAAGTAACTTTGCAATAACCAACCTGCATTTTTGCCTCATGTAACTTCCTTGCTTCCTCTCCCTTACATCTGTAAAAGTCTTTCATTTTGTACATTTGTACAGCTCCTTAGAGCTCCTTTCCATGTGGTAGGGTGGATGCTGCCTGATTCACATCAATTTTTGCTCTAATAAACTCTTGAAATTTTTAATATGTCTGTTTACCTTTTAATAGTATATAAGATATGTATACAAATACATGCAACCACAGACATGTCCAACTTCTACATTTGAGAGAAAAAAGTTAAGATAGTATGAATTTAAAAAGTAGCCTTGACAATGATGTAAAAAAAACAAAACAAACAACCCCCCTCACTCCCAGAGACCAATTTCAATGTCTGATTATTTTAACAAAACTTATTCTGTGTCAGGCACTATTCTAAGGGGCTTACAAATATTAACTCATTGAAGCATCCTAATAGCCTCATGGCGTGGCACTGTAATTGTACCTACTTTACGGATGAGAAAAATGAGGCAGGGAGAGTTGGGGTAACTCACCAGATGCTCATGGCCCCTGAGCAACCCGTGATGCACCCAGGCAGGCTGGCTCCTGGCCTCTCCCCAGCTGTCCCTGCTTCCGATTACACCCATTCTGAATGTATTGCTATTTATGCTGCTAGATTTCAACTCTACAACAATTTTAAAAAACCCATAAACACTTTAAAGGCATTAGTAATAAGATAAAGAAAAATAGAATCCAGACAATAATTTGCTGCATCTTCTGGTAACAAATTCCAGTATAAATGGGAACGTGAGCAAGCTAAATAAATATCTTTGTAATCAGCAGAACCAAACTATAAGAAAGTTCCTAAAGAAGGTAATGGCATTCAGATCGGTTTAATTCATCTATATGTTTCAGACATCGAAGAAATATTTCTCACGTGTGTAGTTTAAAAGCTCTCTACAAAGTCATATAGCACATTGAGGCAGTTATTTAGACTAGATTTGTGACTTCAGAAAAACCATTTCCCCAATCTGTGAAACAGTCTCCTTATCTCCAAAATAACCTCGAAGGTCCAGTGTACCCCTAAAGTATTTGTGATTCTGTAACTTTTGAAATTGAGACAATAGCAACAATAAACCCAGTGGCACAAAGAATAGAAGATTATGGAGTCCATAGACTGCAAGTAAACACTGCTCAGCCTTGGGATTCAGTTACCTGCGTAGGACACCTCCTGTCCCCTGCCTCGCACCTCCTCAGTCTGCCTTTTCCTGTTTGCTGTTGGTAAGCAGCTTCACACATGGGCACTTCACAGCTTTTATGTCTGGCTTTTTTTTTTTTTTTTTTTTTGCACCAAGGCTTCTGTGATGGCAGCACTGTCCTTGCACCTGTGCAGGCCTGGAAGGGTAAGGGACTGGACAGCTCATGACCAATGACGTCCCATGGCTCTGAATCACTCAGGGAGGTTAGCCAGGGGGTTCGTGTGTTCTTCATTCATTCCCTGGCCGAAAGTTCTGCAGTACGTTCTATTCAGCTCATCAGAGGCTCCTGGATGGACAAAGTCCCAGTTACCCACAGTGGTGACCAACTGGGCAATGTACTGCTTTGTACCCCCTATTCCCATTTCCTAATTCTACTTACTCCCAAACACTATCGCTTTTATCTGCGCACAACCTCTTATCTCATCCTCTGCTTTTTGCAACAATTCGGGCCAACTTATTCCCCAAAACAAATGCAGTCAGACTCTATTAAGAGATATATGGTATCCGGAACTAGGGAGGTGGTAACAGTACCTTTCTTCACAAAAGGGTCCGTCCCTGTGTACTGCTCCGTGTCTGGTGTTGCCACTGCATCTGACAGGCAGCGCCGGCCCAGGAGGAAGTGGACAGGATACGGAAGGGAAGGAACCGGAAGCTGTGTCGGGGAGCCCAGCAGGTTCAGTCTGAAGCACAGTATTTGTAAGAGAGCATATGTATGCTATTAACTGTTAGAAGAATTTTTCTGTGGTTAATGGGTGGAAGCAATAGAAAGGCAATTAACATTTTTTTTAACAATTAGAAACTTAATGAAGGTTGTTGGGAGGGATTGCTTTGCTACATAGCATGTTCCCCAATCAGAATGAACAAATCACCTCTTGGCAGGGAGGAGAGAAGAGATTTCCAAGGAGGAGGGGCTGAAAGAACTCAGGATAAAGGACACAGTGGCTGTCATTTCAAATTTGCCCTGGGTTCTAACATCCTTCACAGAACTTATGAAATATGAAATTAACTTCTGGAGGACCTAAATGCACACTTGCAACAAATACAGGACGTGGCAAGCATGGTCCAACACAATTTACCAAAAGAATTAGTGAAGAAGTTATTTGCCAAGTACCAGACTAGAACCAAGACTTAACTGACTGCGCTGGGTGGAATTTTGAATACAATTCTAGAATATAGAGGGGCTGCTTTGGGAATTAAAGGGCAAGAAGGAACTTCCTGAACTCTACCTTGCTACCTCTTTTTCATACCTGCAGCACTGCGTGGTGAGTGGATGAGGAAAGGAACTTAGCTGTACAACTCTGTGACTTAACCCGTGGCCGCCTTTTATTAAGCTGAAGTTTCTGCTGCCTTTGTGTAAAAAGAAATGTGTATAATGCTACTTTAGAAATATCTCTACTGTAAAACTGTTTAATTAGGCATAGTGCAGCCTTGTAAAATGTAATAAAAAATCATATTTCTTTTCTTATCACCTTAATTTGTCGAGTCTGATGTGTTAAAATCAAATCAGTCTTCCCGACTGCAATGTCTAATGAATTCCAAGATCAAACGAGATCTTGCTAATTACTAAGTTAATGAGGACAAGTTCACAAGGAGTTGTGTTCATAATTACATGTTTCAAAGCATCTGAAGCAAAACACAAACCCAGTTTATGGCTCTAATACTATATACTTGGTCTTCCTTCAGAATACACTAAGGAAGTACATTTTTTGTGCTGCTCTCTATTAATAATGTAAAATTTAGGCAATGTGATCCTTTAGCCAAGCAAAAAACGTATTACAAATGACCTAAAGCAGAAAACTTATCACCTATGTAAGGCAGTAGAAAATAGTTTTAAAGGAATAAAAATATGACGTCTAGTGAAGGAAATGGAATTAAAAGCCAATGGACATTTAGTTTTCCTCGTCCATGCTCCTCGCAGGCAGACAGGAAAATGAGCTCCCAGGGAAGCTGAAGCTCCCCCATCGTTACTGCTCCCTTGCCTGTATTTTCCTTTGATCGCCCCTGTAAAATGGGGGAACACTGACCCTCATCCAAGAAGCGCAGTTGTTTTTTTTTCCCCTAAGCAAAAAACTCACCAACAGTCTGGAATGGTTTAACACCCTTTGCTGGTGCTGTTAGAGTATTTTTCCGAAATGCTAATGAACAATTCACTTTGGCACTTTAGACAAACACAATCTGGTGGTGTTGTTCAAGCATTATTCACACTTGCTAATGATGGACTCTCTCTGGCTTTTATACATGACTGAGAGGTTGTAGGGCTGAAAAGCAAGTAACTAGCTTCCCATAGGTGAAACTTGTAAGTTGATCAGCTTGAGGTTTGAAGTAGTGGCTGTTTAGGCACCACCCACTCAACACAGAACTAAATGAAACAAAACAAACCCCAGCCACCTCCATCAGTGTCACCAGCGTGATGGTGGGCAAGTGTTTACTAGGCGTGCATTGCACAGAGTGTTGTGTTAAATGTTACCAGGCAAGGTACACAGAGTCCTTGACCTGAGGTTTTATAACCTCAGAGGGAGGGGTCAGCAAAGATGAACACGAAGGATTAAACACAAATATGTCCTGTGCACCCTAACTGCAGTGTACCACACATAGAGATTTAGGAGAAACACTTACAACATCCATTGACCACCTGAAGGCAGTTTCTGTCTGTTTGGTTTTTTTTTTTAAGGAAGAAAGACCACAAGCAAACATATTTTCTCCCTCTGCCTGTTTTCTAGATGAAAAAGTTGGGCTTGATCAATTGTATTTGGTTAATTCCAGGGAACTTAGGCTCTGAAATCACAGTTTTATCTAGATAACCCCAGAACTCAATGACTCTATATGTTCATATAAGGAGGAAGCTATTTCAGCATTCGTTTTGCTTTAAAGGCTCCATTGTCCTGACCTTTTCACTTTCTCAGAACAGCACCACTAAGTCCTGCACACCAACCACTCTCGCTGTTATTTCTCTGTCGGAGAAGAAGCCTTTGGGGAAACGTGGAGCTTGCAGACATTAAACCTCAGTGACACTTTTGAGGTTGGGCACTTGTCAGGAAATTATTCGGAGTCTTTCTGAGTTATCCACGATGGGGGTGGGGTAGAGGGCTCAGTGTTCTCAGATGGAGCTGGACCAGCAGGGGGTTAATCCCCTCTACAAACATATCCTCTCCTGACCCCTGTATGTATTGGAATCAAGGGTAAGAAGCTTCTTTTCCAGCTGTCCTTTCCTCCTTTTGGGGGCACCTCCAACTGTAGGCTAACCTTGGCTTTCAATGAGGGGCTCCAGTCTGGCTAATGGAGAAGATACTTGGTGATTCCAGTAGGTCTTAGTACTGGTTCCCCCCAGGAAGTATGGGAGTGTCCAGTATAAACGGATTTACAAGAACCTGAAGTCTGAGATGCTTAATCTTTTCCTTGTCTTTAAAAAGAAAAGTTGGCTTAAATAAGGTCACTATCTGGCCTAAATAATATTAAATTATATTAATTAAAATATTAAATAAGTAATAGTCTTATAGGTAACCGATAGAAATAGTTTCTCCATATTGGGTATATTAGAATGTTAAATTATTAACTCCTTTTTTATTTTATCAGAGATCATGTTTTGACTGGGACAGTGCAAAGTGAAACCTTCATGGTAATATTTGAGTTTAACAAACCTTATCACCAGTGGAATGACTATCAGCAATTATTCCAAGGCACACCAGTAAATCCTGGCAGCTACTCATTTTCCAAAACTTGATCACAACACCTTGAAGTGAAGAAAAAAAAAGGTGTTTTATCCCAAAAGCCATTTGCATTTCTCCATAGTAGTGTAACTCCCTTATGATGCTGTTTGGGCATTCTTACAATATAAACTTTGTAGTAATTCACTTACTGTTTGGAAGTCAGAAACAAGATGTTGACAGTAATTTTTGTGGCACTGAATGTGATAAGTATATGTCTAGAATTAGGAGATATTACTATTGTATACATGGTAGTATACATTTATAAGGATTTTAATATCTTCATACGCCATCATAGTCATTTGAATATATTGCTAAAACACAGCAAATCTATCATGATGGGTGTCAATGGCTTTCCATCAACTCAATTTTAGAGAAGAGACTGTAGCTCAGGAAGTTTAGGCTGGTTAGTTGGTGCAGAGAAAGAAAATTGCCCACCGAGTCACAAAAGAAATTTTAGACTAACCTATTCCAGAGTCACATAGAGAGAAGACCCTTCAGTCCTGACCCTTATAAACATCTGCCAACCCTGGTGTTATAACACATTCAGAGCAAGTAAAAAACAATACTCCTTTCTTCTAGAATATTCTTCAGAGCTTTTCTTTACCTAAGGAAAAGATGCAACAGTGTTTTGCATTTGCGTTATGCTCCTACATCCTTAATGAGTACTACTGAGCTCACTTTACAGGTGAAGCAGAACAGATTCAGAGAATGGTGTTCTCACAGTTCTCACCAACTGAGGTGAGGTTCTCAGAGTAGGTGGAGGGGACACACAGCATCACCACCACATTTAATTATAAGAGGAGGCTGCTGATTTTCTAGAGGTTGAAGTTTTAAGTAGAGACCCTTGCTGGTGGGATAAAGGCACTTGAAACAGTTAAGGAAAGAGAGGATGGTAGAACTGAAGGGATTCCCAGCTGCTGCTTTGAGTAGGGATTTCTGGAAGCTTCTCAGGCTGTGGAATGTCAAATGGCACCCAAATGATCAGTCTCAGACTAGTTATGGAAGAAATGTGGGGATGGGTAGCCCTTCAGCTCTGCTGCAGAATCAAATAGACACACTGACTCATGCACAGTGTTTTCTGGTTATTGGGTCACTTTAAAATAAAAGTGTCTGACCTGGGGGAAATATGTTGACTACTGAGTGGACTCTCATACCAGGTACCACTTGATATTCCTAGCATCTAATGCTTGTTGCAATTCTCTCTGTGCCGGTCAAAAGAGTTAAAATGTTAGTTAATGATCACAGCTCCTGGATTTTAAATTACTATTTGTTTTAGAAATAACAGTTGAACACTTGTTTTTGAGAAGAGTTCCCTTTGTATTTTCCAAATGAAAACATGTTCCCATTTGACTAGCCTGTCAAAATAGAGTTAGTTACAGGGTTTAGCCGTAGAAAAGTATTGAATTTTCAAAGACTGTTATTCAGAAACTTTTAGGAGGTGATGGTGAATGTTCTGCAATAAACCAGACTTAAAGCTTGTTTGAGAGAAGCGTAGTGCACACAGGCTGAGATGACGAACCTCACACAGTCCAGGGAAGCACAAATTCAGATGTACTTCAGAGGGGAGTTCTTGGGGACACCTTCCCAATGCTGCCTACGGTTGAGTCTACCAGCAGGTACTTTTAGAGGCTCTAAAGTGATTTTGTCATCTGATCTCTGGAGTTACCAGTCATTGCAGGGACTCTAGGTCTGGTCAGAGTCAATAAATTCAGAAGGAATAGTTATGCAGGGCCAAACAGCAAGGAGGGAGTGTTGGGAACAACGTCGACTTGCCCTAGAACATTGATACCACAATCAGAATGCTTTGATAGACTAGTAACAACCTCCGGCCACCGGTCTATACTGGCAAATCTGCCCACATCAGTCTTAAAGTCCATCCTGCTTGTCTTTTTAAATCTTATGGAGTCATCCTGTGGTTTAAATCACATGTAGTGTTTCTTTTTTTCTTTTTGGCTCTTTCTTAGACTCCCTTTCAGCTGTGACCCCTTCTAGCTTTGACATTTTTGAGTGTTTGGTTCACCCCTCCCAATCATCTCCAGTAACAGGAAAGAAAGGGGTCAGTGGTTGTGGGGAGGGGTTTCCCTCTCGGTTTTGTCATTCATTTTGCTCAAGTAGACAGAAGTGGGAGAAGAAAAAAAAGACTAAGATGTAAGCTGGCTAGACAAACCCAGGACTGGCTTTATTACCAGGTGTGAGTGAGGGAACGGGAGCTAAAGGCAGCCTTGCTATAGTAGAGCCAGACAGGGTTGTGGGAGAGCTGGCGTGACTGTGGGCCACTCCAAGGAACAGTGTTTCATCAGTTACACATTAACTGTGTGTGCTGAGTAAAAGGTAGAGATAAAAAATGCGGATGTTTTAAAAAAATGCAGATGTTTCTGCAGCCTGGTAGAATGAGAACCACTCCTGATCCTGTCAAAGAACATTTTGAATCAAAGGGGCTTCATGGGAGGAAAAGAAAGAGGTTTGTGGTTGAGTGCCATGGCGTGGCCTTTTAATCATTACACACTTTTATAGTGATAAAATAAGCATCCATTGTCATGGCCACACCAACCAGGCCATCCAACCTGGTGACAAGGAGAACTTTGCTATGGAGGGAGGCACAAAAAGGAGGGGACAAGCAGGTAGCCCTGTGGAACGCAAAAGGTAACAGCTGTGGAACTTGGTAGGTCAGAGCACAGGTCCCTGGAAAATAGGGGAACCCCTGCAATCTTGCAAGAGGCAGGAGGGTGGCAAAGGCTGCCCACAGAGAA
The DNA here is from genome assembly GCA_028533065.1 of Trachops cirrhosus. Taxonomy (NCBI): domain Eukaryota; kingdom Metazoa; phylum Chordata; class Mammalia; order Chiroptera; family Phyllostomidae; genus Trachops; species Trachops cirrhosus. The sequence continues at coordinate 171,697,562 of CM052541.1, forward strand.
GAGCAGAAGGCTCCATGTTCCAGGCACATTGTATAAGGAAGGCAGATTAATGGACTCCCAGTGCCTTTCTGAAGGGAGGAGCTTCAGAAGGAGGCTGCTGCCCAGGGCAAATTGTATATGTGACTGTGAGAAGTCTCTGGCAAAAAGCTAGTGGGGGCAGGGAAGCTCATACAGCACCTGTGTGAGCGGTGGAGGCCAGATACCCCACCCTGGACTAACAGATGCGTGTGCACCTGCCCACTGCTGGGAAACTTTTGCCTTGACTATAAAGATGGCAGCCAAAAGGGGGCAAAGACACTGGTGAACTGACAGATATGGCAAACACTGACACACTGCAGGAAAAGTGGACACTCCCCATGGCTTCTTGTGCACGTGGGATGTCAGGAGGGCCTTTTAAAGTAAAGGAGGGAAAAGCTCCCTCTCTCTCGCTTGCATGCTTGGTACAGAGAAGTCACTCTCTTGCTTTGGAGCTCAATGCAAGATCTCTCTCTCTGGGCTTTTGGCATTTGGACATTCTAGGCCTCTGGCCCTGCTCCATGCATAATACAGGAGTGGTCATGGGACCAGGAGATGCTGGGCCCCCCAGGGGCTTAGACCCCCATGGATGGGAGGCCAACCCCATCCTGGAGGCGGTGTCCAACGCAAGGACGTGTGCCTCCCTGGGCTATGGCACATGGTTTCCTAAACCGCTACATAGAGACCAGGAACAGTGCACCCCAGATCCTGAATGAAAGCTGCTGCAAGAAGGTGGTGACTCTGAAGCCCACACATGCCCATTCCACAGAGGATGGAGATCTGTTTGTGTGACTGGCTTAAGGACAGGTAAAGAAATGGGGAACTTCTGGGCATGGCTTTGGCTTGTAGACTTTTGGGAGCAAGGGAAGTTCTGGGTCTCATGGGAGAGAAGGGCTCAGAGCAAGAGTGCTCTCAGCCCCCAACCAAGGTCTGAACCCTGTTAATAAAAACCTGTTTCCTTCAACACAAATTACTGGATCACATACAAGGGTGCCAAGATGCTGGAGCCCAGTTTGCATGGTTATAGTAGCAGTGCATCACACACAGAGAAAAGGCAGCCCAGGTTATTCTGTCCATTGCTTTCCACTGCAACCCCTCTTACAAGAGCCTGGCATGATGAATTTTACAGATGGTTAGTTCCCCTCTTTGGTTTCCACACAGTGTTTTACTGGGTCAGTTTAATTTATACTAATCTTTAAGCGAAGGTGACTTGGGGAAGTTGATTGGAAATATCACTCTATTCTTAATCATTTGTCTACACCAATCTTTTGGTGTCTTTGGGCCACACTGGAAGAAACAGAGTTGTCTTGGGCCACACATTAAATACACCAACACTAACAAAAGCTGATGAGCAAAAAAAGGGTTTTAGGTAAATTTATGATTTTGTGTTGGGCCGCATTCATAGCCATCCCGGGCCACATATGGCCCGTGGGGTGTAGGTTGGACACCCCTGGACTCCACAGCTACGGTAGAGCCATGGGCATTGTCAGAAGGATGGGACTGACTTTCCCCCTCTCCTACAGTGAGCTTAACTCTCCAGTCTGTGTCGGGAGGTGAGATTTATAGGAGACACTGCCTCTAACTCTGCTCCTGAAAAGGAACCTGCATTTTGACTGACCTCATAATTATAGGTTCTCAACCTTCTTTCTTCCCTGAACATCTCCTGTGACTTCAAATTTTCATCATTCTTTTCTCCTAAATCTTCTATTATAAAAAACATTAGATATGCTAATATAGCTTTTTTTTCTTTTTCATTTTCCCAAATGAAATTCTGTACCCGTTAAACACTAACTCCCCATTGTCCCCTCCCCACTCCCACCTCTGGCAACCACCATTCTACTTTCTGACTCTGAATTTGACTAGGTAACTTATTTAAGGAGAACCATATAAGATTTATCCTTTTGTCACTGGCTTATTTTACTTAGCATAATATCCTTAAGGCTTACTCATGTTGTAGCATGCATCAGAATTCCCTTTCTTTTCAAGATGGGAAAATATTCCATTGTATGTATATACCACGTTTTGTTTTTCCATCCATCCACCCAGGGACCCTTGGGTTGCTATCTTTTGGCTACTGTGAATAACATTGCTATAAACATGGGTGTACAAATATCTCTTCAAGTCTCTGACTTCAATTCTTTAGTGTCTACTATATCCAGAAGAGAATTGCTGGATCACAAGGTAATTCTATGTTTAATGTTTTTGAGGAACCACAATACCATTTTTCACAGCATCTGTACCACTGCAATTGCCTCTAGTAATGCACAAAGCTTCCAATTTCTTCATGCCCTTGTCATCACTAGTTGCTTTCTGGGTTGTTTTTTGTTTTTAAAGATTTTATTTATTACTTTTCATAGAGCAGGGAAGGGAGGGAGAAAGAGAGGGAGAGAAACATCAATGTGTGGGAGAAACATTGACCAGTTGCCTCTTGCATGCCCCCACCCGAGGACCCAGCCAGCAACCCAGGCATGTGCCTTGACATCGAACAGGTGACTTTTTGGTCTGCTAAATGCTGCCCAACCCACTTACATGTTGCTAACCCATCTGTCAGGGTTGCTCATTTGTTTTTGATGACAGCCATCCTAATGAGTGTGAAGTAGTATCTCATTGTGGTTTTAAAATGCATTTCCTTAATGATTAGTAATGTCAAGCATCTTTTCCTATGCTTATTGGCCATTTGTATACCTTCTATTCAAGTCCTGGGCCCATCTTGAATTGGGTTGCTGGGTTTTGTTTCTTTGTTTTTATTGTTCAGTTGCAGGAGTTCTATATATATTCTGGATATTAACTCCTTATTGGATATAGGATTTGCGGATATTTTCTTCCGTTCTGTCGATAGTTTCCTTTGATGCAAAAAGTTTTTAATTTCTCCCATTTAAGCCTGTGCCACAATTTTATTTTGGAGGCAAATTACTAGTTTTCCAGTTTCACAGGTCCACTGATGGGGGAGTGGGGCTCTTACCCCAGGATGAATCAAAGCCAGGCTCTCACCTATATCCAATTCAGGTGATGACATTTGGGACTTTTGAGGTGATGATATTTTGATGAAATTTTTGGCCTGAGTTGTGCTAATGGGTTGACTTTCATGGATTAGGGAATGGCATAATGCGTCTTTTGAGGGGTGGATATGAATCTTTGGGGACATGTGGGCAGACGCGGCATAGTGGACACCCAAAGATGACATCAGGTTCTAAGCCCTGAAGCTGTAAATGTTGTTTTGTAAGAAAACAAGCTCTTAGCAGAGTGATTAAGTTACAGATCTTAACATGGAAAGATTATCCTGGATTATATGAGTAGCCCTTAACTCCCATTACAAGTGTTTTTATAAGAGAAAGGTAGAGGGAGATTACCATATTTTCTAGACCATAAGACACACCTAGGTTTTTGAGGAGGAAACTAAGAAAAAAATTTTTGAAGCAAAAAATGTGGTAAAATATTTAATAACATAAATAACATAATATTTCACCAATGTAAGTGTAAACAGAACTCAACAGCAGCATTAACAACCATTATTCCTCCCAGATTTGGGGGGAGAAAAGTGCGAAAAACATGGTAGCTTCTGAAAAGAAGGAGTTGATGTGATCACAGAGGCAGGACTGGAATAATGTAGCCGTGGTCAGAGAATGTTTGCAAGATAGATCATAGCAAATGATGATGGATTACTTTGGGTGGTAGACCCAATTGCAGGTGCATTCCCAACATAATGTTTTTACAGCAATAGATTAACACAGGTTATTGATCTGCTGAAAGCCTTATTTTTAATTCTATCAAGAGGGAGGATCAAAATAAGTTGTCTCTTTCCAGGCAATGACAGCAGTATATACGCACTTTCTTTCGCCAGGACTATGTTAATTCTCATGCTTGCTACCATGACATAGCCTTCAGGGACCCAAATCCTTCACAGTTCACAAAATATCATGCTTGTCCATTGTACTGATGACATACTGCAAATTGAACCTCTTAAGAAGAAAGTGACTAATGTCATGGATACGTTGGTAAAGCATAACAGGATAGAAGATACACCCAGTGAAGATTCAGGGACCTGACACATGCTGTAAACTCAGTTGTCCGGGGTCTTTAACTGTCCATGCCAGGGCAATTCTTCTAAGGTAAGTGCCTTACCTATCTCCTGCCACTGAGCAAGAGGCATTGTACTTACTCGATGTGCATGTTTGTATTTTTGAATCAGCAAATCTTATTTGGGGAATGTGGTCAGCTCAGGTTCAATTTCCTCGTAATACTGGTGCTTCCTGAAAAATCTAACAATACCTAAAGGTGGAGAGAATCTAAGATATTAATCTCTTACATGTTGCTAATGAGAGTGTAAATCAATAGGCAATTTGGAAAGCTGTTTGCCATTACGTTGTAAAGTAAAATTCACATATCCTTTGACTTGCCATTTTCTCTTTTAGTAAGGTGTCATGCACACCTGGATACATTTGGAAAATGTTTTTTGCACTATTTATAATAGCAAAGGAAAGACATTGTGTAAATTAATTGTGGCATATTTATACAATGTAATATCATGTAAGTCAAATGAATGAATTACAGAGCTGCAGCACTGTGGATAAATTTTAGGAAGATAATGTTGAATGAAAAACGAAGTTTCCAGAGGTGATGTAGAGTATTATAAAGTTAAAAAATAAGCAATATACTTTTATGAATACATGTAAATATGGTAAGAGAATCAAAATCACCCAACAAGATTCAAGCTGGCTTTTAGGAGACAGGAAGATGGAGAAGAATGGCATTGGTAATAAAAGTTTTTCCTTTTTTTACTATTGAATTTAGAGAGAGAAGAAAGTGGCAGGAAGAGAGAGAGAAAGAGAAACATTAGTTGTTGTTTCACTTATCTAAGCATTCATTGGTTGATTCTTGTAGGTGCCCTGACCAGGTACGAGCTTGCAACCTTGGTGTATTAGAATGATGCTCTAACCAACTGGGTCACCCTGCCAGGGTGGTAATAGAAGTTTTAAATAAAATTCTAGTTCCCATGTTTGGTAGTGGGTTCATGCTGCTTTTGATATCATTAAATACAAATAAACAAATATATAAATAAAAGAAAGTCTTGTATAGACCAATAGATAATGTGTCATGAATCAAGTATTGTGATTGCCCCGTTCTCTATAGAATAAAGTCACTTCTCTGGGTTAAGCAATTGTGTCTATAGAAACTCTCATTAAAAGCTGAATAGCAACCCCAGGACTCATTTTAAGCCATTGTTCTTTGTAAATTTACATATGCTCACAGAGCAGGATACTGAGATTGAGAAGCTACATAGGTAAAATTTGCAGAGGAAGAATAGAAAGTTTGGGAAGAACTTGTGAAAAGAGGAAGGGGAGAAGTTTACTGTGAAGGAAAGAGGAGGGGTGTTGAGTGGGATGAAGAAAATTCTTTTGTAAAGCATGCAAGATTACCTTTCCTTTGTTTAAAATATTATCTAAACCTATCCTTGCCCCAACACATTCAGTTTCTAATTAATTATTTATTTCCTGAATATATGAGTTCACAATCTGAACAAAACATAGTTCCAAGATTTCAAGGTTTAATATCAACTATTTTGAGCAAGTACTGGGACTCTAAATTTTACTTATTTAGAAAAGAAGATAGATGAAAGTAATATATGCCACAGAGAAAATATTACCCAACTTTGTTGACAATAATTTTTCTCTTTTTTGCTTTTGAAAGATGAGGGAAAACATGGCATTTATCTCCTGAACTTTAATTTAAATAATTAATCCTGACTTTTTAAAAAATTCTATCAGGACAAGTTTTTTTTCCCAGTTCATGTCTCCACAAAATTAATATTCTATCCTCGGTGTCACAGACTTTCTTGTCAGTACTTTTATCTTTTCTTTTCATGTAGTATTCAAAGTTGGGACATAGATTACTTTCCAATAAGTAGATTTTGGAGAGTAAAATCTCCGTAAGCCATAAAAAATAAAGATTTTGTTTCCCCTATACTACACAAAAGTTTTGAAGACCTACATGTGGTTTTAAAATAACAGAAACCGAACATACAAAATAAAACAGCACACACGCGCCATCCAAACATGCTGTTTTGAAATAATCTCAGATCCTGTTCACTTTACAGAAGGGCAATGCCAGCATAGGTTAAGAAATCGTCTGTTTATGTGTAGGTCCAGTTTATAACAGACACGATTTTATGACGCCTTTGAGAGTTTGCCTTCTCTTTGCCGCAAGAGTGCGTGTCAAGTCTAGTGTTTCTCCTGGACCTGTCAGAATACAAACAAAAAGATGAAATCCCTTCACTTGCTACACTTTATTCTCTTGTCACAGTTAAAGAAATATTTATTTTCCTCCTCCCTGCTTCTTACAGGCCTATAGTAAATCAAAAAAGTAAACTCTCAGGTTCATTGTGTAAGGGGCTTACTTCTAGGCCTCTATAGTTGCCACAGTAACTAATTAGAAATTTGCATCTCTAAGAGAATTATTTAATGCTGATGTGTAAGCCCTTTTATTCTTTGGAGCTTGGCCTTTTGCAAGGAAGCTCCTGGTAGATGTTGGGCCTCGAGGTCATACTGTACAAGCTCTGAACGTAGGTGGCCCTCGTTTCTCCTTTTTATCTGGATGATTCATACCCAGTGAAGAAAATGTCTTGCCAGGTCTTTGTTGAATGGTGGGCATCTGAAAGGCGACACTTGATTCATTTGGGCGCCATTTGTTTTAACCTGTAACTTCTTCTCCATTGCTCATTAGCTAACTCTTGTGTAATTGAGTCATGCATGTTAAACTAGTACAGTTGAGTTATGCCAACCGACCCGCTGACAGGAACCCCTCCTTAGACTTGTCGTAAAGCCTAAGAAGACAGTTATTTTGGAAATGCAAAATACGTTGCAGACTTGGACAATGTGTAATGGTAGAAATGCAAAATGTTTTGCTGACTTGGACAATGTTTAATAGTGATAGGAAGATGAACACTTTTTCTGAACAGTGACTTCTTTTCTAAGGTTTAAATCTGTTTTCCCCCAGTGTAGGGAGAAGAGAGAAGCCCTGCTGTGAGCAAAGACAGAGGCAGAAGGGAAGGGGCTGGGAACTCGGGCAACTTGTTCTGAATCCAGGAAGGTGCTGACTGCTCTCTGAGCCGCCATCCTGTGCTGCAGGCACACGTGGGAGATATGATCTATGATCAGGGCATAAAGGAGGAGAAATGGGTTCAGGCCCTCCCAACCCCCCCCAACCAACTACTCCTACCAAAGTGGGGGAGCCCTTGAGCTTACTGCAGACAAAAGACAAAACAAACATGTTTTAAGACAATGACCAAGCCTATGGTCAAAAGTAGATTCAGCCCTGACTGGTGTGGCTCAGTGGATTGGGTGCCGTTCTGCTAATCAAAGGGTTGCCAGTTCAGTTTCCCAGTCAGGACACGTGCCTGGGTTGCAGGCCAGGTCCCCAGTTGGGGGCATGCAGGAGCATCGATGTTTCTCTCCCAACCTTTCTCCCTCACTTCCCCTCTTTCTAAAAACAAATAAATAAAATCTTTTTCTTTAAAGAGTAGATTCAGCACACCTGTGTTCAATGCAGCATTATAGGCAAAAGGTGGGAGCAATCCAAGAGTCCATCAATAGATAAATGGGCAAACAAAATGTGGTATAAACATGTAATGGAATCTGATTCAGTCTTAAAAAGAAAGAACATTCAGACATATCCTACAATATGGATGGACCTTGAGGACATCATGCTAAGGGAAATAAGCCAGTCACATGAGGACAAATACTTCATGACACCACTAATATGAGGTATTTATGTGCTGTAGGCTGAATGTTCATATCCCCCAAATTCATAGGTTGAAATTCCCAGTGTGAAATGGCATTTGGACGTAAGGCCTTCGGGAAATGAGCTGGTCATGAGGGTGGAGCTCTCATGACTGGGATTAGTGTCCTTATAAAATGGACTCCAGAGAGATCCCTCACCCCTTCCACCACACGAAGACACAGAGAGAAGTCAGCCATCTGTGAACCAAAGAATGGGCTTTCAAAAGACACTAACTCTGCCAGTACCTTGATCTCGGACTTCCCGGTCTCCAGGGCTGTGAAAAATGAATGTCTGTTGTTTATAAGCCACTCGGTCTGAACTAAGACACTTGAATAATCAAATTCGTAGAAACAGAAAGTAAATTGTGGTTGTTGGGGGCTGGGGATGGAGGTAAGGGGTAGGGGGTGAACGTTGCTGTTTCATGGGTACCGTTTCAGCTTTGCGAGATGGGGACATTCTGGAGATTGGCAGCACAGCAGCGTGAACATACTTAACACCACTGACCTGCACGCTTAAAAATCGTGAAGATGGTAAGTCTCGTTATGTGTTTACCACAACTAAAAAATCACACTGAATTCAATAGAAAGGTGGGTAGAGCCCCTCTCTGAAAGCATAGAAGAAAGATGATCCCCCTTATGCCCTCCAAAGAGAAAGAGATCAGTTTTGCTTCATCTAAAAGAAGGCAGAGCAGGGCCCAGAAGGAACTGGCTTCTGCTGGAGAGAGACGGAGGCGGAGTCTCGCTGTCGCTGCCCCGTCCCCGCACCTGCACCTCTGGGAAACACACGTCTGAACCACACAGCCTTGCTCACATTCTGGAGGCAGGAGGAATTAATCCTCTAGTTAATCACTGTTTCTTAAAAAGTTTTGATCAAATACAGTGTTTGTGTCTTTTTTAAAAAAACTGTGAATAAAAATACTGCTCTTTGAGTAATTTTCTGCATCTTTGTTTCTATATTGACTCTACTTCTCAGGCTCAAGAAAGTCAATTCTCTCAAGAAATTTGAATAATCTGTTTATTTTGAATGTAAAATGATCTCATCTTCATTTTGCTATATATATAAGGTATTGTTTAATGAGTTTTAAGATTATTAAGTCTTTAGTTGTAGTGTATTTTCCTTGCAGTAAGGAGTTATAAATATCTTTCTTAAATGAGTGACTTAAAATTACCTTTTTTAGCTGTAGGTACTAGCATAGCTAGTTGGCATTGTGCTTTAAAACTCAATAAACTACGGTATCCAACCAGAATTATATTTATTTGTAACTGAATCCTAGCATGGGTCTGTATCTCAAATCAATACCATTTATTTTTTGTACTCATTTCTAGCTCACTCGAAAGTTTGACCAATAATTAACTTATCAGGCTTAGAACATTTTCCAAAAACATGCAGTAATTCCATAAAAACCACAAAGTGATACATCACATATGTCTATACAATATATATTTTATTAAAAAATAGTAAAATAATTTTAAAGGCTGCTTTTTAGATGTGGCCTTTTATACTACACTTGGTGGAAATATCCTAATTTCACAGCTAGCCATAAGGTTTCAATTAGTGTACCTAATCACGGGCGAATAAATGGAAAGCTAGTCCCTCAGGGATAGATCGGTTTCTCTAGGCTCAAAGTCATTTTATTAACACATACATGTCCTACCCTAGGTAGAAGAAATACTTGTAACTGATGGTTTGGAATTTTAGACAGCTAAAACGTGGAATGTCAAAGTCAGAAACATACAAATTATAAAATATATCACTACAAATAAAGTCAACAGAAATGTGCTAAAATGTTTCCAGGGATGTTTCATATTCATTCATTCATTCATTCATTCCCCATCTTCACTCATTATAATCCTCACTATGCAATTTTCCTCCTAGAGCAATTCATCCTGTGAGAGCGTTTGCTATGTTTTGTTTTATGTTCCTGTTATGTACTATTTGTTGTCCCTTATTGTATCATCTGCGGGGCTTGACACAATAGGTTGTAGGTAAAGACATCTGATGTTTATTTGTTGGATTGTGGTTACATCTATTTTTGAAATGTTTTACTGTTTGCTATGTTCATGAACTAGGCAGAGTAACCACTGCTAGACTAAAAACTTAGCATATCCATAATTATTTTTATTGGCAATTACTTCAAGATTTTGTTTCAGAAAATAGGGTAATTAAAAAACTGCTCATAAATTTAATATTTGGGAAGGTTGGCCAAACCATCTGGAATTCAAAGCAGTAAGTATTTAGGAAGTGAATTTGATAAACAAGAGAGAAGCTCCAGTTTAGACTGTGTCTACAGCAGAGCACAGCAAAGCAAAACAAACAAAACAAAGCTAAACTATGCCTAGATTTGTGGAAGCTAAAGAATGAACTATTTTCTGATTGCTACAGCAAATTCTTAGTCAAAAAATTTTGTTTTGTCAATGACTATGGGAAAACAGGTGTTCTTATACATTACCGGTGGGAGAGTTGATGGTACACATTTTAATCTAGGGAATTTGATTTTATCTGTCAATGTACAAGTGCACACACCCTTCACCCCAGTGCTTCTGTCTCTAAGAATCTGTCCTACAGATAAACTTACACATGTGCAGAATGACATGCAAAAATCTCCTCCTTGCTTTGTTGCTTCCACCAGCAAAGGCTGAAAATAATCTAAGTGTTCATCAGTAGGAAGTTGATGTAACATAAATAAATTACATTACATATATACTTGAAGATCATGCATCCGTTGAAAACTAATTAAATATTGACATTATTAAATATTGATATGGGTGATGTCCAAGATTTAGTGTTAAGTAAATGAATAAACAGCAACAACCAAGTATAGGATAGCATTCATCCTATGCTACCATTTGTATAAAAAAAAAGAAAGACAGAAAAGATATATATAATTTTATTTGGATATATATAACATATTTTTTAAAAAGTATGAGAAGCTGATCCATTGGTTACCTCTGGAGAGGCTAGCAAACAGGGGGAAAGGGAGACATTTAATCTATAAACAAAATAATTTATTGAGGTAAAATTCACAAAACATAGATGTAACCATTTTAAAGTGCACAATTCAGTGGTATTTGTACGTTCCCAATGTGTGTAACCGCCGCCTTTATCCAGCTTCAAAACATTTCCATCACTCCAAAGCAAACCCCTTCCCCATTAACCAGACCGCCCTCATTACCCCATCCCCAGAGTCCGAAAACTGACAGTCCTGCTCTGTCTCTGTGGATTTATCCATTCTGGAGAGTTCATATCAATGAATTATACACCATGTGTCCATTTGTATCTGGCTTCTTTCACTTAACATAATGTTTTCAAGATTACCTTTTTTTTGCAGTTTTGAAATGAGAACTTTGTTGAGGTTTACATATTTAAAACCTAAAAAATTAAAAAGAAAACTGTTTTCTTGTTGAACACCATGGGAACTAAAAAAGATCTCCAGCCTATATCAGAAATGAATATTCTGAAGATTTACGAACAAAGAGAAAAATACCCTTTTGACCAGACAACATCTCATAATCCCTTGCCAATCTGAGCCCTAATTACCATAACAATACACTTTGAGGGGGGGGTGGGCATTATCTGGAGAGTTTGGTTTTACCATGAGTGACCTTTGTCATTAAATTGCAGATATTTGTCTAGAGAGCAATGCACTCCTATTATTTTATTGTGAACCTCGGCAGCTAGTGAAACTGCCCATCAGCCAAGGGCCCCTAACGCCCTCGGTACCAATGCCAGTTCTTGCTTCCATCATGTTGTATATGATACAGTAGATCAAGAAAACACCACTGTTACCTAGATCCTGCCTAGCAAACCATACAGGGCTCAGATAAAGGGATTTCTGTCATGGATAAGAAAACGTGGAAATCCAGGAGAACAATGCTGCAAAAATCCTAGCTGAACAACTTTCATTCCAGGCCTTGTCATTTAAATGGAAATTCCAGAAGAATTTCTCAATTCCAATTGCTATATAAGAATTTTCTCTAACAGTGACAGCTAATCATTGAGCAGGGGCTTATATCCTTTCTGTGACAGGGAGTGCACAACTCAAAAGTTAGTGTACTGGGTTGATATTCTTTCAACCTGGAGTAACCAACTCATACTGGTTTGCCTGGAATTTTCCAGGTCTTAGCACTGGAAATTCCATGTCCTGCGAAACCTCTCAGTCCAGGGCAAACCAGGATGGCTGGTCACCCTATTCCAGTCAAGAACAATGACAGCTGAGGAACACATTGTGGTTGAGCTAGGCCATGAAGAAGGGATTGGGTTTCCAAAGTCAGGGAGGGATCAGAAAAGAAGGCATCATCAAACTCTGCACTTTCTTAATCCACATGACAGGATCCCTGATCAGTGAGTATATAATTTCTAATCATTCATGTATATTTCTATCATAGTTTTGGGCATCAGCGATCCACTGACATTTGTCCGTGGGGTTGGGACAAGATCAAAGATGTCTTCTAGGAATATTTATCTTGGGGTAATGGGTATGGTTATTACGAGAGTACCCGGCATCAAGAAAACCAGTGAGGAGGCTATTCCAATGGTTCAGGTGTGAGGGAGACAGATATGAGGGCGGGGCTATGGGGATAAAGATGAAGAAGAGATTTGGGGAAGACAAGGAGGAAATGGATGCCATTGGGCTGGCAGGTAGGAAGCGAGGGAGGAATTGCAGACCAGCTAAAGCAGTGGCTCTCAAACCAGGATGCACGTGAGAGTCACCTGCGGAGGACTGGTTTTAAAAACACTGATGACTGCCTCCACGAGATTGTGATTTCATCAGCCTGTGGGGGCCCAGACAAGGGTATTTTTTAAAAGACTCCCCCACTCCGCAGGTGATTTTACAATGCAATGAGGGCTGAAACCAATGATTTAAAGATTTCGGAGTGGTTTATTGGGCATTTACACAATGTTTTTCTCCTATATAGACTCAACCACACATTCTGTTGTGGACACATTAATCCTACAGGAATGCCCATGGTTTCAGAGCAGGTGAGGGCTATTCAAACTGGTTCTGGGAGAGTAAATTGTTAAAAGTACAGGCTATACGTAATGTCTGGTGTCCAAAACTCTGCCACTCTCCTCCAAAATGATCAAGTAATTGAACTCGAAATGAGCAAATTATTTTACACATATAATCTCACCTAATGTCTCCTCTTAGCCATCCCTTAAGGTATGATTTTATTTTCATTTTACAAGTGACAGAACTGAGGTTTGAAGAGGAAAATGAGGAAGAGGAAGAGCCTGGGTCAAACCCCCTATTATTTTGCCTGCTTCTTCCAGTTGCCCAGGGCAGTCACAGGGAAAGAAAGGTCAACCTCCTTACCTTTCCAAACATCTGAACAAGTCAGTAAGACTGAGCCCCTCCTTCACTAGGAGAAATTTGATAAATTTCTCATATTCAAGCTTCTATAAAGGACAGCAATCCCCAAAATTAGTGAACTTCCATATAGGTGGGTAAAAAAGGTTTTTTCTAGATGATGGGTATAGTACATGTTAGATTGGTTAACATCACAGGGGCAATAAATGTTTCAGATTCTAAAAGAATTTTATAACAGAAATCTTAAATCTGACATAGAATAATTCAGGCAGGGGGATTTTCTCCTTTGTAACATGCAATGGTCCATACGTTTTAAATAGTCACATTTCGATTTTTTGCAATGACAGCAAAGTTAGTATTTTAGGGTTGCACCGCTTCTGCTGCAATACGGTTCTGTGGCTGAAAGAATTTCAAAACACTGAGCTAGCACAAGAGGACCTAGTAAGATAAAAGATGCACTCTCAATTAGAAAAATACAGTCCACTGCTAAGTTACTATCATGACTTCAGCATCCAGAAAGTCCCCAAGCCTTGGATTTCCCTTTGTTGTCCTTAATAAATGACAGAGTTAATTTCTAAAGGTGATTTTGGTGTCCCAGGTCACAGTATTCAATTTCACTGTGAACATTTCCTTCTGAGCCACAAAGTTCTTATAAACAAGATTCCATGTTCTAAGATTCTGCTAATTAGTACTGTTGCTGCTGTGGAAAACCTATTATAAAACTCTGAAACCGACCCCACTCCCTCTGCAGCTAAGTCAGGCCATCTTCTACGTATTTCCTTCCAAAAGCAAAGAATTCCGGTTGGGTTTTTCCAACTTTGCTCTCCCTTTCTCTGTGATGACTTTGTTGTTGTTGTTTTTTTGTTTGTTTTTTTTTTTGAAAACTTTAGGAGCTCTGATTGACCTGTGGAGGCATTGCAATATTAATGCAAGACAAATGTAAAAAGAAAACAGAGTAAACAACCACAGCAATAAAACAATAGCAAACTCCAGTGCCACCCACTTTGCGTGTATAGAAGAAATTATCCTGCTCCTCCTTAAATAAGGGGTTTGCAATGTGTCATTCCTTTTCTGCAGGGGCGGGGGTGCTTATTGATGCTGCATCTGTTTTGTCAGAGCGTTAGCTAATGGAGAAAGTTAATTGTGTTGGTTGTAAGGCCACCTGTCACACACATGCCTCATTTCCATACTAATGGTCCAGCAGTGGCAGGCAGTGTGCTCTCTGCAGTAACAGCTACTGCCTCTTTGGAAACGTGGGCCAAATGTGCCTATGCAGCAACTGTAGGCCTCTGATGCGAATGCCTCTAGTATTGTGTTGACTAGGGCTTGTATTAACCCCCTACTGACGGCTCTGAACTGGATTGGCAGTAAAACTGGGGATGCTGTAAATGCCACTCTAAAGGAGGACCGAGTCCATGGTGAACCTACTGGGAAAGGCAGTTTTTGGGCTTCAGGGTTTTAGTAAATAATCCTCTGTTTAGTCTACCCACCCCGCATTAGGGGCAAGGGAGGGAAGGAGAGAGAGAGGAAGAGAGAGGCAGAGATGACATTCTTGATATGCCGCTTCTCCTTTAAGAACAGCCTCTATATTATTTCATTAGAGTATTTAGCATCATTTTCTATGAGCATTTTCACTTCCTTCCTTTGCCCTTTCAATCAGTTTGCATCCCTAGGAAAACCTGCAGATATAGTCTCATTCACAAGGCAAAGGTGAATTTTAGAGCTCTGAGGAATCAGGTTTCCAGTTTTGTTGCCAAAATTATGGAAAGCAGCCTTGACTCTTGACTGCAAAGAACTGCACTCTGGGTAGTACTTCATCCAGTAGTACTTTTTACAAATTATTTGACTCTCAGGCACAGGCGAGAAACCAATGCCCTCGAGAAGAGGTCGATGAATATTTTAGTGGAAGACTATTAGATGCAATTTGAGAGAGGTGGCTATCACCTCGATGAGGCAGGCCAATGAAATTGAGAGCCATTTCTTCCCAGCTCCTACTCCCAAGGATGCAGGAAAATACCTGGTTTAGTTTCTTTGGGATCCTCATATATACAGTTTTCTGTGACCTTACACAGTCCTCATAAAGGCTTGTGGGGCTAAAAGCCAAATGCTGTAGCACTGACTGCTCTCAGCGAGGTGGGGAACACATGGGCCAGGCTGCTCCATTTTTAAACGGCCAATTTTAGTTGAATTGATGATTATTTTAGGCTGGGTTATCTCTATTCTTGTATCAACATAAATTTTAGAATGAATGTCACAGTCACTTGGTGGAGGCTCCAAGTCATGTGGGAAATTGGTTTTGACCACATAGCAAGCAGGATGTTCTAAGTTGTGACATTCTTTCTGGAATACGTTCAGCCCGAGTTGCTCAGCAGGTAAGGGTGTGCTATCTTCTGGAAGCAACCTCAGGGAAGCCTAGGACACTGGAGACTGCAGTTTTATACCTGTCCCTAATGGTAATAAAACAGAGAAACCCCTGCAGGTAAATTCTCCCCCCCCCCCGCCCCCGCTGACCTCTATGAGGTCTAGATTTGCCAGTGTGCCACAGAGTTTCCTCAGAGTGATATAGAAGGGGGTTTGGCCACAATGGAAACCTGTCAGATTCCATAAGAATGTTAATGGGTTGGGGGAGGACTATAAAGTTCAGATCTGTGAACTCAGCCAGGCCATCAATGCTGTCCTGAAGTCCTGTATGTCTCAAGTGGACACATTTTCCTGTTTCCCACCATAACTATTTCAAGGTTTTATCACTTTTCCCCAGCTTCCCACTCAGAAGACAACTTTATTTTGCATTTCAGAGAAAATGGGGGTAACTGAAGAAAAATTCTCTCCCAACTTTTGACTCCAAGCTATACCAATAAGCTGATACTTTTATCCTCATTCTTCATCCCTTCCCTTCCCTTCCCTTCCCTTCCCTTCCCTTCCCTTCCCTTCCCTTCCCTTCCCTTCCCTTCCCTTCCCTCCCCTCCCCTCCTCTCCTCTCCTCTTCTCCTTTCCTGCTCTCATCTCCCCTATTCCTCTTTCTCTCTCTCCATGCTTGCATCCTCCCACAAGTAAATACATGTAAGTGTGCACCTTATGACAGATCAGCCTGAGGATGAGTAAGGCCATGCTTGGACAAATATGAATTAGGTAAATCATGGTCTCTCAAAAACTGACAAAGAAAGACATGTGTGTACATCAGCAATTACAGTTGTCTGACAGGTGCCACATCCAGGGTGTGGGAACACAGGAGAGGGATATATAATCAGACTGAGGATTAGGAAAAACAAGGTTATGTTTTGAAAGATTCAAGGTGGATAAACAAGGAGAGAAGACAAATTTAAGCAGATGAAATAGCATGTTTGAAAGGGTTTAACATGTCCCAGGATCTGAATGCACTTTGGTTGGGTGATAGAGAGGCAATGCTGTGTGGTAAAGGAGAGACTAGAGATAAGTCACCAAGGGCCAATCATGAAGGGACACATGAAATGAACCAATGGACTTGAATTTCACCTTTGCAGTTGTCCATAATCATTGAGGATATTCTAAACAGGGAAAGGAAGTGGCAGCAGTGTGGAAGGTGAGAAGGGAACAAGGCTGTAGTCAGGGGATGAGTCATTGCAGTGTCCAGATGAGAAGTTTTAAACAGACTGGCAGAGTCATTACAGTAGTGATGACTCAGGGCTGAAGGGAGAAGGTGGGAAGAGGATAAGCTGACTGCCAAGTTACTGATTTGGGCAGCTGGGTAGATGGTGCAATAGTTTGATACTAGAGGAGACAATGAATTTTAAAGGAAGGATGCTCAGTTCCTTTTGGTCCATTTGTTCAGCAAACTGTTATCTCGGAAGAGTGGCCTGGCCTGGGATTTCTCTGGAGTGGCAATCGAAGCCACTGTAGATGAAATCACTGAAGGCCAGAATGTGGCCTGGGGTGTATGAGGGCTAAGGACAGCTCTAGTGAACACTGCTGGGAAGGAGCAAAGGATTATGGAAGAGTCACCAAAGAGAGAAGGAACAGTGACAGAGGTCCTAGGAAAATTAGGAGAAAGGACTTTTCTGGATGCAAAGGGGGAAGAGAAATTGAAGAGGGAGGGAGTAGCCAACAGTGTCAAATATTACAGAGAATTTAAGTGGAATAAAAACCAGAAGGTGACCCCTGCATTTGTCAACATGTACGCCAATGGTGTCCTCCACCAGTGGACTTGGGTGGTTTGCAGAGATGAATGGCAGAGGAATGGCAGGGAAGGAGAAGAGGAGAGCCTTCTCCTCTTCACCACAAGCGTACAGAGCCAGGCACAATACCTGGCACCTAGCGGTTGCTCAGTAAATGATTGTTGCATTAATGACCAAATGAATGACTCTCCCCAGGACCACCACCCTCTCGGTCACCTAACATTCTCCAATCTCATGAGTTCTTACCAGTCTCTTTGCAGTGCCTCCTCTACTCCTCTTCTCCGACTTTCTTGTTATCCCCCTCAGTTTTATTTCCTTTTGCTTTCACTTAAATAAAAATGAATGTTTTAACAATGAACAAATACATAAAAATGAACATTTTTATTTAAGTCAGACAAAAATGAAACAGTATTGACCCATGTCGAAACTTCTCTTGTTCCAGTGCCACGGAACAAGAACTGGGTCACAGGTTTTGAATACTGGAAGAATGTTTTCTCAATTTTTTGATGCTCTTCACAGTGTAACAGCCACAGATGTGGCACACTTGGGTATATAATTTCTATTATTAACATTCTCTTCATTACTTTTTTTTGGGTGTAGATACTACTAAAACAAGAAATCAAAGCTTCCATTGTCTCCACGGATCCAAGCTTCCCCTCTCCACCATGTCCCATGGCCTATACCTAAGAAATGTGAGAAAAGTGTAACCTCTTTATCATGGTGGGTCTCATCTCCTCCTTAGATCAAATGCTACCATGTTACGTAGAACACAACTAAGCATGTAAACCCTGCCACCTTCACTGGCTCCGTCACATGGAGAGAGTCACAACCTGAACCCACACTGGAAAAGTGGCTGGGAGGATTCATTGGAAAAAGAAGCCCAGAGTACTCAGAAGGCCCAGCCCAAAAGGTCAGGCTGCTAATAACATGGAAAGGAGTTAAAAACCCCAGCTTTTACTGTGCATATTTTTCTTGTGTTAAGAGTTATTCTCCTTCATGAAGCTACTGTGGGAACAGATCTCATCCTGGCTGTGTTCAGCCCACTGCCAGGTAGTTTGAGGAGATCTGCTAATTCATTATAAAAGCAACTACACATAACATTTGTAACAAAAAGCTAGAAACACATTTTTATCTCTCTTCTGAGAGAACACAAGTGCTTATCTAAACTGGTTATCAAAGTAAAAATATAGCATAATTTTTGCTGAGTAATCTTATTATTTTCCAGCTTCTGCAGCTTTGCTCCAGCAGGCTCTGCCACCCACAATGCCCACCACCTCCACTGTGGGGACGACGGCAGCCCTGTCTCTGAGCCATGGCAGCGACTTGGAGTGATGTCTGTTATAGGAATCGTTTTTGCTGCAATTGCTAAGCAAATGAAAACCAGTGTCCCTACTCAGGAGCAATTCAAGTCTGAGATGTAGGATAGTGAGCAAGTGAATGAAGGGGAAGATCAAGGGCCAAGAAACTAAGTGCTGCACCTGAGAACTGGGAGGCACCCCATTCTCCAGACTTCAGTGCTCAAGACAAAAGAACCTTTGGGTGAAGTATGTGTCCTGTGGAATTGAGGAGGTGTTTGTGTGGGCTGGGTCGACCGAGACTGGGTCTTGCACCAGAACGAACCATTAGATTAGAAGAGAAAACCTGTAAGGTCCAGGAGGTCACAACCACATTTGCTGAAGCAATGCCCCAACATTATTTTTCTGTCCATCAATTACCTCTGTGCCAAATTGAGTCCCTCCAAGTGTATACACCACCCCTCTCAATCACATACATTCTCTTGTTAATCATGCAGAAACCATTTATAGTCTAACTGTGACATTGTATTTGACATTGTGGCCCTAGTGGTGTTTTCTCATTGATGGTTGAATTTTAAAATTCAAATAGGTGTTTATACATGATTGTTATGTCTTCAAGAGTCAAGGATGCAGACAGGATGGATGGTCTGGCTGCTATGAGCACAGGTCTAGGGATGAACCTCTCTGCTCTGATGTCTCCTGACGTGAACTCAGACAAGTTATGTCTCGAAATTTCAACTTTGGCTGCTACTCTGTAGGGCTGCTGGGCGGATTAAATGAATCGATTTTTCCAATGCACGTATTTTAATACAGTTCCAGGCTCCAAGTAGTCTAGACTCATTATTGTCCACCTAGGACTCAAGGCTAGGTCTTTGAGAATGTAGAATCTGAAACTGCAGAGTTAATACTTTCCTTGCTCCTGTTTAAGTCTTCTCTTAAGAGTACATTTCTCCAGGTCTCCTCTAAGGAGGAGGTATATGATGATCGGGGCCATGAGTGCAGACTGGATAAGATTTCCTTCATTCTTGTTAGGTAATCAGATTTTGTCTTTGACAATCCACATAACTGAGTCCCGTAAATGATTTAATTTGGTTATACAATTTGCTTCTATTAGTTGATACTCAATTTGAAAGCCATGGATGTGCTACCTGTGGGTGTGGTGTGTGAGAGCTGTGCACTCTTTCTTTTTACGACGCCCTCTCCTGCTGGGATTTCACTCCCGTATCAGCACAAGGCTCACCGGATCCACCTTCATTTATTCAGTAAATAGTTGCTGAGTGCTTGCTGTACATTGGCTCTGGGTTAGGTGCTGAAGAAAATTGCAGAATGGTGTCCAGGCGTAGCATATAAGAATGGTGTATGGAATATAATTATATATTTAAAGAATTCTTATTTATTTGAAATCTAAATCTACTCAGGCATTCTCCCTTTTAGCCGGCAAGCCTAAGTTAAGGTCCTAGTTTTCACTTGGTTCTCCGCTGAGTGAGGGATGTAGTCAAGAATCCTCAGGTGACCTCTTTTTTTCCAGCTGGAACCATGGAGGGTACAGAAGAGAAGAAGAAGAAGGTTCCTGCTGTGCCAGAAACCCTTAAGAAAAACCGAAGGAATTTTGCAGAGCTGAAAATCAAGCGCCTGAGAAAGAAGTTTGCCCAAAAGATGCTTCGAAAGGCAAGGAGGGAGCTTATCTATGAAAAAGCTAAGCATTATCACAAGGAATATAGGCAGATGTACAGAACTGAGATTCGAATGGCTAGGATGGCAAGAAAAGCTGGCAACTTCTGTGTACCTGCAGAACCCAAACTGGCATTTGTCATCAGGATCACAGGTATCAGTGGTGTGAGCCCAAAGGCCCGAAAGGTGCTGCAGCTTCTTCACCTTCGCCAGATCTTCAATGGCACCTTTATTAAGCTCAGCAAGGCTTCAATTAACATGCTGAGGATTGTGGAACCATATATTGCATGGGGGTACCATAACCTGAAGTCAGTAAATGAATCGATTTACAAGCGTGGGTATGGGAAAATCAACAAAAAATGAATTGCCCTGACAGATAATTCATTGATTGCTCGGTCTCTTGGTAAATATGGCATCACATGCACGGAGGATCTGATTCATGAGATCTATACTGTTGGAAAACGTTTCCAAGAAGCAAACAACTTCCTGTGGCCCTTCAAATGATCTTCTCCACAAGGTGGAATGAAGAAAAAGACCACTCATTTTGTAGAAGGTGGAGATGCTGGTAACAGGGAGGATCAGATCAACAGGCCTATTAGAAGGATGAACTAAGGTATCTACCATGGTCATTTTTGTAATCTGCTCAGTTAATAAACAGGAACTGCTTTACAATTGGGGAAAAAAAAGAATCCTCAGGTGACCACCATACCGTATGGGGAGAGCGCTGAGAAATTCTGAGGGTATCCCAGAGAAAGGGGCATCGCAGCTGAGATCTGAGGGATGAATAGAGGCTCGCCCAGCAGGTGTTCTGCCTGGGAAAGTGCTGCAGGCAGAGGGACCAGTCAGCCTGTTGCAAAGGTCTGAGGCAGAAGCAGCTTGAGGAGTTTGTCAGAATGCTGCCTCATTTAACAATTCACAGGGACACAGAGAGAGGGGCAGTGGGCGAGGTTCCAGGTGAGGTCCCCTGTGCCTCCTGATTCCTGAGTTATCACCCTGTTCTCCCAGCCATCTTCTCCTTCGACTTAAGCTATCCTGAGTGCATTTCAGTTCTTTACAAGTACAAACTGCCTAACTAAAAAAGTAAATACTTAGTAAATCCTGAAGGAGTGACTGTAAGTGGAGGCTCTAATCTTTTCAAGGGGAGGGGAATGAAGTTAGATAATAGAGTTGACTTATCACGAGAAAAATCTCATACTGCCAAAATTTCCCTTGAGAAAAAATCTCTTAGATTACCCCCCAAGGCTTACACTGAAAAGCATTCAGGAGGGAGACAGATCAGGAGAGCCGAGGTGTGGCTCCCTCTCCTGCTGGTCCCAGGGAGTGGGCTGTGACTGGAATAACAGGCCATTAGCTGCTCTCACTCTGCTCCTTCTGTTAGCTAACTGCAGATTGCTGAATTTGTGTTGGATGGATTTGGGTAAGTTGAACGAGAATTCATTGATAGTTAGTGGATGAAGATTATTGTGGTCACCCCCCCAGAAACAGAATGGACCCCCACCCCAAATTTGGTTCAGATGTCAAGTTTTCCATTTTGTGATGATGTCACATAGGCACCAGGGGGACACAAAGAGGTTTATGGCTCACATAATGAGGCTTTCTGGAGAGAGCAGGCAGCCTCCCAAGCAGGTCTGGAATGGGTTAAGAGAGCAGGGAAAGGATGCTGGCTGGTATCTGTGGTGTTCAGTGGGTAGGGCTGTTCTTGGGCACAGCCAGGACTTGTGTGGTTTGAACTTCCTGAAACCAAGGGAGGAAGCACCCAGGCTTTCTTATCAACTTGTCTGGTTGAATGACAGGAGAGGAAGAAGGAGAAGTAGGGCTTGAAAATTGTCTGCAAACATCAAAAATGGACTCTGACTCTATGATGAAGCAAATTTTCTGCTTCTGATGGATCATAGTTTCAAGGATGCTGCACATAAATGCATAACTTTGCACCAACTTCTATAATAGCTGTATCAAACAGGGTCTGACAGGAAAGAAATGGTACACACAGATAGAGTAATTTAAAGAGAGTTCAATAAAGGAGCAGTTAGCAAAAGTGTGAGTAAGGTGTAAGGAAACAAGGCATTCTGCAGAACCTGGGACTAGTAATAACACCTGGGGCTCCGCATAATTGCCACTCCTGATGGGGGAGGCAAAGGGGAGGTTGCCAGAAGCCACAGGGGGAGGGTGTGAGAGGGGGCAAGGTGTGTGTGTGGAGGGCTGCTGAACAAGAGAGGAAATTAGGTTAAGGATACCAGCTAGCTATCTACCAAGATGCCAAGGAGCCAGTAATGAAAAGCCCAACTGCACTCACCTATTCCCTCTCATCTTCTTCCAGTGACCCCATTGGCCAAACCCAACCAGAAGTCAGAGGCCAAGGTTGCTCACTGAACCAGTCCATGAAGTCTGGCTCCCAGAACACAGAGCAGGGTGGACAGAATCTGGAGAGCCAGGAGTTGTCCAGCACAGGAAGCCTCGTTGGATTTCCCTCTGGCAGTAGGATGGAAGCCTGAGTCTGCCTGTGGACAACATAGTCAAGGAAAGGGTTCCCTGCTCCCCACTTTCCTAGAAAGTCAATAGGTCTTTGAATATAATGTACAAAACAAATTATGTATGTCATACATTGATGTACAAACCAGTGGCTCTTCCTTTTAAATTAATATTAGAAGTTAAGAGAAAACAAGAACTAGGACATGACAACATGTATATCCATATGGCAACATGCATCAGAGCCTTGGACACAGCGCTGGCTCAATCAATGTTTACTCATCAAGTGATTGGCAGAATAAACAGCAGAACACCTTCTGTGAGAAATGCCATGAATAAGATCGATAATTTCAGGGGCCGTCTTACCATAATTAGGCAGTTTGCCTTGCCCATGCCAAAACTGAACTCTCTCGTCAAAGCATCCCATGTATTTGGCGCACACGCTGTGCTAATGAAGTCCCTGTGTGGGAGGAGGTGCCCACGGCGCATGAGCCCTGAGGCTCACGGAGCCATAAAGCAGTTGTTTGGTGTCGTCCATCTCTATTCCTACTCAAATCCTGTAGAGTTAAAAGTTAATGCCAGCCCACACTGAAAATAACATAGCAGCTTTTCTGAAATTTGTTATCTGTTCTCAAATGCATTTGCATTTTTGAATGCTTATCTTTGGCCTTAGTTTCATGCAATTTTGTTTATATCACTAGAAATAGGGCAATGTGACTTTTTGTTCCTTTTATTACTCCAATCTGATGCCCAAAGGGATGAAGTAAAAATCATTAAGCAAATGGTAGAAAGCAATCAATGTTTCCAAATAAAAGGTCACACAATAAGGAAGGATGAAAGTGAAATGCAAAAAACAAAAACCAAAAAACCACTCATAGCTTTGGCTCGAGAAATCTCCAAAATGCCATCAATCAAGTGAAATCAGAACCATGGCTATACTTGGCAATACTTGGTGACTATGATATTTCCATTGAGCTATGAACTATGATTTTGTTGCTTTATTGCCATTTTTGAAAATCCTTTATATTAAAAAAAAGAGTAGAAAAAACTGCAGTGGAGGATGAGCTTTGCTTTTATGCTGACCAACAAAGATCCCTAAGCCTGTTAAAGGTCAGGTGTCTACCCTAGCACATGTTCAGTGAAACCAGAATCGATGCCAACTCAGTGCCAGCATTTTCTGAGTAAACAATGGGGGTGGGCTCTGGGAACAGAAATAAACGTATCTCAAGGTGTGGCCTCAGAGCTAGGAATCTTCCAGTAACTTCAGGGCAATGTCCTTAAGGCTTCCATGCTTAGTATTCAAGACAGTGATTACAGGCACGTTGCCTACGGATTTTTTCCCCCAAGTCTGGCTAGCCACCTAACAAAACGAGGCCTCTCAGTGTGCTGATGCCCATAGTGCTGGATTAGTGTCGAATCAGGATGAAATAAATAGACGTGATAATGCCTTCTTCAGAGGCAGCTGTCACTGAACGTGTTGACACAAAATGTTTACTTTCTATTACCTACATATTGGACTCTTTAAAATGTCCTTAAGTAAAACACTACACTGAATGAAAAACTGCACCCAGCACACCTTAAATACGAACTATGCCTGGGAGTCACACATGATAAACACTCATCTCTGGTGGCTGCCGGTGTGTAGAATTCTCTGATGCAAAAGATTGGGGGTAATTGTAAGACTGGTTGTGACCTTTATTTGATTTCCCCCAATAATTTTACAGTTTTTGTTGGGTAGGGATAATTTGATGGAAAAACTAGAAATCTGGGTTCCCAGGCTACAATTTTAGAAAGCATTCTTCTCTTTCTACCTTATGTAACAAAAACTTTCCCTTATTAAGAAATATACAGTCAATGGAAACAAATTATGAATGCATTTTGATGATTGTTATTGACATATTTTATTCTTTTAAAGAAGGTTAGAATTCTTAATATTTTGTTAATGAAAAAATAAATAGCTCTGCTCCATCCTCCCCGTACTCAACACATACACACATGTATACTATACATGCACTCATACATGTGTGTACACTATACACACACTCATACACACAAGGAGAGCCTACAGAGGGAATGGTTTTGGGCAGGTCTATGAAGTTGATGTCTGATAAGGGCTGACTTCAGTTTCTTATTCATTACAGCTGACCATTGGCTTCTACAGAACAAAGGCCCATAAAAAATTAACTCCTGATAAGGAGAGCCTATAATTTTATTTTATTTTTGTTTATCCTCAGCTGAGGACATTTTTTTTAATTGCTTTTAGAGAGAGAAGAAGAGAGAGAGAAAGGAAAAGAGAGAAACATCGATGTGAGAGAAGCATCCATTGGTTGCCTCCACTACATGCCCAGACTGGGGATCGACACACTCAGACTGGGATCGAACCTAGAGCCTAGGTGTGTACCCTGATTGGGAATTGAACCCACAATCTGCTGGTTCTGGAAAAATGCTCGGACCAACAGAGCCGCACCAGCCAGGGCCAGCGCCTATCATGTGAAATGAGCAGATTCCGTCTGCAAACTTTGAGAGCTTATAAATAAAGGAGACACCATATGTGCATATGGATGGTAGGAGTCTCTATTCACACCCTTGCAATGGCCTTCTGAGAAGGTTCCTGAGTTCTTTTTTCTCCTTCCTTCCCTATCCTGATCTTACTGAAGATGTCGCCCAAATGGAGGGACCTGTCACATGGTTTAGATTAGATGTATGCAGAAAGGGGAGAAAAATTTCAGTCATCTATTTTGTTTCTTTTTTGTTCCGACTTTTAGGAGGAAAGACCTGAAATTTACTTGATACAAGCAGGGTACAGAGATCTGAAAACCAGTTTGTATCATTATAACTTCACAATGTCTCCTCCAGTTGAAAAGGATGACTGGAGGTAAAGGACATGCTGACTGCTAACAGTTGACTGCAGAGGACAGGGTGTAAATCTTTGTGGCACTGTTCTCTTTAAATTATTCTAAGGTGTCTTAAGTGGAGGTAATATATAAACAAAGTTAATTAGCATTTGGTCAATATTTAAACAGTTCTGTAAATAACTATGTTTTTGTTGGAAAAAAATTTGAAAATTAGCCTGGATATAATTTTGATCTTAGCTCTCATTCATGCCTGATCCTAAAGATGATCTAAAAAGTCTCCACCGACACCTGCTGGTAGCCCTTGGAATTGCAGAAAGAGTGGCTAAGAGGAGCTAACTGCTGGAAGACAAGCCTTGCAAATTCTAATACCTTCACAGTGAGTACATTTACCATAAACCCTTCCACCCTTTGCACTTCCACAGAACGCAAGATTATCTGAGCAGTGCCTTTTTGTTGTTAAGGACACTTAACTAGTTTTCAGTATTTTTTAAGTATATAGCCTGTGCCACAACTGTACTAGATATTGGGGATATAGTGCTAAAAGGACAATGAAAAAACTCATGTTCTGACTTGTAGAAGACGTATACACTACTTCAGCACAGTGTTTTATTTATTATGATAGACGTATGGACTGATTGTCTGAGTTGATTCAATGAACAAATGCCAACTGAACATCTGTGCACCTTGCATCACCCCAGGAGCCGCAGAATAAACAGTGGTCCCTTGCACATAATAAATGCTGGGAAAGGTAAACGTAAAGTTTGCCGAGCATGTAGAATGGGTAGAGCAGCTCTCTAGAACTTCTTCATCTTGCTTAACTGAAACTTTGTGTGTTGATTAGTAGCTGACCATGTGTCCTTCTTCTAAGCTCCAGGCTAAATGGCAACTATCATCACACTCTGTGATTCTCTGACTATGACAAGTCATAGAGGGAAAGTCATGCAGTGTTTTTCTTTCTGTCACTGGCTTATTTCACTTAGCATAATATATTCAGGTTTCATCCATGTCATTGCATATTGCAAAATTCCCTCTTTTTAAAGGCTGAATAATATTCTATCGCATGCATATGCCACATTTTCTTTGTCTATTCATCTGCTGATGGACATTTAAGTTGTTTCCACATTTTGGCTGTTGGTACAGTACTTCAATGAACACAAAAGTACTAACATTTCTTGAAGATCCTGATTTTCATTCTTTTAAATAAATACCCAGACGTTGGATCACTGTGTCATATGGTAGTTCTATTTTTAATTTTTGAGGCACTTCCATACTGTGTTCCATAGTGCAGAAAAAGCATTTAACAAAATTCAACACCCTTTCATGATAGAAACTCTGAACCAATTAGGAATAGAAATAAATCACCTCGATATAATACAGGCCTATACGAGAAGCCCACATTTTACATCTCACTGAACGGCAGAAAACTGAAAGCCTCTCCTCTATGATCAGGAACCAGGCAAGGATGCCCACTCTCATCACCCCTATTCCTCACAGTCCTGGAGCACTTTGGCAAATAAGAAAGGGAGAAGTAAAATTGTTCCTGTTGGCAGATGATGTAATCTTATATGCACCAATTTGAAATAAAACATAATTTGTAAGATGTTGTGACTGATCAGATGTATGGGCTTAAAGAGGAAGGAGAAATCCTTAAAGACTCTATTAAAAAACTGCTAGAAGTCAGTAAAGTTTCAGGATAGAAAGTCAAGATTTAAAAATCAGTGGTGTATCTATACAATAACAAGGAACTATCTGAAAAGAAATTAGGAAAACAATCCCATTTACAATAACACCAGAAAGAATAAAATACTAAGGAATAAACTAAGGAGGCAGGTACTTAATCTTAATTTACAGAATCTGAGAGTCAGGTGGAAAAAGTGACATTGTGAGTTAATAACATTTGAAGGTCGAACAGAAATTAGGCCTGGGGAAAAGAGACAGAGAAAGGAGCATACACAAAGATCCTAAAATATAGACAGTCGAGGGACTGAGAGAAGTTCAGAGTGAAGCATAGCATAAGAGTTGACAAAGCTTTACTGTTAAGGACCGAATAGTTAATGTTTTGGATTTGTGGGTCAAGAAGCAAAGTCCTAAATTTTTCAAGCATCTCTTCTTGCTAAAAGCTTAATCATGTTTCTTGCTTGTTTGTTTTTATGTTTTGGGTTTTTTTGACATTTAAAATGCAAAAAAACCCCAAAAACCCACCAATCTTAGCTTGCAAGCCATACACAAAGAGTCAGTGGCTGGATTTGGCATTCGGGCCACAGTTTGTTGACCCCTAGCCCAGAGTGAAAGGAGGCTTAAGAGTCTGGGTTTAGGGCTGATGTGGCAGGAGAATCGGTGCACATTACAAATCCCTTTATGAACTCGGCTAGAGAGTTTAGACTCTATCTTGAGGGAAATGGGAGACATTAAAAGGAGCTAATGGGAGAGATGATATTTTATATTTAGGCTTCAGAAGATTGCTCGGGCCGTGTGCTGTGTGGGTGCCATGCTGGGCAAGTCAGGAGACCAGGAGACTACTGCAGGACTCCAGATATGGTGAGGGCTTCATTTAGGCAACTAGTAGTCAGTTTAGGAAACAGAGCACCAACTTGAAATTAAACATAATTTGTAAGATTTGGTGACTGATCAGATGTATGGTCTTAAAGAGGAAGGAGAATTGAATTATTTCTGTTTTAAGTAAATGATATAAAAACTCATCGAGCTAGGAAACCTATCAGAAGAAAGCTAATGGAAGAGAAAACTAAATGGCAATATTTTCTACTTTTCAGTGCACTAAGTTTAAGGTTCCTAAGAGACATCTAAGGAAAGATGACCAATAATAATAATAATAATACTTAAAATGGTAGGAGATACTTACTGAGGGCTTATCAAGCACCAAGCACAGTTTTAAGTGCTTACTTGGATTAACTCAGTTTTTTCCCTCACAACAAACCTTGAGGTAGGTACTATTAGCATCCCATTTTACAAATGAAGAAAACTGAGGCAAGAGAAGGGCAGTAAGTTGCCCAAGTTGGAAAATTGCATGTGTAACTGATGAGATCATCATGTTTGGGAGTGGTCAGCGTACAGACACTGCTTAAAGCTATGGGAGTTCATGAGGACACTCAGGGGCTCTGCAGGGAGTCAGAAGAGACGAGATGTCCTGGGACTAAGTCCTGAGGGACACTAACGTTTAAGGGAAGGAAGAGAAGTCAGAACCCCGAAGAGCCTATGACTGAGCAGCTGGAGAGTTAGCAGGCAGTGCTGCAGACACCGTGGGGGAGGGTGCGGTGAAGAGGGAGGGCCCACTGGAGACACAGTCTGCTAGGTAGGTAAGTTAGAAATAGATGGAAAAGTTTCTTTTGCAGTATCAACCTGCAGTTTATTAATGGCCTTGACCAAAGAAGTTTTACTGGAGGTGGTAGGGTTAGAATGTGAGAAAACAATGTTAAGACAGAAAGGATGGCCAGATGGGGAGCAATTAGATGGGGTGGAGGACCAGAGGCCCTAATGAGGTGATAGATCAGGAAGTGGGTCAGAAGGGTGTAGTCAGAAACGGAAAAATTCTGGGAGAGTAAAAGGTCTATGTCGGGTCCATGGGAGTGTGAGTTTGCAGTTGGTGAATGGAGGGTGGGAGTCACCAGAACTTAGAAGGACAAGCTGCTGAGAGGCAAGGGTCTGGGATGGGTCTTCTTCATAACTGTAGAGAAGAAAGTTTTGCACCAGGTGCTGACGTCTACTAAAAAGAGAAGGAAGAGGTGTTGGCAAAAAGGATGGATAAGAAAGTGATACAGACAGCTCCTCCAAGTAAGAACGTTCACACCAAGAAGAAAAATTCATGGTCTAGATGGGCAGGGCTGAGTAAGAAGGATGGACAACCTCTCATCGTACAAAATGGAAAAAAAATACGCAGCTTCTCTTTGAGAGCGTAGCAGGAGAAGCCCTGTTCCCTGGGGTGAGCCAGGGCTCTCTCAGGCAAGGGTGCAGGGTGAGCATTCAGTGAAGAACTTGAGGACGAATATGAATCTGCTACCCATGGAACAAGAGTTCCACAGGGCAGGATGGAAGACATGGGGAGAGAAGAATGGAGAAGGACGCCGATTCAGGAGAAAGGAGGCGGGCATATGTAGGGGAGGACTGACCTGGGAGGAGTTTAGATCTTGGGGTGGCAATCAAGAAAAACAGATGTATGTGAAGCGTGGCGAATTTGGCTGGGTAAGAAAAAAATTAAATAACTACACCTGGCAGTGTGGTGTGCTGATGAAAGTGCTGGAGTGGGAAGTGGAGAGTCACCTGTGCCTCTTGGCGGTCAGCCTTGGCAGAGTTAGTTACACATCCAAGGGGTTCCTCCAGGCTTGGCTGGTAGAAAGTCAGTGATGGGTGAGTCTGAGGCTTTGCCTCAGGGGTAGGGCACTGTGGTAGGATTGCTGGTGGGACCCTGCAAGGCTACTTAGCAATGTATGCCCAGAGTGCCAGGGCAGCGCATCTAACTCAACCAGGAGTCAATGCCAAGCGTCTGCACCCTCAGACGTATCTCCTTGTTGCAACAGTACATGGTTATGACACAGTGTGGACTGAGAAGCAGAACAGTCAAGTCCGAAGTTACTGGGGAAATTGCTACACCAGGCACTTGAGCAGTTAATCTGCAACTTCAGTCTCTATTTTGAGGATAACAAGTGGCATTCCACATCTGTCAGCTTCCCTGCATCATCAAGCCATTGAGGTTTTAAAGTCCTGTTGTTGACAGTCCAAACAGTCCTTGATCAGAGGTTAATCGGCTGGCCGGCCTGGCTAAATCTTTATCCGGAACCCCCTTAGAAGGTTTCTTTGGAAAGATGCTCCTTCCCCAGGCTCCTTGATCTACAGTCACTTGACCTGGGCCAGGTCCTCAAAGCCAGAAGCACGATTGTGCATGCTTTTCTAGCGCATCTCTTGAGCTCTCATTTGTATCCTTTTGGGGGCCCCCTTGAAGGCACACAAACATCTGCATTTCCTGCACTATGGGAGCAACACAATGCTTTAAAGCCTCTCAGAAAACGTACAGAACAGTTAATATGATTTAAGCCTATATTTAAATTTTATGAGACTCATTTTCAAGGCTAATAACCCAGTTTACTGTGCACAATATCAAATGCAAATTTTATTACTGACTTGGTAAAAAACCAAGCTGATCGTCATTAGCATATCTCTTTGCATCACCCTTTTTTAGCCAAAAGGTGCACCAGGAGTAACAGTGTGGGTTTTTATCTATGTTGTAAATTACAGTTACTATCTCATTAGATAAACACATTTAAAATCAGGTTATCATTCACTTATATATCAGAAAGTTGTTTGTTCAATTGCAGCTAGTCTCATATTCGAACATATGGTGCATGAAATCCTTAGACTAATAAAATTTCTAGGTACAGGGAGCTGGTGTCTTGGAAAAAACTGTTTCTCCTCCACGAATGGCTCGACAGAATCTGTAATTGCTTTGAAACAATTATGCAGCATGCTGTTTTGTACTTAATAGTATTTACATCCTTGGTTTTATTAGCAACAAAATGTGAGTGGAACTTGTGAAAGAGAAATTAATTTTTTCCACAAAAAGATGTAAACTTAAATGAAGGCTCCAGCAGACCGAGGGAACTAAAAACATGGGGATCAGTTGCTTCCTGACTTCTTCCCTCTCTTTTTAACGTGATGCTTTCCACTGCTCATTGACATACCAGGGCATGTACACAATTACAAGAGTCAAAGCAAAACAATGCTGCACAACAGCCAGGCTTCTAACTTAAAGTCCTGTCTTTAAAGATGCACAGTGTTCTAGAGCTTATGATGGGCAATTCATAGCATTGGACTAGGTTGGCACTAGAAGGCTTCCTCTGTATTTGTTTCTCAAAGAAGCAAAGCACAAGTCATATATAAATGTAGATATTCTCTTATATAAACTCAACACCCTTCTCAAAACAAGCCCAAAGCCCAATTTCCTTTGACTCTATAGAGTTCTCATCATGGACAATGCACACAACAATTCTTTTTGCTGGATGATTTCCATGAAGTTCCTGCGAGACTCGGAACTGTCGTGACAATGCTGCGTGTTAGAAAGAGCTGTGAACTCCGGCTCCTTCCTCTGTCAAATGAGGGCATGCATGCCAAAGTCTGAGTTTTTGTGAGAACTCAATTAACTGAAATTAACAGCGAAGAGCTTTCTAGCACTAAAGCACTGCACGATGTTAGCCCTCACAAGTGACTCCTAAGTAATTTTTTTGAACTCACGTCCAGGTTTCTATGCAAGTGCAGTACTACATCAGGGCTTCTATTTCACCTGAGTTTCCAGGCAGAACTTTATCTCTGACACATGATCCATTTCTGGACGTTTACTCATGTGTCTCTTCTATCTGTATGATATGTTTGGTCCAATGATAATTCTCTATGATGTTAGCACTTATACTGAATAGAAAATGAAATTATTTTGCTTTTTCCCTTAAAAATAATGTATGTTAATTGTAGAAAATGTAGGAAACAGACAAAATAATTCATCCCAATGTTAGCTCATTAGGAAATGTTTGATATATTTATTTTCTTTCTTGGTTTATATACATAACATAATATACACGTTCAGGATTCACATACTAAAAATCATGTTCCACTTCATAATATACCTTGACTTTTTCTTTTTTTAAAAATATTGTATTTATTTATTTTTAGAAAGAGGGGAAGGGAGGAAGAAAAAGAGGGAGAGAAACATCAATGTGTGCTTGCCTCTAGAGTGCCCCCTACTGGGGACCTGGCCCACAACCCAGGCTTGTACCCAGACTGGGAATCAAACCTGTGACCATTTGGTTTGCAGGCCCATGCTCAATCCACTGAGCCACAACAGCCAGGGCTTATATATATATTTTCGTATATACATATATATGTCTGTATGTATATATGAAGATATATAGGTCATTATACCTGTTCTGAAATCCATAGAATGAATGTACAGCACCAAAATGTATATGTATACATATTTTCATATATATATAGATATGTATAGATAGTTTCATATATATGTATATATATCAAAATAAATAACCGTAAATCATTTAGTGATCTGGTAAACTTTAACTGAGCAATTTCCAGAGGGAATAACTTAAACACCAGAAAAATTTCTTTTACTAATTTAATAGAACTTAACTTAATTAACACTATCCAGTGAAAGTTTTTACAATAGTGCCAAATAGAACTAAATATTTTTATTAATCCTGTTGGGTTGTCTAAAAAGTTCATTTATTTTTCTTCTGTAAGATGGATCTAGTAGCACTTAATTGTCTTTTAACTTCATTTGAAACACTTTTGTTAGACTGTATTGTGACAGCTGTCATCTCAGTGTGCATTAAAAAAACATCAAAATTGGTGAACTTTTGTGTAGCCATTTTAATATTGAGCATGGAAGAAAATATGCAACACTTTTGGTATATTATGCTTTATTATTTCAAGAAAGGTAAAAACACAACTGAAAAGCAAAAAAAAAGATTTGCAAAGTGTATGGAGAAGGTGCTGTGACTGATCAAATGTGTCAAAAGTGGTTGCAAAGTTTCATGCTGGAGATTTCTTGCTGGACGATGCTCCATAGTCAGGTAGACCAGTTGAAGTTGATAGCGATCAAATAAAGATATTAATTGAGAACAATCAACATTATACCACGTGGGAGATAATGGACATACTCAAAATATCCAAATCAATAAAGTTATTGGTGAAAATGAAAAGTGTGTCTTTTACTTTATGGAAAAAACTAAACAGACTTTTTGGCCAACCCAATATTTTATGGGTTTTATTAGTCACTCCCTAACAAATACATTGCACCACTTTAGTGCAGAAAGGGCATTTAATACTAACGGAACGGAATGGTTCTCCCATTATGTTATGGCAAAGGAGTGCTGGTAAACACTCAACAACAGGCTCTCTGTGGGAAAAGCCTTGACTTCAGGGTCTGCTGATCTCTATGCTGTAACACGTCCACCATGGCTGATTTTAAGCGTGTTAGGTTTACAGCAAAACTGAGCAGAAAATAGCGACTTCCTACATACCCCATCCCCACACATACAGAGCCTCCTGTCCTACAACACCCTCCACCAGAGTTGTCCATTTACTGCACTCGGCGGATGTGCAGTGACTCATCGTCATTAGCCTAAGCCCATGGCTTACATTAAGGTTCACTCTTGGTGCTGTACATTCATTCTATGGATCTCAGAACAGGTGTAATGACATCTGGCTGTGATTGCAGTATCACGCAGAGTAGTTTCAGGCTTTTATGTATCCGATTATCTGTTATGTAGCTAAGAAATCTTTGATCAAAATATGCTCCATTATTTTAGATACCACTAAGAAAGACCAAAGGGGTGGGGGGAAGGAAGCTGTTAATTAAATTACAGAGAAAAGCTTTCTTATTACCTGGTATTTTCCTTTTCTACATAATAATATGTCTGTGCCAAGAGTGGTTTTAGTAATGCACTACTTCTAAACAGTGCTCCTTTGGGGTTTTCTTCTAAGCCCCCAACACCCATTGATGCAGGTTTTAAAAAACAGAATCTGTTGCAAGTAACCAATGAAAGTTCTCCAACGACAGTCAGGTGAACATTAACAAAGACTCAACTCATTAGCACATGACATAGCTGAAGGGGCAGCAGCATAAACAGCTCTGGCCGAACTCGTACGTGAACATGGCAGCTGGTAACAACCACTTCACAAACGCCGAGGGCAAACAGGAGAGGCGTTTGATTATAACAGTGATCCTGATGGCAGAGTTGTTAAAACACAATATTTTAGATTTGTATCCTAGAAACAAGAAAAGGCGGATGTGTTGCAAAAAGGCCTCTGGGCTCTGTAACATGCCCAACCAAGTGTTAGTGCTGAATTCCTCACTAGCAAGAAAATGGTTTTTCTGTGTGGGTTGCTGAGACTCAGCTTGCCTCTCAGTCTGCTCCGTGCACTGGGTGACCATTTGGCTCTTCACCCCATCAGTGTTCTGCATCCCCCTAAGTGTGAAAGAAGAGTTACCCTTTAATTGCAGTCTGAGCTAGAACATGTGATATGGTTCTCTTCACCAGCTTAGGATACAAATGATACCATATTCTTTCACTGCTGTTACCTTTTCCACTAGTAAAGTGAGCAGGAAGCCTTCTTTCTGAGACCTTCCCACTCCTTGAATTATCCAACAGCCTGGAGGTAAATTACTTAATATAGGTCCTTGGCTTCTAAATGCCACGTGGAAAGTGAGAAGGAAGCCCGTTAATAGCTGGCACCATCCTGCACAGTTGCCCACAACACTTCCCTCTGCTGAGGTAATGCTTATGGCTCAGATCCCTGGTGAGCTGCAGCGCCACCCAGCTGTGGGGCTTCCTGGTCCCACTCCTCCAGGCCACACCCATTTGGGAAGCAAACTCTCCCTGAGGAGGTGGCTCCAGGGTCAACTTCCAACCCTGACTACACAGGGTGCCTTAGGTACTTGGCCCCTGGTATTGGACTGGGTTTGAGCTCTGACTTCTCCTTCCACAATGTGAGTTCCACATCAGGGACTCTGGGGTTCTTTACAACCTGTGGACCTGAGCTGGGACCATCTCAATATCTCAGTTTGATTTTAATCATGTTGATTCTGTAAAGAGAGGTCACCAGTGTCTCACATCCTTTCCCTCCAAAGACTCCTGATTCCCAAACAATTTCAAACTTGATAAGTGACATCAAGTGAAATTGTGAGAGGCAGGTTTCATCAACCATAAAAGTTTCTGTTCCATTCCCGCCTTAAGATGATTGGTATATCCTCATCCGAGAAAATGTAATTTCATTGAGAGGCATCTACCAAGTGATTCTTCAAGAGCTTGCCAAGGTAAGTTGCTGTGCCCACTATCTTAACAAAGAATTCCTGGCCAGTCACACACACATACTCCCACACTTATACGCAGAGTGATTTTGTGCCTGGCCAGTCACACACACACACTCGCACACTTACATGCAGAGTGATTTTGTACCCGGCCAGTCACACACACACACACTCGCACACTTATATGCAGAGTGATTTTGTACCCGGCCAGTCACACACACACACTCGCACACTTATATGCAGAGTGATTTTGTACCCGGCAAGTCACACACACACGCACTCGCACACTTATACCGCAGAGTGATTTTGTGCCTGGCCAGTCACACACACACACTGGCGCACTTATACGCAGAGTGATTTTGTACCTCCCCACTTGGCACACATGTCACATGACATGGTACTTCATAGTTAACCGTGAACCTCATTGAGCAGCCTTCAGGATTTTCTATTTTTTCTCACTTAATGTTTTATGTAGCTTATACTAAGTAATTATAATGCATATGTTACTAGTTAGCCCCAAATTGAAGTCAAACTACTTAAACAAACAACTTTTTCAAATTTATCTTCAAATTTAAGAATCAAATGAACCATACAATATACACACTCAACTATCACTGGAAGGTAGAGTTTTCTTACTTTGATGGGTTTAGACAACTAAATGCTGTAAAAACTCATCTTGGTACACGCATACGATGGGATATTGTTAGGCTAGAAAAGAAGGGGCCTATCAAGCCATGAAAGTCGTGAGGGAAACAAATGTGGATCACCAAAGACACCAGTACGAGAAGGCCACATGTTATATGACTGCAACCACACGACATTCTAGAGAAGGCAAAGCTGTGGGGACGGTAACAAGATCAGCAGTTTCTAGCAGCTGGGGATAGAAGGGGGAATGAGCAGGTGGAACCCGGGATATTCAGGGCAGTAGAACTATTCCACAAGACACTGTAACGGTGGGCACATGTAGATGTACACTTGTCAAAACCCATGGAACCGTATAAACACATAGAGCGAACCCTAATGTAAAGTATGGATTTTACTGAATAACACTGTATCAATATTCGTCCATCAATTGTAACAAATGCCCCATTCTAATGCAATATACTAATAATAGGGGAAACTGTATGGGGAAGTAAAGAGTTATGAGGAAACTCTATACTTTCTGCTCAATTTCTCTGTAAACCCAGAGCTTCTCTGAAAAAAAGTCTATTAAAATTTTTAAATATCAGTTGACAATAAAAAATTCCTTTTTAGAATTCTAAACTAAAATCTATCTCTGGAATACTATCATTTGTATAGAGAAAAAATACTCAGTTAAAAAGGATTATTCGACTTACTACAACACAAAGTAAGTTACCAACAAAAATATAATATTTATTCCAACAACTATGTTCTGGGATCAGCTGTTTTCTATTCCCACCATGCCTACATTTTAATCATTCCACTTTCTGTTAAGTGAACACCAAGCTTGGTACTCCATGGTGAATACTCCAGGGGCTCTAAGCGGATCGTAGGTTTTAAGAGTAACAACTACTGGCTTGAAGGAGGTGTTGTTCTTTTACAATAAGGCAGAAGCTGCTTCAATAATGTAAAAGCAGAGGTATTCCTGCAGGAATTAGCCTGTGTCATTTGATTTTTATGGAAGTCACTGTCTAATGAGAGTTAATGATTAAACACATTTGGTGGCATTGTCTTTTGGTTGTTAACCCACTCTTTGCAAATTTCATTACAAAAAAAGAAAAACATTTCACACTCAATATTTTGAGCAATGTTATTTTTTAATTTATTTTTAATTCACCTTGATGGGTAACCTTTACAGATATTTTAAATTTAGGATTATTTTGGATAAATAGAAATCTATGAGTT
The DNA here is from genome assembly GCA_028533065.1 of Trachops cirrhosus. Lineage (NCBI taxonomy): Eukaryota > Metazoa > Chordata > Mammalia > Chiroptera > Phyllostomidae > Trachops > Trachops cirrhosus. The sequence goes on from CM052541.1 coordinate 171,734,791, forward strand.
CATATTATTCCAATTTCTTTCTACTAAGGACAGGAAGCAAAAAGCAAAAGTAGCTCAGAAAGCCCTAGGAGGCTACTTTGCTTTCAGTGTGCTTTGTGAATCAAATTTGAAAAGAAAAGTAACAATAAAATTGATTAAATTCATATTAGAATTTTTGTTTTCTGTCATGACTGAGTGAATTGCTAACTCAGCTCTGAGCCTGCTTCTTTAAGGTGAAAGTGGCTACAACCAGGAGTACAAAATTATGAAAAAAAAATCTCCAAATGGGATTTCAATTTAAAATGCAGATCCTATTTGAAGAGCTTCACAAAGGATACTGCCTCTGACAAGTGGGAAAAAAATCTACCCTTCAAAGCTAATTGTGGTATTAAAGTATCTATGAAAGAAAGAGAAATGGCATATAGCTATTAAAACTAGTTTTGCAATGCAGACGCACTTTTTCATGGAAACAGTAACAACAGCCTCCAGGGTGTGGGGGTGGGGGAAGGGGGTGTGTGTGGAATGAGCAAGAGAGAGATTCTTCCAGATGAATGAACAAATGAATGAATGCTTAAAAAAAAATCCAAACCAAAAATTGTTTAAGGTGACTAATTAAGACCCCCTCTTAGAAAAGCTGTTGCTAGGTAAACAAAACTGTTTAAAACATGTTCATCATTAGTGTCCCCTGACAGAAGGATGAGGTGGCAGACTTGGCGACAGAAGGGAGAAGAAGAGCGGCATATGGCCCCCAGCTCTGTCCCCTGCTGACAAGCTGCCTGGCTGCATGCTCCTTTCGCTCTGTATTCCGTGCACACAGCAGCTTGCTCTGCCCCAACTTTCCCATCTGTACTCCAGACTCGTTTCCCCACAACGTGGCTCTGCGTGGCTGTGAGTCCTGCACCCTGCGGTGGGCGGGGAGGGGTGCAGGAGCATGGGCTTCCCCGGGATCTGGGGGAGGATGGGAAGGGAGATTAACAACCAATCATCACAATGCTGTCCATAATGTATTGTCTCCACAGCATTACATAGTATATTTCCAGTGGGGATTAGCCCATCCATCACAGACCTTTATTGCCCCCCTTTTTTGTTGTCTAAAACCCAACACTGCCGTAAAATTCTAAACTGCTTAATTGCTGTGCTGTAAAAATTTGCATATCAGAGATATGTCATTCCATCATTAAATGGCACTAGGTATTTGTTACAAGGTCCCAACCATCATGCCAGTGTGCCCTGAAGAAAGGCCATTTATGGGTATTATGAAAAATTTACTGCTGAATTCAAATCAGCCGTGATTAGGGGTTAGGATACTGTTGGAGTTGGTGTATTTTGATTTCCTCTGGTTCAAGGCTCAGGGCATGCTGACCCCCTTCCTGCATGATCAGAATGTTTAAGCAACGTCATCTGCCAGCCTGGTCTCTGGGCTATTTATTGGTCCTTATAAACTTTTCACCTTCACCACCTGATATGCATTGGGCAGTAAACTGATTTTTGCACTGTTTATGTCAAAATATCAAACAGCAACAGATAGGTGGCTTGCAGTGCTAGACTTGGATGTGTATGAAACCCAGTTTTCTTTCTCCTTACCCTTAAAATGAGAGATGGGGGAAATGTTTGTAAAACTTGGGCAGGGTTGATCTAGGGCGGTCAGTAGGCATGCATGTTCTCCATGGGAGATCAAGATTCCGGAACCGGGAAATGCCCTAGCAGTGGTGTCCCACCTTCACAGGTCCCCACGTGGGGAGGGGGTGCCAGTGGGTGGAGGCAGTGGGGGGGGTGTCAATGACACCCTGCGCTTTCCCAGAGCCTTTGATGCCTACAGAGCTTTCCCTCTCCAGGGGGATGATTTACAGAGCCCACTCGGCAGGGCTCCCTTCACTTAAAAGCAGGCACTCCTGATTCACCCCTGCCTGCACCCCTCCACCCAGGGTCAGAAGAAGAACTAGTGAATAACTAATCCAATTGAAGCTACAACTGAGACCCTCAAACCCTCAGGGCTTTAGCTGGAATTCAGCCAGGACACCCCAACAAATGCTGCGTTAAATCCCAGCCTGACAACTTTCTAAAACCCAAGAATCACAAGGAATGTCTTAAGTCACCTGCCAGAGCAGCAGAAGCAGGGACAGTGTCAGGCGTGGGGGTTAAGGGGCCCACATCTCCCTAGGAGGAACATTTCAAGATAAACAATAAATGTTCATAGAGTGGTTATGCCTTGATTATAGGTGATTTTTACTTTCTTCTTTATACTTTTTCATCCCCCCCCAAGATTTGTACAGTGTGCACATATTAATTCTATAATCAGGCAAGAACAGAGTTGTTTTAGTAAAAGTAACAGAGGAACTAGTAGCATCAGCATTCTTCACTGTACCCTGGAGAGGGGTTGGCGTGGACTGAGGGGCAACAGCATTAGAACTTTCATGGCACGCTATTCTGGGGACCCTTCAACCTAGCAGCAAGCATAACTCAATTCAGCTTATGTTGTTTTTGTAAAAGACAAAATGCAGCAAGATATAGGCCACTGCAGAACCTTGCATGAACTGTGAGAACTGAGGTTTTCACCAAGTGTGGGTGGCAGGAGGAAATACGGAAGGTTGGAGGGGACGGTGAAAGGATATGTGCCAGGTGAATGGATCAAGACAATGTGATACACATGCAGGAACATTACTCAGCCTTAAAAAAGATGGGCGCTGTATAATTTGTGACCACGTGGGTGAACCTAGAGGGCATTACGCTAAGTGAAATACACCAGATGAAGAAAGACAAATATTGCATAGTATTAATTATTTAGATTAGCATATTAGCATAGTGCACGGTATCAATTATTTAGGTATTAGCCTTGTCGAATCTAAAAACAAAACAAAACAAGAGTGGAATTTAGAAACAGAGAAGAGTTGCTGCAGGGTTTGGAGGGGCGGCGGTGGGGAATAGGGAGAGGTGGGTAAAGGGTCCCGATTTTAGCTGTGAGATAAACAGGATCTGATCTGAGGATCGAACGTGTAACAGGTGGCTACAGTTGATAACACTGTGTTGTATACTTGAAACTTGCTAAGAGAGCAGAGCTGAAATGTTCTCTCACACACTGAAAAAGTAAACCTGTGAGTGTAGATGTGATAACTAACTGGATGGGGGATGATTAACTGGACACTTTTACAAAAATGCATGTGTATGACATCATGTTGTACTCTTTAAATATCTTACAATTTTAATTGTCAATTATACCTCAATAAAGCTGAAAAAAGATAATACTGAAGTTCAAAAATCTAAATGTAATGAGGTTACTTTGTCAGAAGCAATAACATTAAGAATAATAAACAACAGCTAATACTTATATATAGCACCAGGCATGGTTCTAAGAAATTTACATGCATTAGGTCACTTAATACTTGTAACAACCCTAAGAAGCAGGAACCATTGTTATTTCCACTTTACAGATGAAGGAGCTGACGCACAGAGAACTTAATAACTTGCCCAAGCTCACGCAGCGAGTGAGTCTAACATGCCAAATCCAAATCTCTGGTCCAGACCTCTTTCCTTATCCATGTTATTCAGCTTTTGAGGCAGCTGCACCTCCATTCTCCAAGAGCGCTTCCTATTCACAATGTTCCAGCTGAAACCACTATCTACCTCCAAGCCTTTCTGATGCTTTCAGTGAATGACACTCTTGACGGTTTTGTCACTTAGGCCAGAAACCTCAGGGTTTTCCTTGGCTTTTCCTTCTCCTACATCCATCTACCTATAACTGGTACTCTTTTAACACATTTCCAATCAGCTCCCTCTGTCTGTCACATTTTGGCTGCCATAGATTAAATCCTCACCTCGCCACCACTCGGGTTATTGCAAATGCCCCTTGTATTGATCTGCCATCTCCAGTTGTGACTCCTCCCAACCCATTTTCCACATTGTCATCACAGCTTTCTCGAATATGCATCTTATCATGTCACACTCCTGCCTCAATTCTGAGCGGCTTTCAAACATACCTCTTACAATGAAATAAACATTCTGATAGTTCTCCAGCTTTATTCCCACTGTCACTATGTGCTGTAACATTTCACACATTTTGCTTTTTTATAAGTTCTTTCTCCTACCTGGAATGTACCGTTGTCCGCAGGAAGAGTCGGTTCATTCTCCAAGCTGCTCCTCCACCCTGGCGTTTTCCCACTACCCACCCAAACCAAGGCAACATGACTGTCCCTTTTCCATGTCGCTGCTGTCCCCTGGACATATCCCCTGTGCATCCCCTGGACAAACACCTAAGTCATGTCTGATATCCTCTGTACATACCATGTACATCCAAATTATGCTTAGGGTGGTGTCCAAGGAAATGGAGCTGCATCAGATGTGCTGAGAAGCTCGGTTGTGACCAAGGGAAATCAGTCCCAAGAGAAGGGGATCCTAATGGGGAGGTTTATAAGCTCTCCAGGAAGAATTGTCAACAGTGTCCAGCATAGGGTTCTCAGGAAGTTGAAGATTTCCTAGGTGGTTGAATCAAGAGACATTGGACAGACTGTAGACACCTAAAAAGAGAGAGAAGAGAGCGGGAGCATGGAGTAGGGTGTGGCTGATCACACCGCTGGGGCAAACAGGCCACGGTGGGAGGGCGAGTGGTCTGTGTCACTTGGAGGGCATAGCAGTAGACCTGCGCACTGAGCATCTTGCTTGGTGACTACAAAGAGACCGTGAAACTTTAGCTTAACTACTTTTGTCCATTGCTGAACATATATTCATTTGAACTTTCTTATTCTTTCATTCTTTTTGAGATTTACTAGAAATTCAGGGATTTGTGACCAACCTATTCTGTAGCCATTAGCCCAGGATTCTGGCAAGGGCTGGGCGAAGAAGAATGTTGCCCTGTATGAAGAGCCCTCTGTACCGTGATCACCACGACACAGCACTTACAAGTGACTTGAGGGAATTAGAACACCTGTGTCTCCCGCTATCTCCATATCAGCCTGACACTCACTCCACTCAGGAATGGGAAACAGTTCCCAAAAAACCTCTCCTGCCAAAATTAAAATGTCATTGAGAGGGATAACAGATTGGCATTTCAGCACACTAGACATAAGTCCTTCAGCTCTACTCTACACACATTTATTTAACACCGACCATGTGTCAGGCACCAGGACAGGGGCCAAGTGTATGAAGACACGACCCCATTTCCTGACCTGAAGAAGCTTAAAGACAAAGAAGAGATAGTTTGACATGTGCTAAGTAATAAAATGGAGATTTGAACTAGGCACAGAAAAAGGTGATTTCAGCCCAAACTTCTTTTTTTGTGCAAAAAAACAAAACAAAACAAAAAGCAGTGAATTCAGCCAAAGCTTCTATGAAGTTTCTCAAGGATTTCTCCGGAGCTAAACATGTATGGGTCACCAGGTGAACCGGCTGAGAAGAGCCCCCTGAGGGAGGGACTCTGGGAGGGGACCTGAAGAGCAGAGGCTGGCAGCAGAATGTACTGTCTGCGGGAGTCTGTGAAGCGTGTGGGGCTCGAGCAAGAGCACTAGTCACTTCTAACTGCAATTTCTCTAAAGGTGTTAACTTCTCATATTTGAATGAGAGTCATCAAAGATGACATGAAAAAGATCCCTGGAGGCAATTTCTCTGAATACTTTCAGTTGCTGGCCTGACTTCTGGTCCCCCTAGGGTGGTCCTCCCTGCCGAGGGAATGACCCTTAGCCAGTAAAGTCCATACTGAGTAGAGTTGGCCTAAATAGTGATAACTTTCTTTTTTGCCTTGGGCATTATATGTTTTCTACAAGGTGGTACTCATAATTCTCCCTGTTACTTGTTTTCCATCTTGCTGGAGCATTTGCAAATTTTGCACTTTGTCAGAACAGAAAAATTAATGGGTCTCTATCTTCATAGCTGATTTAATGCATGTTCTGAAAATTTTCTATAAGATACTAAAACTAAGGGAAGCTGGCAGAAATGGTGGCCAAAAACCCCTCCAATATCTCTCAAATTATGCTTAAAATCACATATATTTGGTGTTTGAATGGCCACAGGGTAAAAGTTCTCTATGAGTTGGGGTTACTGGTTGCCAGCAATGGAAACCGACTGGCCATGTTAAGGAGAAAAGGAATTAACTGGCAGGATATCAGCGACTCACTAAAAGAGGTTGGAGACGAGACACAGACTTGAGTATTGGGCAGGAATTGAGGCACCTGGGGGAGGAGCAGAAAGCTTATCACCTGTCTCTTAGTGCAAATAATCAACCTCGTCAGGACACTGGCAGCTTTCCTGTAGATGCACATTGCTTCGAATCTCTAAAGGCAACCCAGTTTCTCTGAAGGGATCCCCACTATTCCTCTTACCTTTGCAAGCTCCTAGAGCCGGAGTCCCCAGTGGATGACTTTAAGTCACAGGCCCATTTATTGGTTGTCTGGGACATGGCAAGAGAGACCTTCCCCCTTTCATTTCACTTCAGTAATGAGGGACATTACGTGGTGTCTCTCTAGGAGAACCCATTATTATGAGGATTCCACCCAAACAGTAAGGGGTTAAGATACAGGCTGCCTGCTATAAACCCAACCCTGGGAAATGTCCTAGATAAAGAACAGTGAAGGCCTTGCCTTCTGAGCATACCAAGCCAGCATGTGCATGAGCTCAGAGCTCCAGGTAGATTGCCTTTCCCACAACAGCTTCATGGGTGGTCTGATGCGGTGTCAGTCATATTATTCTCAAGCAGTGTTGGTTATAGCACAGTGGATCCAGGCATCTGGGCACCAGGCAGCTTGAGTAACCACCTTCACAGTGTACCCAAAATCACTTCTCTTAACCAACAGGAGCTTGGATATTAGGTCAAGTTCATACCCCCAACCTTGTTTTATTAGGGAGAGGTCTTTCTCAGGAAGTTCCCCAGATGTTAACTGGAACGACTCTGGTTCGGCCACTCCATTAGCTCACGGGCCATGCCCAAATATGCCTGTAGAGTTGCTGCACCTGCATTCTAGGTTCCAGCGGAGACCCTAACACGCACGTACTTTACAGAATGAGGATCAAAACATACTTAATTTTACATTCTGCTATTTTTACTAAACATTTTACATTAGATTGTCTCTGGATGGTTGACTATTTTTTAAAAACATAATTGTTAGTGGCCATGTGTTAATTACCTCAACATAACAATGCAGGTGATATATTGGGTTGGCCGAAAAGTCAATTTTTTCCCATAAAATAAAAGACGTGGTTTTCATTTTCACCAATAACTTTATTGGTTTAGATATTTTGAGTAGGTCGGCTGTCTCCCACTATTGGCTCCTAGTGGGTGGAGGCCAGGGGTGCTGCTCAACATTTCTCAATGCATGAGACAGACCACAGCAAAGAATCACTCAGCCAAAATATCAATAGTACCAAGAGGATTTGCAAACCACTTCTGACACATTCGGTCAGTCACAGCACCTTCTCCGTACACTGCACAAATCTTGTTTTGCATTTCAGTTGGTTTTTACCTTTCTTGAAATAATAAATCATAATATGCCAAAAAATGTTGCATATTTTCTTCTACCTTCAATATTAAAATGAACAAAAATTCACCAATTTTGATAAGTTTTTTTAAATGCACACTGATATGACCGTTGTCACAATACAATCTAACTACTACATTGTTTCAAATGAAGTTAAAGACAACTAAGCACTACTAGAGCTTCACATGGAAAAAACTAAACAAACTTTTTGGCCAAGCCAATAATTCAATATACAATATGAGGCAGCATGGTGATAGGGAAGGAATACAGGTCATGGCCATAGAAAACCTGAGAACTGACTCTTGGCTCCCATTTTTGGGCTGTGTGAAAGCATATGGTAAGCATATATTTTCTCTAAGCATATATTTTCTCTAAGTCTCAATATTCCTATCTTTAATGTAGGAAAAATAATAGTCTCTTATAGCATACATTTGTAGTAATGATTAAATAAGATAATGCATGTTAAGTGCTTTATGTGGGCCTGGCACAAAGTTAGTAGCTTCATAACTACTGGTTATTAAAAATAACTGCAATATCAATGCTGGGCAAGAAAGTTTCTTCATTCCTTCTAGTGTGTACATTAAGAAAAAGATGTGTATTTGAGCCTAAAATAGACTGAAAATTCTGAACAAACTTTAAAGTGACTTTCTGAGTCATAGTTTGCATTCAGCCATAACTTATAAATAAGAAAATGGACTTGGTATAAAAACCCATCCAAATACCTCAGCCAACCTGTATAACAAAATAATCAGCGTTAAAATAAATTAGATATTTTAAACATCTCTGTGATGTCAGAGTTACAAGCGATTAAACTTTATTTAACTACATGATAAATCATTGACTCTTCTGATACTTGAGACATGAGTTTTTACCACAAGTAAGATGCTTTTTTAGGGGGACTACTATTCATTCTTTCATTCATTTTTAGTAAAATTCTGTTCGTTAGCTGATAGGTTAGCGAACATCGGCAGTAAAGGGTCAGAAAGTGTTTTAGGCTTTGTGGACCAATATGTTGGTCTCTTACAATAGTAAGTGAAGGAGCGTATGTGTTCCAGTTGAGCTGTTTAATAAAAACAGGTGGCAGACCCAGTTTGGCCCATTTGCCAACCTCTACACCAGGCACAAAGCTTTTAACTTAGTGGAACTTATAGTCTGTAGAGGAGGCAGGCATGGTTGTGAACCAGAAGATAATAGGTGTTATGTCAAAAGTAGGTGTAACATAGAAGTAGCACTTCAACCAACCTGTTTTTCAGTTGGGAGAAATTATATTGGTTAGAAGAAATCTCTGAAGAACCGTGGCTGATGTAACTCAGTGGATTGAGCATGGGCCTGTGAACCAAAGAGTCACCGGTTCAATTCCTAGTCAGGGTACATGCTTTGGTTTCGGGCCAGGTCCCCAGTAGGGGGTGCATGAAAGGCAACCACACATTGATGTTTCTCTCCCTCTCTTCTCCCTCCCTTTCCCTCTCTCTAAAAAATAAATAAAATATTGAAAAAAGAAATCTCTGAAGAAAGGCAAATACCATATGACTTCACTCAACTTCACTCATAAGTGGAATCTAATGAACAAACTGAACTAACTAGGAAAATGGGGACAGACTCATAGACAGAGAGCAGGATGAGAGCTAGTGGCAGGATGACAGCTCATGGCAGGGAGATGAGGGGTTGGAGGGATGGAGCAAAAAGGAAAAAGGACTCATGGACATGGACAACAGTGTAGTGATTGCTGGGGGGAGGGGGCTATAAGGGCACTAAATGGTAACAGAAAAAACTACAGTAAAGATTAAATTAAAAAAAAGAAGAGATCTCTGAAATTTACAACTAAACTTTTTGGGAGGAGGGATCAATCATTCATCATTAACCAAAATAACCAGACTTGTTCTACTTGACGGCAGTAATGTTAAACCTGAAGTGTGTGAGACTGAAAAATTTCCTTTATTTTAAAGACAATAATGCTTGACCATGTTTCTGGAATGTTGGTATCTCTTCAGGAGATTTGTATCACAATCTATATTCATTATGCTGTCATTATCTCAATAATTTCTTTTCCTGTGTAAGCATTTTTTAATCAAAAAGATTGCTTATTAAATTAAGATGAAATGGCAATTAATTTAGAACATTATCAAAGACAGGAACGTGCATTTGTCTGAATCTCTGTTTAGAAACATCGATGGCCTGTTAACGTACTAATGTTTAGGAGGACAACATGATAAAAGGCTTTCTCACCTCTGTTAGCTCATTTGTATTAGCATATTCCTGTCAGCAGTTAAGCAATTAAGAGACACTAAAGGTACACTTCTCTGCCACTATGCTGGGTTAACTTTATTCCCAGGAGCTCTCTTAGTGAATTTATAATAATTTTAAGTGATAAAAGTAAGTGATTCTCTTTTAAAAACCTCTTGATATTTTTGTGGAGATAGACACAAAAGGAAGTCCTTTTCTCTGTGACTTTGTTGTAGAATAAGCACTTTGGGGAGATGGAGGGACAGGTCAACAAAACCTTCAAAAGAGCAATGCAGAGAAAGCAGAAGGGTTCATAGGAGGTACCAAATTCTTCACAGATGCTGATAACTCTGGAGAAAACAGCTGCAACACAGCTAATCATTCAATGGATTTATGTGGGCCAATTGTAGCTGCAGCCCCCCAAATACAAACTCATAGTCAAGCTCCTGTGAGTTGGTGAAATTATGTAGTGATATAAAGGGCCTTATCCCTTTATATCAGTGTTTGGGAGGGTCTTCTATGCTTTCTTTGACCATTTTGTGTTGTTTGCTCCACTTCCAATGTGTGGATATTTTTAAAGTCAAGTCACTTTTACCAAAAACAAACTGGGATTGCGCCAATTCGGTAACATGCGGGAGAACTGAGTTGAGGAAGCTCCTGAGACCTTCAGTGAACACAAGACAAGACAAAGAAGCTATGGCAAGTCAAGTGTCAGGAAGAGTGAGTAGCTGGGATGTGATAACAGCACCGAAGTGCAGAAAAAAGTTCTGCAAGTGTCCTATTAACATATCAGATTTGATTTGACTCCATTATATTTCATCAAATAGTTTAGAAGCCCCCAGCATAAAACATCATCATAATTGTTATCATATATTTGGAGATTTAACGTGCACACCATAATGTACCATTAGTTACACAAATAACTAATAATTTGCTAATGACAATATTATGTTAAGTCAGTTTAGGGGCAATTAAAGTGAGTGATATTTACATATGCCTAATGAATCACAGTCGATGGCAGATTAAGAGATTCTAATGAATATTCATCCAGACATTCACAACCAGCTTCATAGTTTATAAACTGAATTATGGTTGATTTGCCCTTTTAAAAATGAATATGTGAGTATCTTCTGCATGGAGAGAATGAACAATTGGGCCTGACTGTAAAATTTTTTTAAAGCAATGTACTGGTCAGAACACAAAACATTTTTATGCAGTCTCATACCCTCGGCTTCGCTGTTCTTTTTTATATCATAGATCAGTGTTGATGAACTATCTCCATTTTCATTCTAATCCATGACATGAAATATAGAACTTGTTTGGTAGAAGATTAAATGGAATTCCAGTTTTATGCAGTCCCACTGAGGAAATAATTACAGGTAGTTTTTGCCATTGAAACAGTAAATGCAAACTCCTTTTCATGCTCAAGCTGTCCCCATGCAACTGAGAAGGTTGTTTTTGTAGCTGTACTTTGTCATGATAACATTGGCATAGATTTACTATCCTTTCAACTTGGTCATTTTAAAAAATAATAAAACAAACCAATGAACATACCTTAGTTTGCCCCTGTTAACGTAGGCTAAAACTAAACAAAGTTATGGGTTGAATGTTTACTTCTTCCTAAAAACTATAACCCCTCCTGCCTTTACTGGCTGTTCTCATAAATGTCAGCTGTTGCAGAGATGAAGGCCAAGTTCTCATTGGCTTCCTCGCAACCCCACAACAGGTCTACAAGAGACCAGATGTCTACAGCTCCCATTTTGGCTTTACCTTAAATCAGATAAGGTTTAATTCTGTTTCAGATTTTAAAGGTATTAATTATTGTGAGTATTTTTTTCTACACAGGGACTTGGAGGCTAAAACAGAGTATCTTGGTGCATGGCTGTGTGGCAAGATCAGTGAGTAAGCACCCACTGGATGGCTGGCCCAAAAAGATGTCGAACTCTCAGCAAGAGAACTGTCAAGGGAAACTCCCAAGATAGACAGGTGTTTGAACGTTATCGGGGTAAACTCTGCAGCTGAGATTTCACTTTGTGTGTTTTCACATGTGCTTTAATGATTTCATTGCATATTATGAAAACTTTTAAAGGTCAACTGGCGACACTTGTCTGAGTTAACAGCTTTTTAGTTTTCAAAAATAATCCAGAATAACCCAATAATAGAGTGCTTTACTAGTAGGGTTAGGAAAGGAATTCTCTCTCTCTATCTCTCTCTCTCTGTTTGCCAGGTGTTCATTTTTTTTAATGTGGGGTTTGGCACTCTCAAAAATGTTTTAAGTATTTCCTTAGTCTTACAAGCCTTTATCTGTAAGTCTCTTAAGTATTTTATAGGAAAACATTATCAACATAACATTTATATTTAACATTTTATATTTTACATTCATTTCAGGAGGAAGAAATCAGTGCTTTAGAAACTTCCTGGTGTCCTGCTGGGCAGAGTACAAAGCATCTCCGAGATAGGATAAGTGGCATTAACCTAGAACCCCAACCCCCACCCTTGACAAGAATACATCCTTCCCTGGTCTCTACTTGCAGCCATCAGGCCTAGATGGTGGCTATTTAAGGCAGATTAAGCATTATACAATCTGAGGGCAATAACACATTGGCAAGTTAATATGTTACTATGGACTGCTTTATCTCATTGACCTAGTTGCACCCTTTATCAATTACAGGGCAGGGCTTGGAGGACTGAGAAGTATATTGGTGAAGATCAGGAACTAGGCTGCTATTCTTGGTCTCTAGGCTCCGCAGCAGAGAACTCCAGGTGGCCTGGTGACTGGGCACCCAGGGCAAGCTCTTAAACCCAGGGGGGTGCCCCAGGAACCCACGGGGATGGTGGGGAGACCGAGCAGGCCAAGCTAGCTCTGCATTATACACGTGGCAGAATCTCTCCACTGCTTTCCTACGAGGTTTCATTTTGGAAACTGTAGCACTACTTAAGAGGGGAGGGCAGAGAAAAGGCAAACAACAGCCACAATGAAAGTGCACAGAAGTGTGAAAATTACTAGAGTAAAAAAAAAAAACTCGAAGAAAAGAAAGACTGCATTTAAGGAAAACTTGAAGACTTACCCTACTTGGAAGGGGTGTCCAATGATAAGTACAAACTAAATGTCCTTACTTTCTTCTCCATAACAGTAATAAGTCTCTAATAATTCTCATAGAAATGGAATGTTCCTCTGGCTCTGCCCAAATGCTCTCCTTCAGTGATGGACAGGGGCATTTCACTGTAGTGATTATCACCAAACCCAACACCCCCCCACCTCTGGCCACACACACAGAGGTTTATAGATTTAAGGCATTCCTCATCTTTATCACATCTTTCCTTCTGATTCTTCGTTGACCTGCTGTAAACTGTAGGCTGAGCTATCAAATCTCATCTCAAGATTTGAGAAACTAGCTGTTCACATCAACTTCCTGGACAAGTTTCACTGTTATCCTTGGCATCATCAGACGGCATAGCAAGGCAGTGAGCCCTACTCTGCTGCCTGAGGCTGATGAGCGCTTTCCCGACAAGGAAAACAGTAAGGAATGAGAACAACTGTGGTCCATGCAAAACCAAGTTCACATGAGTAAAGGCAGCCACATTCATAAATTTTGGCAGAGTTCTTTACAAAATGGTAGAGGCACTCTCATTTTGAACAGGCCTATCTGGTTATGCTGTTTCTGTTGTCACTGAAAAATTTGGCTTATTTGAACTTCAGTAAAGTCATAGACTGATCTTTCAGATCATCATTTGCTCTGCAGTCTTTCAAGTTAAGATTTCTTCAGAAGTTCTTTTCTATCTCTTGCAAATTAGACTGTTACAGTAATCAATGCATTGTATATTGGCAAAAATATACCTGCAGGATATACCAAGTGATATATTGTTGTATTTGTGTATTTTTACACTTAATAGCTTGAAAGGACTTAGTTCATTTTATAGATGAGGAAAGCAAGCCAGAGAAAAGTTGAGTTTTTTTTTAAATCACCAGGCCAGTTAGGCAAGTGGAAGATACAGTCCACCCGCCATACCTTCTCGCAAAACCTTTTTCTGGACTCAGTTGAGCACCTGGAATCCTTTCATTATCTGACCCAGCCTGGCCTGGACTGGTGGCAACTCACGTGCCACATTCTGAGCCGTCACATACAGTGTGGACCTAGAAAGGGTAACACAAACCTCTTGCTCCTAAAGGACCAGAGACTGAACAGAATGGGTTTACAGGCTCAGAAGTACCTTTAGGCTGGGAATGGTATGGAATATATAAAAAGTGGCCTTCAACCCCAAAGGTTCCACCAAGAAACTACTAAAACTGATAAACAAATTCAGCAAAGTAGCAGGATACAAAATTAATATCCAGAAATCATTTGCATTTTTACATGCTAATAATGAACTAACAGGAAGGGAAATTTTAAGAAATCTCATTCACAGTTGCTTCAAAAAGAATAAAATACCTAGGAATAAACCTAACCAAGAATGTAAAAGACCTATACTCAGAAAATTATAAGCTACTGAAATTGAAATTGAAATTGAAGAAAGAAATTGAATAAGACACAAGTAAGTGGAAGGACATACCATATTTATGGATAGAACAAATTAACATCATTAAAATGTCCACACTACCCAAAGCAATCTATAAATTCAATGCAATTCCTCTCAAGATTCCAATGACATATTGCACAGAACTAGAACAAATAATTCAAAAATTTACATAGAACCACAAAAGGCCCCAAATAGCAACAGAGATACTGAAAAAGAAGAACAAAGTTGGAGGAACCACGCTACCTAATATCGAACTATACTACGAGGTCATAGTAATCAACAGCTTGGTACTCTCAGAAAAACAGACACATAGATCAGTGGAGCAAAATAGAGAGTCCAGAAATGAATCCATATCTTTATAGTCAATATTTGACAGAGGAAGCAAGCACATACAATGGGCTAAAAATAGTTATTCAATAAATGGTGTGGGAAAATTGGACAGATACATGCAGAAAAAATGAAACTAGATGACCTTCTTACATCACACACAAGAGTAAATTCCAAATGGAATTTGGAATTTAAGTCTTTGGAATCAAAGACTTAAATGTTAGATCCCAAACCACAAAAATCATAGAGAAAACATAGGCAGCAAAATCTCAGACATTGCTCATAGAATTTTTTTATAGGATATATATTCTCAAGGGAATATACACAAGGGAAACAAAAGAAAAAATAAACAAATAGGATTTCATCAAACTAAAAAGTTTTTGCACAGCAAAGGAAACCATCAACAAATAAAAAAACCACCCACAGAATGGTAGAACATATTCGCCAGTGCATCCGATAAGGGGTTTATATCCAAAGCTTATCAAGTATGTACAAAACTCAACACCAAAAAAACAAACAACCCAATTAAAAAATGGGCAAAGGACCTGAATAGATATCTCTCCAAAGAGAACATACAGATGGCCACAGACATATGAAAATATGCTGAATGTCACTAATCATCAAAGAAATGCAAATTAAAATCAGAATGAGATATTATCTCATACCTGTAAGTATGGCTGTTGTAAATAAATCAAAGAAAAAAGTGCTGGCGAGAATATAAAGAAAGGGGAATCTTTTGCACTGTTGGTGGGAATGCAGATTGGTGTAGCCACTGTGGAAAGCAGTATGGAGTTACCTCAAAAATTAGAATGGATCTGCCTTTTGACCCAGCAATCAATCCCACTTCTGGGAACATATCTGAAGGAACTCACAACACTAAATCAAAAGAACATAAGCACCCTATATTCACTGAAGCATTATTTACAATCTCCAGGATACTGAAGCAGCCTGGGTGTCCATCAGTAGATGAGTGGATAAAACAACTATGGGCCATTTACAAATGGAATTCTACTTGGCCATGAAAATGAAGAAAGTTTTACCCTTTGCAACAGTATGGATGGACCTGGAGAACATTATGCTAAGCGAAATAAGCCAGTTAGAGAAAGACAAATCCCATATGATTTCAGTAGTATGTGGAATCTAATGAACAAACTGAACTAACAAGGAAAATAGGGACAGACTCATAGATGGAGAGCAGGATGACAGATAATGGCAGGTTGGTGAGGGGATGAAGGGATTGAGCAAAAAGGAAAAAGGACTCACGGACATGGATAACAGAGTTGTGACTGCTAGGGGTCAGGGGTATAAAGGGACTAAATGGTAATGGAAAAAATAGAATGAAGATTTTATATATATATATATTTTAAAAAGTGGCCTTCATCTATCTTCCCTATGTAAATAAAGTTCCAGAAATGAAGAGTAATCATGTCACTGTTTTATTAAAAAACTAGTTATAGTAAAGATGTCAATTTACCCCAAATCAACCTATAAATTTGAAAGAATTCCAATCAAATTCCCTACAGGATTTTTAAGACATAAACAAGTTAATACCAAAATGTGTATGGAAAAGCACTAAAACCAGAATAGCTCAAACAATTTTGAAAATGGAAGAATAAAGTTGGAGGAATCATAATACCCAATTTTAAGACATATTATAACACTACAGTAATCAACACATTGTATTTTAGCAAAGGAAGGCTATGTAGATTAATGGAATAGAATAGAGAATTTAGAACTAGACCCACCACATATATATGACCAATTGATTCTTGAGAAAGATAAAAAAGAAATTCAATTAAGAGAAGTGTTTTAACAATGGTATTGGAACAAGTAGACATCCCTAGGAAAAAATAAAGGAGACTTGACCTAATCTTTCACATTTTACAGAAATTCACTCCAAATGGACCTAAATGTAAAACTATAAAACTTTTAGAAGAAAACACAGGCAAAAATCTTCACGACCTGGGGTTATGCAGTTTGACAGGGTTCAGAATATACTACCCCCAAATATGTCACTTTAGCACATTGAATATTTAAGTTGAAGGAATGTGAGAAAACACAGGTGAAAGAAGGACTCTCTGACCTCTCCCTTCTCCACTGAAGCAGGTCAGAAGACCCTCGCTGGGAGGTGCCCTGTGGACACCAGGAAAAAAAGGAGTATCCTTGTCTCCAAAGACAGAGGGAGACAGCAAGACATCCCAATAAACTTGCTAAGTTTCCCCCAGATTACTACCCTTAGCTCATTCCCTTTTCCCACAACTTTTCACCCTTCTTCAAACCTAGCATACACATGCTCAGGTTTAACTATTTCTTTGGCCCTTCAGTTCCTTACGAGGCCTCCCACATCACATAAAACTTATACTAGATAAATTTCTGTGCTTTTTCCTTGTTAATCTGTCTTTTGTCAGTCTGTCTTTTACAGGGCGCCAGCCAGAGAACCTAGGAGGGTAGTAAGAAAAAAGTTTTCCTCCCCTACAAGTTCTTAGACCTGACGCTAAAGACAGGATCCATAAAATTAAAAAAAAAAAAAGATAAACTGAACTTGATCAAAATTTAAATTTTAGTTTTGTGAAAGACAAAAGAATTAAGCAACAAACTGGGAGAAAATATTTGCACAACATATATCTAAAAAAGGACTTGTATCCAGAATATATAAAGAATTCCCAAAATTCAACAGTAAGAAAACAGTTTTCTGTTTAAAAAATTGCCAGAAGAGTTGAACATTCACTTCACCAAAGAGGATATACAAAAGCAAAGAAGCACATGAAAAAATATTCAACCTCACTAGCCAGTGGTAAATGCAAATTACAGTCACAATAAGATACAGTAACATACCTACTTTATGGGTAAAGTTAAAAAAACAATAATACCTAATACTTCCAAGGAAGCAGAACAACTGAAATTGTTGCCCCTTTTTGGTGGGAATGCAAAGTGGTACAGCCACTGTAGAAACTGATTTGGTAGTTTCTTGTCAAGTTAAACATCGGGAGGGAGGTGGGCTGCGGGGGTGGGCTGGAATGGGGGTAAAAGGCAGAAAACTGTACTTGAACAACAATTAAAATTTTAAAAAATCATCTACACTAAAAAAAAGTTAAATGTACACTTACCATATGATCCAGAAAGCTCACTCCTAAAGAGTATTTATTTACCCTCAATAAAAATATGTTTCCACAAAACCCTGTACACAAATGTTTACAACAGTCCAATTCCGCCTCTCCCTACCCACCCCGTTTCATGTCTCAATTCTAGGTTGCCAAAGAAAAATGTCAGAAAGGGTCCAGCCTTTGGTTGAGCACAAAGTAGATACCTGCAGCCACAGGGACCACTTTCCCTGCGCCTTCTTGCAGCCCATGTGCGTCCGTGGTATATTGGTACCCAGCACCCCTCCATTTCATCAAGCTGCAACATTTAAATCTCTTGTTTCACATTTTACTGGCTGACCGTTATAAATGTTTTATGAGCAGCTGAGCTTGCAGCATTACTATTTTATTAGAAGGTTGAATATCTCTTCCTCGTAGCTGTATTGTTAGTGAAGTTGTTCTTTCTCCTAAAAATGTTAAGTTCGCGCTTGTTATGAAATGGGAAGTGGCAGGATGCTGTAGGTGATGTTCAGAGATGGTCTGGTGCATTTAAAAGCAAGCCTGGTCGCACTAGGGCTATTGTGGGGGTGCGGAGAGGTTGACTACAAATAATTTAAGGAAGGAAAGTGATTTTTTTTTCAAATACTCTAACAACTTGAACCAATAGAGCCTTTGTGGGCTCAGTCTGTGATTGCTGAGATGTATTATATTTGAACTTTGGTAACAGTCCTAAGAATCAAATAAGAATTTTGTGGGCACCTGTCAGAGTGAAGCAGGCAAGAGAGAGAACCAAGTTACCTGAGTGATCCTGGACAAGCCACTGAACAGTTTTGATGATCAGTTTTCTCATCTGTCCTGTCTCTGACATTTCTCACTCTGCCCTTCTCCAAAACTGAGAACCAAGTAAGTTGGGAGAATAGAATGGGGAGAAATGGCCCCTTCTGGAAAGCTGGAGCAAGACTGGGCTTCTTGTCCTCTGCGGTGGAAGAATGATGTTACAGAGAGAAATTCTGCTCTCACCCACTAGGACTAGCTGATATTGTCACCAGTCCTCAAAGGGATCCACACAAACATGTTCCTTCACTCTCCTCGTCCTTGTTCACCCTGCCTGCACGACCAACTGTGCTGTTTGTCTTCCCTTCGTTACCTTAAAAGCTTCTCATTTTCAAAACCAAGTTCAAATGTACCACTTCTAGTCTGCAGCCTCTAAAGACTAAACCTCTTTTTCCCCTCACACATACATCAAGTGAGAATATCTCCTTCATGCCTGGTCTCACCTTAAGCCTTAGCCCATCTATTCAGTCATCTATTTCCTCAAGAACCATCTACAAAATATCTGCTGTGAGCCATGCCACTGGAGAGAAAAAGACAAATGAAATGCAATCGCTACCCTTAGGCTCATGAGCTTTAATTTCCACATTCTATTTGAATTCCCAAGAATGATTTGTCTGAAACTATTTTGATATCTCAGTGCTTACTGTCGTCTAGCACAGTCGCTGTTCACAGAGTATTTCTTCCATCGACATAAAAGGAAGAAGCTGGAGTAAGATCCTCATTCTAAAGATCATGTTCCAGGGGCCATATGCTGGGAGGCCTCCAAGATTTAGGTCAAAGAGATCTTACCTGTGCTAGGGAATCTTTTAGTCTTTAAATCAAATGACATTTCTTTAGCTTATTAGCTCATAAAATGCTTATTATTGTGTTCTGTTAAACACTGAAGAAATGATAAATAAGCAATATATGTAGTATATGTGTATGTACACATATAATAATGTCAAATATTATTATTACTTTGTTATTACATGGAAAACCTGTAATGTGTCTCTCAGCACTTGTGTTATGGCAAGAATTTATTCTGTGATAAGCGGAGAACTAAATAATCTGTCTTTCCCACTAGACCAAAGTCTGCAAAGGACAGTGTCTTGCTTTATGTTAGCACCCTGGCATAACGTCAGGAATAGTAGCTGTCCAGTAACGATTTGATGAGTAAATGAATGGTCCTGCCATTATTCTGAGTGTCTAAGTCAAAGACATGTACTTTTCTATGTCTTTAAAAATAAACTCAGTTGCTTGACCATGAAATGGTACATGTGAAAGTGGGTTTCATTTCAGATTAGGCAGGGTGGAAGCAAGGTTGGGTTTGTCATCACATTTATAAACATTTCAGAGTTTTATGGTAACTAAAAAATCTTACACTAAATACAGCCCTGGGAGTAAAAGAGTAAAAAAAAAATCAGCAGAAGGTTTCTCTTATACAAGGAAAAATGAAATGGACTCATTGTATAGAGAAGCATAGTTTTGAGATTATACGTGTCAGAGCTGGCTCACTATCATAACATATGTGTCACCATTGAACTATGACAACTTATTATCAAGAACTATGATATTGAACTACGCCTTAGTATCAAGAGACATACTTGATATGTCTTGATACCAAGACATACTTGATATGGTAAGACTGGTCCCACCAGTGCAAAAGGAGTGAAGTGCTCGACTAGGCAAATGCTTTAGAAAATTTCCTTCCAACCCAGTAAAGACGTGGCCCAAGATTCCACAACCAGAAAGTGCGATGTTGTCTCCCCTGTGATATTAGAATAACACTGGATTTCAAAGGTATGTTAGGGTTTCTCTGAATAACAGCAAATATTTACACGAAAAGAAAATGACTTTGCCTATACTGAAGTAGAGAGTACTTAAAATATTACTTCATTTCAATTCTGAAATCATTTGTTTGAAGACAACACTTCCAAGCCTTTTTTTGTGTGTGGCCAGAACAGTGTTCAAAACTCTTAGAAACACTGAGCTAATGTTTATGGAAGGACTTCACAAATTCTGAAGTACTCTGTAAGATTCGTGTGTACCAGCTACTCTACTAAAAAGAAAACAATCTACACAACGGATGGGCAAGTGACCATCAGGGACCCGCGCTGTCAGTGCAGGTTCCACAAGCGTGGCCTCGCTCGCTCCCTGGCGACCCTGGGCGCCCGGTGGTCCGAGAAGCACTTATGCAGACACGGAAGGTGCTAAAAGGCAGCGTTAACGCTCGGCCTCCACTCCCGCCTCTGCTTGAGGTGAGAGGGTACGCCGCAAGCTAGGCAGACAGCCAGCGTCTAGGAAGTTCAACCTTCAGCTGTCTTGTTAGGACGAACTATATTTGTTTGCTATTGCCTTGAGCCAAGGGCAACCACCCCAGCAGACTGTTTTTTAGACAATTATTGCTAAAGTGCACTAGAGAAACTAAGCGTTCGAGAAATAATCTGCTTTATTACTTGCTCCCTGCAGCCAACTATTAAGAGACAGAAATAAAGAAATAATATGCCCTAAACTATATGAAAATAAGTGGGTAGAAATGGAGCTTCTAAAGCAGGTATGGCTGACCCTTGAAATCCATGGGGTTTGGGGGCACAGACAGCAGTAGAAAATCCACATATAACTTTTGACTCCCCTAAAACTTAATAGCCTACTGTTCACCAGAGCCTTACTGATAACATAAATAATTAACACATATTTTATATGTTATATGCATTATATACTGTATTCTTACAATAAAGTAAGCTAGAGAAAAATGTTATTAAGAAAATCATAAGGAAGAGAAAATATATTTACAGTATTTACTGAAAAAAATCCATGTGTAAGAGGGACCTTACAGTTCAAACCTGTGTAATTCTAGGGTCAACCGAATAGAGTTCTTTCCCTTGTTACTTGCCAGAAAAAAAGAAAGAAAGCCAGAAATCAGATATTTCACACTGGGAGCATTTGATAAAGGGTATTGGTTACCAAAGGCAGGAGGGCTGAGGAGCCAGCTAGGGCCCAGTGAGCAACCAGAGTTTAGCCATTACAGCGAGCTGCTACCACTTACTGAGGCAGTAGGTTGCAGGAAGTGATGAGCCCAGACTGCTTAGCGGGAGTTGGGGCAATTGTGAGCCCTGCTGGCAGGACCTGGGATCACAGAGACAGGGGCTCTGCCCAGGAACTGCAAACACGGAGCAGCAGGACGTCAGCAAAGATGCCCCAGGAAGCCCCTGAGTTCTCCTGGGTCTTTTCATCTCCCAATCTTTCCCCAGTTCCTCTCCTAGGCCCAGCGGCCTGGGAAGGCAGGGGCTGCTGGGAAATGTAGTCCCTCTGAAATGGGTCAGCAGGGGGTCAGGGAAGGGCAGGAATGGGGCTGAAGGCAAACCTGCAAGAGACTGCCTACACTCCGAGAAAAGACGGCATTTTTCCCCACAGTAAAAGGCGTTTTATCCCCATAGAATTTAAATGGATTTATAGATCATATACCTTTGTGTCATTTGTTTTCTCTTCATGTTTAGTTTGTGATCTGAGAATAGAATTGCTGATTGAGATTAAATAATTAACCGGAATTTGGTTATAAAGGACAGGCAATCATAACGTCATCTGGCTAAGTGGAGAGAAAAATACCCAGATTCTGCCTCTGTTGGGAACATCCATCCAGCGGTCACCTGGAACTCTCAGAAGCACATTCCTTGACAAAGTCACTGCTTAATCCAACTTCTTAACCTTAAAGGAAATGAAACTTCTGTTTCACGCCTGGTACGTGGCAGAACTCCTTGCCCCAGGCCAGATACCTGCTCTGTACAGGTAGCCCCCATTTTACAGAAGTTTGCTTTACGCCACTTTGCTTTATGAAAGACCTACATAAGTACCTGTCTTCACGGACCCAAAGAAATCCAAATAGGATTTTTACTTTTATAAAACAAAAGGCGAAAAGTGAAGAAAGCATCCAGCGTTGGCGGTGAGCTATTCCAGAGGCAGTGTGCACTGGGTGGTGAGTCGACGCTACAGACCCATAGTTCCGTTCACATAGGCTGTGCCATTACCTGTCATTCCTGCTTTTACTAGATGGTAGCGCTATTTGAGGTGTTATGTGTCGTTTGCTATGATCTGATAGGTTATTTCAGGGATCTGAAAATGCTTAAAAGATTTTCCAATATTAATTATAGCGATTGCTTCTTTGCTTTATGCCATTTCAGCAAACAAAGGGTTTCGTAGGAAAGCTCTATTTTCAGATAGTGAAGGAAACATGTATTCCTTGGCTTTCTTTGTTAGAGAATGAGCCCTGAAAATTGGACGGATATTTAAACTGTTCCCCACAGAGTTCTGGGCACCCACAGAAATGCCTCGGGAGCTCAGGGTTGGCTATGGGGAGTGGAGAAGGGAAAGAGGGGATACCAGCACCCCCCCAGGTACCCCTGCTTTCCTTTCAACCAGGAAAGCTCCAGCTTTGTCTGGGGTCTGTGTGTGTGTGTGTGTGTGTGTGTGTGTGTGTTAATATTGGCTTTTCCTGTCACACTGCATTGAAGAAAGAGTTTTGTCTAAGGTCACCACTGAGACTGAGAATCCTAAACCCAGTTTTCTAGCCTTTTCTCTGGAGAACCTTGGGTAAAGCCCTTAACTTGCCTGACTTCATTTTTCTCTTGTATAACATGGAGTGAATTCATTTATTGTCTCTTTCAGGTATAAAGTTCTGTCAGTTTTGGGACATATGGGGAAACTACCCCAAAGAAACATCTTCCTATAGAAACATAGCCGCCAAGTCCAGCACATTTACTAGTTTGTTGAGTCATTTCTCACCTGTACCACTTTTCTACTTCTCTACACATCTAATTCAGACTCACTAGAAGCTTCCAGGGCGTCCACAGTAGCTCTCCGGGCCATCAGGAAGCCCAGGAGGGCCCTGGGATGCAGGCTTGGGAGTCATTTTACACAATGGTTAACTCTAGCAAAAGTATTTTTGGCTGGAGAATAGCTTTCTCTAATGAGAATTACCTAATTAGTGTCCTCTCCAGACCTGCCTCTGGGTTCATTCCATCCACCAGTTCAAGGTGAAGGGATAATAACATTTATTTTTTTTTAAATTGTAGCAAAAAACACATAACATAAACTTTAACATCTTAATCATTTTAAGTGTGTAGTTCAGTTAATGTTAAGGATATTCACATTGTTGTGCCACAGATCTCTAGAACTCTTCCATCTTGCAAAACTGAAACTGTAACCCATTAAACAATTCCCAATTTCCCCACCCCACCCCCGAGCCCCGGGCAACCACTTTTCTACTTTCTAGTTCCATGAACTTAGATGCCTCCTATGAGTGAGATCATACAGTTTTGCCTTTTTTTTTTTTGGCTGGCTTATTTCACTTACTATAATGTCCTCAAGGTTCATCAACACTGCAGCATGTGACAGGATTTCCCTCCTTTTCAAGGTTCAGTAACACGTCCTTGTATATTATATATACACGTCACATTTTGCTTAGCCATTCATCCCCAGGTGGACACTTGTGTTGCTTCCACCTCAGGGCTGTTGTGAATAACGCTGCCATGAACACGGGTGTGCAAATACCTCTTCGAGATTCTGCTTTAAATTCTTTTGGAAATACACCCAGAAGTGAGATTGCCGGGCTTGGTTGGGTCTCTTTTCAGGGCTCTCCCACCACAGGCTGCCTGAGAAACTCAAGGGAAAACTCACAGGTTGCATCTGAGAACTTTGAAGCTGCTCGGAACTTCCTAGTTTGGTTGCGTCCAACTCTATCAGGAAGAGGCTCTCGAAGAAGGAGAAGGAGCCAGTCCAAGTCTGGGAAAAATGCCTGCTCTTTGGAAATCCCCAGCATGCTCCATACGACAGAAGCTTGTAAAAACGACACGCTTTCTGAATGCTCCTTTGGCACAACCTCTCTGCGGCATTCTGGAGTTGGCTCTTACAAACTAGAAACCACAAGAAGGTCCATAATGTAATTTAAAATATGCCAATTCTCACTCCACTAATCTGCAAACTAAACAGTTTGCACAAAAATCCCTGTCGTCTCTCCTCCCTGACCAGTGGAAGTTTAACAAATGAAATCATTGAGGTTTCAGTGATTTGGAAAACATTCAAGCCTAGCTTCTGGAACACCATGCAGAAACCTTACATAAAGTTATATAGAGTTGAGTTTATTTAATTGTTTATTCACAACACTCGGTAATTGAACCACTAGGTACCATGGTGACAGAAATGAAGGTAAATGGATGGGAGTTATAGAATAACAATGGGTCCCCTGTCTTTAATGTTAATTAGTTAGCCCCTGCCATATAGTCCATCTGTTCACGTACTGTGACCTCAGCATACATGCTGCATGGAGAAAAAAAGAACAAAATATACATTGAAGAGTTGTCATCAAATATGGGATTTTAAAAAATTGACCCAGAAGGCTGACATTTAGAAAATATTACCCTTTCCTACCTTTTGAAAATTAAATATATAAAATCATTAGTGAGGAGAGGATATTTTTATTTCTTAGCTATTTTCTCCCTTCCTTAACCATCAGTTACACTTTACAGGAGAAGCCGCTCTGGACAGGTGCCAGTCAGTCATTGGTCGGTCAGATTTGAGGGCCACTGCCCTGATCCAGCCACCTCCACGGGGTTCAGGTGCAAGGGCCTTGGATTCTGAGGGGTGCGGCATGTAATTGTTAAAGCAGTGAATCAATCAAAACACCTGAACTGAGTGAGACCACTCTATAGGGTATAAGTTTTAAGAATGACCTAGTTAACCCTATAAAGTAAATGTCTTGAAATTAAAAAAAAACTCAAATATTAAAAGAAAAGTCCAGTTTGGATGAGTGTTTTAGCCCCCAAGGAAGAGCAGAATCAGCAGTCTGGAAGTATGAGCTTCAAAAATTTTTATACAAAAAAGAACTGCCTAAGAGGGGAAATTGGAAACAAAATATGCATCTTTAGAAAATAAACCATTCAAAGCACAACAAAAACAAAAAAATATTTAGACCAGAAAGAGTCTATATAGAAGTTTTCTCTATTCCTATTTGTGAACCTTGAATATCTACCTTATATTGGTTGTAGAAAGAAAGAGGCCGTGAAATCTCTGACTTATTTTCATGGTGAAAACACACTTGAGCGGCTATTGCACTTCCAGGGGAAGTCTGTGTGTGCTGGGGGGCAGCGGGGTGGGGGGGATGCTTTCAGTGAAACTGGGCCTGGTTGGACAAATGTCCACGAAGGCATTAAAAGAGTTGTGGCATCACTATCTGACGCCATTATTTTTTTTTTAATGGCTGTATGTAAGAGGCAATATAACACAGAGGTCAAGGTCATAGACTCTGAATTGAGTTAACTTGAATATAAGTCCTGCCTCTACTGCTGTGAGCTCTTGGACAAGCAACTCATTATCCTGTGCCTCAGTTTCCTTATCTCTAAAATAGGAAGGATAATATTTCTGTATCTCTTCAGGTTGTTGGGAAGATTAAAGGAGTTTCTGTGCGTGACACTCCTGGAACAGGCCTGGCATGCTGGCCTGTGAAAGCTGAGCCGTGTCTGCTAGCAGTGAACCTGGGGCACTGGGGGTGGGGCGAGGCCTCCGCTGAGCAACCCTGACAGTGGATCTGAAACACGTGTGAGGTCTGCCGCCATGCTTGAAGAGCGCAGGGTAATGGCTTTTGTGTAAACCCTAAATAAGGCTGTCATTTCAATAAGCCACTTGGACCCAAACTAGTCTGGGTCCATTCTTGCCAGGGTCTTCTAAACATCAGAAGATAAAAGATAAAAATAGAATTTGACTGCAAATCGACTAAGACAATCCTGTTTTAGTTTCTATTAAGGACCAAGGCTTTCAAAGATCTCTCCAGACTTGTCTTGGATTAGTCGAATAATCACACTTATATGTGCATCTATGGGATCACAGACTACAGAATTTCCCCAGAATGCTAAATAAACCGCATCTTGGGTTTCAGCGTCATCACCTGGTGAGGAAATAACCACTTTGTTAAGCACAGAAATGAGAACAGGAAGTGTAACACAAGGAGAGGGACATTTCAGGGGAGATAATATGAGGGTTTACTATTTCCTAAAAGTCTGAGGCAAGGGCCCCAGACCTGGACCCAGGTGTACTGACCTGCAGGCTTACTAAAGCCTTCTGGAAAGGAATGCAGCTTACTAGATATGTGTGTTTCTCTGGGATAGGGTTCTCAGCTTTGTTGAATTTTTGAGTCTGTCACCAAAATTATTAAGATTGACTGGACTAGCAACATATTCAAAAATTGGGTGAGAGGAAGAAATGTAGAATTTCCTTTGATGCATTTTTCCATGTTCTGCATCACTATGGATACCTCTGAATGTTCTGCTTAAATTCCCAGCTGGTTCTTCAGCTAAAATTCATTAGTGCCACCAGGTGCAGAGAAAATTTTTCTCTCTTGTTTTCCTGACAGCATTTACCTGAGTCCCAAACCAAATAATCTTGCCTATATATCACGTGAAAAATACAAAGAAGCTGATTTTTAGAGGAAAATATCTTATCATTCATAATAATTCAATATTTCTGAAAAGAATATTGATGTAGAATAAAACACCAGAAGGTTAGAACACCACATCCATACGTCAGCGGGAGAAGCTGATTTCCACAAAGTGCCTGTAGGTAGTAGGAACAAAATGAGGGTTTCTGTGCATTGCAGCTGCCGCTTGTGGCCGACTGTCTCACGGGCACCACCGTTTCCTAACGAGGGTCCCTCATCTCTCTGCTGGACCAGTGCCTGTGACGCTGATACTCTGAGCAGCTCTCTGGGTTTACCTGGGGTAGGCAGTGCCTATCACCATACTCGTCTTCTTGGTCAGAGGCAGTGGCTATGCTCTCACGAAGCGTCTCCTAACCATGGCGTTAGACCTGTGTACACATACTCACAAAATATTCACGTAGACCACAGAGCCTTCCCGGGGACATCTATAGCAGCTTTATCTGTAATTGTCAAAATGTGAAAGCAACAGAGATGTCCTTGAACAGGTGAGTGAATAAACTGTAATATATCCCGACTATGGAATATTGTTCAGCACTAAAAGGAAATGAGCTACCAAGCCATTAAAAAAAAGGAAAAAAAAACAGGGAGGAGCCTTAAATGCATATTAGCAGTGAAAAAAGCCAATCCAAAAAGGCTACATACTGCATGATCCCAACTCTATTACATCCTGGAAAAGGCAAAGCTGTGGAGACAGTAAAAAGATCAGTGGTTGCTGGGGGTTGAGAGGAGAGGGGTGAATAAGCAGAGCACAGGGGATTTTTAGGGCAGTGAAATGCTCTGTACGCCACCACAATGCTGGATATATGCCTTATATAATTGTCTGGACCTTGAGAGTGCACATTAAGAGTGAATGAACCCTCATCTAAACCATGGACTTTGAGTGGTTACAATGTGCTGATGTAGGTTCATCAATTGTAACAGATGTACCTGCTCTGGCAGGTGTTGGTAATGAGGAAGGCTACACCTGTGTGGGGGCAGAGAGTGTATGGGGAATCTCTGTGTCTTCCCCTTAATTTTGCTATGAACCTAAAACAGCTCTAAAGAAGTAAAGGCTTAAAAAGTACACATATGCATGTACATAAAATCTAAACACGTGGGCTCTGTAATGCTCACTGCCTTCCCTTGGTTTGCAGAATATAGTTCAAGCCTTTGGACTAAAGTGGAACACAAAAGCCAAGCCCATCAGGCCAAACTCTTTAGCAGGGGGTTCAAGACCCTCTAGGCCCTGTGTCCCTCCTCCTTCTCCCTGCTTTTGTCCCTTGCAGGCTTTTCTTCCTGCATACCACCTCTTTCCCATCCTGCCCCACCACATGCCCTGTGCCCCTGCGTTGGAAATGTCCTCTCTACCATGCCAAGCATACTCCTCACCTCCACTTCTGTGTCTCCTCTACCTGAAATTCCTCTCCCTGTGCCATCATGGAAACCTGACAAGGTTCATCTCAAACACCCTTCCGTTCTTCACCTCCCTGAGCCAGAAGCAGTGTCTTCCTCTTTTGGGCACGTTAGGCATTCCTCTGACACCGCTCATAAAAATTTGCGTCCACACTTGGACATTTGACTCCCACCTGCTCCTCCTTCCCTCCGACTCCCTCCCCCTGGCCCTTGTCTCCCAAGGCTCTGAGCACGGTCTTCACTTACTAAGCCTAGAGGGAATTCAGTAAGTGCTGGGAAGTGAACTGAATTGAATTCTGCTGTTAGAGGGGTAGAAAATACTCAGTTAACAATAAGACAAGTTTTTTAGTTTATCATCTTTCTTTATGTTATATTCATGAATATTCTTTCCCTGCTGATCCTTGAGAGAATAATTAATGAAAATGCATACATACCGCATCTGAATGAACAATAGCAATGCGTTGTTTATATGTATGTAGCTAGGTTTGGTGTACATAGAATACACTGGGTTTTGTCATTTTCTTTCATCCTGGGCACTTAAATTTGCCTTCATACTGACAGGGTTTGGACCCCAGATGGGTCCTTTCATGGCCATCTGATCCTAGTATTTATTTTATTAACAGGTAAACCGAGGCCACAAAGAATGCAGCTAGCCGGAGGCAGAGCTTGGTTTGCTAACTTCTCACCTGCAGCGCGGGGATTTTGTCTGGTTCTTGTAGTATTTACTCAGCCCCTCACGCACAGTAGGTGTTTCAAAATATTATCTTCCTATCTTTTCATGTTGTCTTTATTCAGTAATGAGGTTTTACATTTTTTTCTTTCGTTCCTTCTTTCCTTTGGAGTTATTATACTGACTTTTCTGTTACTGCTGTTGCAAACACTGGACACTGTGGATTTGCAGATCGGAGCTGGGCGGTTCCTGGCGGAGCATGGCTTCTGTTTTGTTAGTGGCTACTGCCCTCTTCTGGTCTTAAAAATACACTCCAGCTTTACAGCAAAAATGCACCGAGCATTCCCGCCGCGGGGAGTGCAAGAAGGACGGAGGATCGTCCCGCTACTAATAACCTCGTCAGTTCAACTTTGAAAAACTCTTCATTGCTACCTTTCATACTGTTAGTAATTCCACGCATTTTGCAAATATTCTTAAAAGTCAAACTCTTAGCGTGGTTTTTCCATTTTATTGTTCTTTCTGTGTAAAGTTCGGTGAGTAAAAGGTGGTCCTGATTTTTCAGTCGGGTTTTTTGCTCAGTTAACAATTTCGCGTAAGGATCTGTGGTGGTGGTGGTTCTTTGTCTTGTCAGTACGTTATGTGGAGTCATGCTGAGGCTCTGCCAGTTACTAATGAGGCGATCGGGGTCCAGGACTAGTCATTTCAACTCTCAGCTCTAGTTTCCTGAAACACCTACCCTGCCTTCCTCACGAGGGACCATGTAAAGAAAGATCAAAGGAAATATTGTAGGCGAGTTCATTTGGGCAACTCGTAGATGCTAGCCTCATAGGAACTATGATGATTACTTCTAGATAAAAAAGACACGGTTAATAACAGATACTTGGAGCTCTAATACCAATTGAAATGCAGTTTCATAAAAAAAACTTGACTTTTAGAATTTATGAAATGTTTAGAGAAATATGGGCATAGAAAATATCTGTTGCCTTCCCAGGAACCTGGTAGAACAATCCAGACAACGGCTCACTTTTCTGGGGAATTTTCTGTATACTCTTAGTGAAGAGCAAGAGGTTTGATTGAAAATTTAGAGAGTTCACTGAGCCTTCTAATTCGTTTTTTTAGGCATAGGAATAATATTCTATCCAATGCCAGTCCAGCTTATAGTCCTTAGATCTTGTTTTATAGCTTTAAAATAAAAATAATAAAACTACCATTAAGTGTGCGTCTATTATGGCCATTTACAAGGGGCTTCACATACTTCCTGTCACATTGTGCCCTCAGAGTAATCTTGCTTTATTACTTTATCTAGTAGGGGAGGACAATGAGGTTCAGAAAAGTTAAGAAACGTACCTGAGGTCATATGACTAGTAAAATTATCAGGATTCAAACTGCAGTTGGTCTGGCTTAAGAGTCTGTGTTTAACCAGTGTTTGTCTAACTTATGCTCCGTGAAAAAATTCAACAGAAAAGTGAAACCTGGTGGGCAGTTAAACAAGCACTTGACTTCTTAGGAATTACCCCTTCTTTTCTCTGCTCATTCTGCTAATATAGACTTGGCCAAGAATTGACTTTTACATTCTGAAAAGCACCACATTTGTGGTGGTTATCTAATAAAATTAAATACACTACAAATATAGCTGAGAAAAAATACACTCTGATTTTTAAAAATATTTTATTTCTTCATTTTTTAGACAGAGAAGGAAGGGAGAAGAGAGGGAGAGAAACATCAATGTGTGGTTGTCTCTTGTACACCCCCCATCAGGGACCTGGCCTGCAACCCAGGCATGCACCCTGACTGGGAATCGAACCGGCAACATTTTGGTTCATAAGCTGGCACTCAATTCACTGAGCCACAACAGCCAGGGCTACACTTTATTTTTTAAAATTAGTCACTATTGTTATAGATTTTTGCTTTCAGCTCTTTTAAGTGACATGAAATCTCCTGTCTCCTAAGTATGCTTTCAAATGTTAAGAACAATTGAAAGAATTTTTACAGAGAAATGAATGCACTGAAGGTAGAATTATACTTAAAGGTTAAGTATGGGGCTGATTTTTCTAACAGTACAGTTGTGAGCTAGACTCTCAAAATTTCCTGCAAAGAGAATGTAAACTAATCTTAATATAAAAACCAATAGGCTATAATAAAATAAGTCCAAACATTAAACAATATGTATGATGTATTAAAAACTTCACATGCATCATCTCATTTCACCTTCACCGAAACTCTCTAATATAGGAAGTTTTATCCCCGCTTTACAGATAGGTAACTCCAGGTACCTTGCCTGACTAAGGGCCCTCTGCTAGTCGGGGCAGAACCTGAACACACCCAGGTTATAATGTTGCCAAGGGTCTGAGGCCCTTACCAGTCCTGACAACGCCCCCCACACTCCTTCTAGAACTGGCCTTCAGCCCAGCCTCTCCCCAGGTGCCTTTTCAGGATGGAGTCCTGGACTCTTGTCTCTAGCTTGAGGTTGTGGCCCCTGCCAAGCTCTTTCCCAGTGTGATCCCTGCCCTGACCCCAGCCTTCTGACCAGGCGCTCCGGCCCTGTGGGCAGATGACCATGTAAAGTGTGCTTTGTCATGTGCTCAACCGTCATGACCAGGTTCACTGCACACCTGCAGCCCTGCAGAAACCTGGACTTCCTGTGAAAATGGCCGTCACACCTGTTGCTTGATGCTTCCTCCACGCCGAGGAGTTTCCTGTGTAGTCAGAAGCTACACAGTTCTGTCTTCTATTGCACACCCCCAAGATCCTTGAACTAAGCTCAGAAATCCTCAAACATGCATACAATGGAAGTCTTTTCATTATATATAATATAATTTTATTAGATACAGGAAAAATAAGTCTCCTTTATGGGTAAAGACTGTGTTGTTTCCTGGGCGGGTGGTCAGCCATCCTAGGAGCTTGCAACATCCTTAAAGCAATTGACTTTCTGCTCCAACTAGCCAGCACTTGTGTCTGTTGTCCCAAACCCCAAAGCCCTAAAAGATATCAGCCGTCTCTCACGCTGCGTTTTGTAACATTCTGTGTACTTCCCTAGGGGATAGACCGCTATTTGTACATGTTTGTTTTCTCCAAAGTGTCTCAAGCTGTTGCTAAATGTGTACTTCAATGATAAGGGCCTCTTTTTTCCGGCTTCTGGATTAGTTTCTAGGTTCCTTTTCACATTCCCAGTGGTTCTTTACCATCGAGGCTTTTCTAAGGGAAGTAAGTGAAAACCCCTTGTGACAGACTGGCCTCCCTTCCGTGAACTCAGCAGGCTGCCCTGTCACCACCGAGAAATGCTTCTCACCAGACTCTGTGCTGGGCAGTCGATGGCCTCTCCGGATCACCTCTCCACCGTTGTCCACTCTGCCCTCTGCTCAAAAGTGCTGACCAGCACGGACCCCATCAATAGCCCCACCAGTGGGGAAGCTGGCAGCAGACGGGGCGAAGGGAGTGAGGTCGGGGATTCTTTCTCCTGATTCTCTCTCTTCAGGTCAAGGAACTAAAGCTAAGTTTCCACTTCCTCATTTGTCAAGAGGGACTAATGTTGGTATTTACCTCATAAGGGGCTGTTGTGAGGATCGAATGAGGTAATCTCTGTGAAGCGTGCAGTGTGGTACCAAGCTCCCAGTGAGTGCTTCAAAACTTTGGCCATTATCTCTGGGGTGGAGCAAGAAAATCTACCCAATGCCTTTTACCACCTCCAGGAAGGAGATAGAAAGACAGAAAAAGACAGTGGGGAGTGGGAAGAAAGGAGAAAGAGAGAAGAGGAGTGAAAGAAAGAATATACAGTTATCACTTCCTTTAAGATTCCTATGGCAGTCATTTTTCAGGATATGCACAGTAGTGGAAATTACGTAACTGCACAAACCATCAATTGCAGGGCTAATGAGCACTAGTGGAAACCCTTTCAGTTTGAACTTGACCCACAGGGGAGGAACTGAGAACGCTCTGCTCCAACAGGTGGGAGCGGGGAGGCGTGAGGTTGAGAGGAGCACTCCCAAACACTTGCTGCATCACCCGGGCAAGGTGCTTAACCTTTCTGGGACTGGCTCTCACCAGCTGCAGGACGGGGTGAAAAGCAGCGCTTTGTTTTGTGGGGTCATTGTAACTCACACGAGTTAACACATGCAAAGGGCTTAGAATGTTGCCTGCGTATTAAGTGCTATGCAATTGTGTTATTGTGGTGAAGGTATATTGGCATGAGTGATGGACTGGTGGGAGATCCCAAGAAGGGTCACTAAACTGTAGAAAACCAGAATGACTTAAAAGCAAAAGTCTCTCTCTTTCTAAAAGTCTCTCTTTCTCTCTCTCTTCTCCCTCTCATTATAGATATTAATATCTATCTGTCTTTCTATTTATAGAGATGGATAGATATTTATATCTATTTCTCTATTATCTATCTATTTTTCTAGAAATGTTAGCTCGTTAGTGTTAAAATTCACCATCTAAAGGAGGTGACTCCAGGAGGAGGAGACTAAGAAGTCCGGTTCAGCTTGCCAGCTACCTCAAGGAGAACCCGTTCCAAAGAACCCATGCATTGTCTCTGTAAGAGAGAGCTCAGCAATTCTGAGGAGATGTTCTGCACTGGAGGTTGCATTTCGGCAATCTCAGTAATCTTGGTCCAGGGGTCAGGAGCAACAAAGTGACCTGCAAGTGTCACTGGTGAGAGGGCAGCGAGCCCTCAGAGGAGAGCAGTGGTCGTTGCAGTGGTGGCCTGGCCTTCTACAGAAGCACTGCGTGTGCTTGGTCTTAGCCTCGTCCTGTCGGAAGTGTTGTTTGTGTTCTGTTGGAAACCTCACAGGATGGCTACCAACAGAGCTATTTTCCTTTCTTGTTAGAGGAATACTGTGTGTGTGTGTGTGTGTGTGTGTGTGATTCCAAATAATAATAGGTGCCATTTATAAAGTCTTTATATTTACCGGGCTAAGCGATATATGTACACTAACTCGAAGCTACAAAGCTATTCCATCAGGAAGATGAGATTGTTTTCCTTCTGCAGATAAGAAATGGCAATGTCTAAGAACACGTAGCTAGTTAGCAGTGTGGCCCAGATTTTAAAGCAGGCCGGCCAAACCCTGCCCCTCTAGTTTGACCTCTACCCATACTTGGCCTTGGCCCATACTCCTTTCATCAGATCCCTTTGTAGTTACTAGGCTATTCTAACAATATCTCCCTCCGCCCTCCTTTCATATACTTGTAATGAGGTGTCATGACTGGGACTGCATTCTAACATTTTTTGAAGCCAAAAAAAAATTCTATTTACAAGTTATAAACTTACTTCTGCCTGAGTTGAAGTTACTTCTAGGGCAGATGCTCCCTTTTTCTCTCTTGAGGTCAATACATACACATTGGGGGCCAGGGGGTACGGACCCAAATTCTCTCTAACCTGAAGACAGGTGCCTTTGGGGAGTTAGCTCTCTGTTACTGATGTCATTCTATCTAGCTCACCTCTCAACGAATAGGCCTGGAGACCACTGTCTCCCACAGCCTACCTGGGAGTCAGCTGAGACCGAGACAAAGAGCCCTCAACTCAAAAGCAGAGACTATGGCGCTGATGCATAACCCTGATCACCGTCCAGCTTCTGGAAGGCCTTGGGGGACCCGTTTCTTAGCATGTTAAACAAAGAAAGATGGTACATGTATACCAAGAAATTTCTGAGAAGAGTGATTTCATATCTAATATATTTTAAATTTAGCATACAGGTAGTTGACCTGCTCATAAAAGGAGGAAGATTGGATTAATAACAGACTTCCCCTGATGCTGGAATTTATATATGACTTCTTAGCTTTGCATTCGTAGTTTTGGATTAAATTTTCATTTAGCATACAATTATGAGCTTAAGGTGTCAGGAAGGCTACCGCCCAGAATGAGCTGAGACTTGAAAAGAATACAAAACTCAATAATAGGAAAATA
The DNA here is from genome assembly GCA_028533065.1 of Trachops cirrhosus. NCBI lineage: Eukaryota > Metazoa > Chordata > Mammalia > Chiroptera > Phyllostomidae > Trachops > Trachops cirrhosus. The sequence goes on from CM052541.1 coordinate 171,769,637, forward strand.
TGAAGGGAAATTACAAGGGACGTTTTAAGTTTGATTTAAGCAAGAAGAACAAGGAAGCAATCTGCCCACTGCCTGGGGCAAGTGAGGTAATGTTGATAAATTTTAGAGGAAAAAGCAGAACAGCCCCAGCTCAGCATTCTCTGCAGTAAAGGCCGTTTGGAGAGAGAAGGGTGGGTCAATGGAGCCCCAAGACCTGTGGGTAATTTATGAAAGAGATGAAGCTGACCAAATGGAACCAATCAAAGTAATTGGGTTTCTGTGGCTCAGGCAAGGGAGGGTGAAAACAGAGGTTTCTAAATTGCCTAAAATGATCCTTGAGCAGTCAGAGATAGCAAGGGAAGTATCAAAAACAAAAACACAGAAGAGAAGCACATAATACTTTGATTTGGTCTCTGCAAACTATAGATCAGTAAGGCTGGTAAAATCCAAGGGCCGTATATTGAAAGGGTGGTCTGTGATGCAATGATGTGGTGAGCCCTGGGAGACCTGGTGACTTCTGGAGACAGCATCTGGTTCATTAGAACAAGTCCATCTGGACAGTGCTCATTTCCTTAATTGATGGGTATCCTAAAGAAATAGAAACCATGAA
>CM052541.1:171770725-171878704 GCA_028533065.1 Trachops cirrhosus
GGAGAAGGGAAGGGTTTACAGGAACAAATATAGAGGACACATGGACAAAACTAGGGGTGTTGGAAAGGGGAGGGAGGAGGGGAGGAATGGGAATAAAGGATAGAAACTGTACTGAATAAACTAAAATAAAAAAATTAAAAAAAAGATAGTGTATGTAGCTCTGTGCTTAGCACGACTCAACTATTAATTTCTTTGATACTACTATTAATATAGTTACAGGCAATAGTTCAAAAACAAAAATTCTGGACTTAGACCCAAAAATTGACTTTATGTCAGAACCAGGAAGGTATAAATTAATAGAAATTCTTTAAACAAATGGATTGAACTGAAGCTCAATTTCAGCCCAGAGTATATATAACTATCACTAAAATCCCATGGGATTGTCTCAGTAGAACTTCGGCATCCAGAACAAGGAAAGTAGATGTTCCATTAGCCCATTGCTCCTCTCTCCACACTGGAGGAGCTGATGTCGGGCTGGACCACATGCTTTCAGAGGTTCTCAGCCCTAGCTAGAAATTAGAATTGCCCGGGCAGGGTTGGGAGCAACCAATGTCTGGGTCCCCACCCGGACTCATTGAATCAGAATTCTGGACATGGTGTTTAGAACAATTGCTTTACATTAAATATTGACCATTAGGAGCTTTTTACTTAAAGACAGGGTTTGAAACTCACCACCTGAAGAATGATTACACAAAGATCCAGAGTTTAGGAGCAGTGGAAAGGTGCTTTCAAACTATAGAGGGGCTGTGATATAGAAGAATGAGATTTGTTTTCCTATCCCCAGAGGGCAGAATTTAAACCCCTATTTGAGTTATAAGGAAATAAATACTTAATATAAATAATACCCCACACAATTAAATTTGCTAGAAAATAAAAAGTTACTTTGGGAAATGATTCAATCCCCATGATTGCCAACATCCAATGTTTTCATAACTATTTTCCAAGGATGTTATAGAAGGGGTTTTATACATATAAAGAGGCTTTATGCTTCAGTTAATTAACCAAATTTATAATTTTATTTAAAATTCTTACTCTTTTCTTTAATGGAAGTGGCCACATTCATTAAGTAGCCAGGGATCACACACTGGTATTTCTAAGTAGCTCCTTAGGAACCTTGCCACCTCCCCGAAATGTTGTCCCTTGTCTCCAGTTTCCTGCAAGGATTCCAGTGATGAGAGTGCTGTACTGTTAGGCAAGAGCCTGTGGAATGTGGCCCATTACCCTGCGTTCATAGTGAACCAGGGAGAGACCTTGTTGTTCGATAACCAAGCCTCAGAGGTCAGACAACAGTGATAGAATGAAACACTGAATCCTGCCTCCCCAGTAATTTTCTCTCGCTTTTTCTACTATTCCGATCTCTGACAGGCAGGTCGAATTCTGATAAAGGTACTGCATAGTAAAGTCTTCACCATATCACAAAAGACTTTTGATCTTCAGCCAATTACTCATTTATTTGTAGTCAATACAACTGAATTCCAGTAAAATAAAGGATGTGGATAGTGCCTTGGAGGCTCTGACAATAAAGGATTAAACCTGCATGCCAGGGCTCAAAGTCCTGGAATACCATCTGCTTAGTCCACCCCTTTCTGTTCCTATCTTTAATGCATTACTCTTTTTGAATACGAGTAACATTTCTGTGCTGGTAATTTTGCATTGCTGTAGGTAAATGATTATTAGTTCATCAAAAGGGTGGAAAAGCACCTTGGCAATGAGAGGTTTACTTCATCCAGGTTATTCATTAGTGATCAGAGAACAAGAGCTATCACATTAATTCCGTGAAATTCCGACCCATCTCTTTGTTTCACCGCCAAAGACTGAGAAGAAGGGCCTTTCCTTTTAACCCTTAATCTCAGTCTCTAGACAATTTGTTTTTAAATTTGAAGAAAAGACTTCTCAGTCATTAATTGACCCAATGAATGCAGGAACTTTGTTTCAATTTGTCTAGTCAACATCTTTGTTTATCCATGTGTTGTATTTCAACTACCATAACTTTCAAAAGAATTTGACTAGTTTTGACCAATCTGGTATGCCATCAAAGGATATTAAAATATACTTTCATAATTTAAGTTGCATTGTCTAGAGTCAAAAATCAAAGTAGGTCAGAGTAGACTTAGACCTAGAACATTTTGAGTGCTTAACAAATATTTGTCATTAGTAAATAATTCCCATAATATTAAAAACAATGAAAAATTAAGTTAAATTAAATTTAGAAAATTAAATATTTACCCCCATATGATCCTGTGACTCACTTTATGCTAGGAAATTCTACAGCTTGGTGGCCCATGTCATAGTTGCTTTCCCCTTATCCCTTCTCTCATTTGTCAGTTGTTAACAGAACCCCAATTTTGTTTAGGGCAGCAATGTGCCCAGGAATGCACACTGATTGGCCACTGGTAGGAGGGTCCTAACCACTGAGAAGCAAGCCCTACCTGCTGAAAGTTTCTGAGAAAACTCCTAAATTTCTTATTGAAACAGAATTGATACGGTGCCATCTGCCCCATTTTTCCTGTCTTGAACTAAGCAACTCAAGCACCCATCTTGTGATGCTAGGGAGAAGGCTGTGAGAACTGTAGAGCCATTAGTACAAACGCTGAAGTTTTGCTATAAAAAAAAAGTCGCAACACATTGTATGTGTGATGTGTAGCTATGTAATTTCTGGTGGGTCTGAAGCACTCTGTTTGTCTAGAAGTGGATTGCCGAGAAGTTGATACTTAAATCGTGTATTCAGGCAGATAAAAGAGGAGGATCCTGGCTTTATACAAGGGCTAAGAGGTAAGAAGGCCTAGTGCATTCTTCGAATTTTAACTGCTGCTTGGAGAGATTGCTGGAAGGAACACCACAGGCAGACCCTGGGAAGGACAGCACTTAGGGGTAGCTAATGATGAAATGAAAACTGAACTCGCTTCAGTTCCATGCAAGTCTGATTATTTACCTTAAAATGTTAGTTCAAGCCTAAAACAAATGTGGTTAAAGTCAAGAAAACAAAATAATAAAAATTAAAGTCACTTTATAAGTCAATTAACATTGTATGTGGCAATACTCGTCTAGCAGTAAAAATTATAGCTAGATTTTTCTCTGGCTAAGTCAATCCTTCTCTTTCTATTGATTTCCTCTCTGGTCACTCTGTGATCTCTTCGTGGGGGAATAAAATAAATTTGTTGTTTTAACTCTTTGAAAAATCATGTTTAATTTCTCTAAAGCAGAATTGAGATTTTTTTTCTGTAAAGGGTCAGATACTAAATATTTTAGGCTTTTGGGCGACAAGGTCTCTGTTGCCACTTGCCTGTCTATTGTTGCCTGTTCTCTCCCAGTATAATGTGGGTGTGCTAGGGAAACTTTTACAAGACTCCAGAGAAGACAATGGTTAGGTTGGGAAAACAAAAGCATATTCAAAGAAAAGGGAAGAAACAATGGAAGTAAGATATGAACATTTTACTATTGTGAGTTTATAACTCAGATATGCGTACAACATGTAAACACCTTTTATAATCTTTTAAGATGTACAATCAGTAATAGTAGATTCCTAATATTTTCAAGTTCAAAGAGGATAGTCACCCTACCTCTAGGTTTCATAGATAAGGAAATTGACTCAAATAAGGATAGGAACCACACCCAGCTGAAAGAATTCTGGGTATTTGGGAATTTCAAAAGAATTGTTTCTTTACAAGCACACATTTTAATATTCAGAAAAAGAAAACATGCTTCCTAATTTAGGAACTCTTTGATGATTTTAGAAGAAATACATCAAGTTAAAGCATGATGTTAATGTTATAAAAATTGTTTTTTATTTTTGCTTTTGAGTTCCAGGAGATTTTATAGGTTAAACACACACACACACACACACACACACATACATGGATTGTTTAGCTGATGCTCTTTTGCATTAGGCAGAAACTACTAGCTTCACAGATCCCATGCTGCATTCAGGGTTGAAGTGGAGCTCAGAGATGTAAAGGCTGTGAGCTCCTCATACCAGGCACGAAGCCCAGCCCAGTTCCCCACCGATCTCCCAGAGAAGCTCTGTGCATCCCAAAGCCCAGGACAGAGCAATCACATCAGGGGTTCAGGACTCGTCAGAGCCTTGGGGCCTTCTGGGCAGCTGTTAAGCTGGATCTTAGAGAGAGAACTTTGATTTCCAAAACGAAAAGGAGGTAGTATAGGTGGAAGACTGATGGATGACAAGCAAGAAAAAAATGGGTGCCAAGTTCTGGAGGGTGGGAAAAACAATGTGGTTACTTACTTTCTTGTAGGCACAAATAAAATAAAATAAAATGACATTTATGGTTCCGTCCAGCTTCTAAATATACCATGCCTGTCCTCAGGTCTCCATTCTTGGGCCACATCATGTCCAAGTTAATATTCAATATTTGCACTACTGCCCTCTGTTGGTTACAAATGGAACTTTTTACAGTGCTTGTTTTTCCTGCTGGCCAATTTAAATCAGAAATGTTTGAACTGAACTCTAGTCCCAACCAACTCCTAACCACCTATTCAAAGCCAAAGTCTTGAGAATTACGGTTTTTTTTACCACAAAGGTAATTGGAAGCATTGACAGCTATTGTAATTCTAAAACCAGTGCACCCTACTTTACAAGGATGGCTATAAAAAGCATGAAGGCAATCATTTCCAAAGGTTCTTTTTGGTAGCTAAATATATTACACTTGGATAACTTGCTCCGTGTGCAGCTAGGGCTCATTCCAGCCCCTGCCAGGCCCTGTAGCCCCTCCACAGAACCAAAGCACTAGGCTGAGACCAGTTGGAACAAAACTCACCCTGAGAGACCTTGGGTCTGAAGAAATCCTGGGTGAATGCTTTGCAAATATCTTCCTCTGTTTAAAACTGCTTTTCAATGTGTTTATTTCCAAAACAAAGTACTGCCCTCCAATATTAAAGTATCAGTTTTCTGGCTTTCTTAGAAAAATGTTCTGTCAAATTTCTGCAGTAGAGTGAGCCATAGTATGTCCATATGTAATATTATGGTTACTAAAGGAAACAAGACCTTCTGAAATGTGTAGAATCTAGAGGAATATATACTTGTTCACACAAGGGGGTCTCCTGGGCTATCTTGTAATGTATTCATGAAGTCTTTATTTGTTACATATTTAGTAATAAAGGCTTTTAGTGTCTTTGCAGGCTTAAAAATTAATTTTCTTACTTTCCAATGATGGATCTCTCTTGGGGTGAACCCACTACAAGCAAGAATCAAAATTATAAAGAGTAAAAAGGACTAACTCATAATGAGACATATGATAGTTACGCAGAGCATTCTCTGCCTAGACAGACCTACCACATGTCCTCATGGGTCTGCCCAGACCAACAGCAGTGCATCTGAAGCCTGAAAACTCACTCTCAGTATTGAAACGCTGTAATGCACCCCAGAGGCACTGTGAAGCATCACATTATAGGATTTGAGGAACATGTGAAATTAAGGTGAAAATCAAATGCAGTGTTTTGATAGGCTCAAAGCAAAACAGAGCCCTAGGTAAAGGGTGGACATAAAATCTGGACCCTGATGTGGACTGAAAGCACTATTTCTTTGGAAACCACAAGCTTAAGACAGTTGTGGAATATGGTGGTCAAGCACCCCTTGTCTGAAGCTCGGTGACTGGGTTGGAAATGGAGGCTGCTTCACTGTATCAAGGTGACTGGGATCGATGGGGAAAATGGAATGTTTCATCGATATTGACATAATTTCAGATGGTTCTGATACTGATGATTTTAAAGGAAACTGTTTCTCAGAAGTAAAGAAGCAATAGTCACATAAAGAAGAGAGTTGTATGACACTTTATAACTGTGACATGTCCATGGGAAAAATACTGTTTCCCATAAACTTTGCAGCTGGCTTTCCCATGCCTGTTGTTCCAATTTGATGGATGGATGGCCGGCTACATGTTTATAGTCTCAGTCCAAGCTAATCTGTTCTCAGTAGACGGCAAATGGCTGTCCAGCTCAGCTGGGTGGGATGTGAATAAGCTTTCAGAGCAAGGCCGTTGCGATTCTGATGTTTGAGAGCATCAGGCCGGGATAGGCACGCTCCCCTCACATTGGCCTCTGACCCTTACTCCTTTCCTTTCCTTCCATTGCTTCCAGGTCCCTCCCTGTTTTCCCTGGTGGATGCCATGAGGCGTGGCAAAAGTTCTGATTGGAAACATTTTTCCTTCAGATGTGCTAATATTTTCAGTCAAACTTTTCTTCTTTCTGTTTAGTCCATTTTGTGTTTACAGTTTAACTCTGTGAGGAGAATGGGGGTCATATCTTATTTCTGAATCATTGGGGGTATACCTTAGAGTTTGCCCTTGATGGGGTTCAGGACATGTTACTCCCCAAATAGGGCACCTTGGCATTTTAAATATCTTAACCTGAAGGAGTTTGAGAAAATGGCCGAAGAAAGAGGAAGGTCACACTGCCACCTCCCCACCCCCCACTCTGCCTTTTCTCCTACAAGTGGAAGATGCATCTTTCTGTGAAAGACATCCTCCCTGTCCCCAGAGGAAAGCAGATGTCCTTATCCCCGGAGAAGGAAATTTAGGGCAGGGAAGTCTGTGTAAACAAACCTTGCTCTTTCTTCCCTATTTTAGTGCCCCCAGAGCAAGCCCCGTGTCTTGTCCATTCTTCACAAACGTGTTGTTTCTCTGTGTGAAAAGGATAGACGTATTGCTCCTTTGCTCTTCCTTGCTGCGGCCACTTCCTCGGGACTTCATTCTCTTGTGAAGGTTCCTGTATACACGTAAAAATTTAATAAGCTTTGGATTCTTTTCTTTTGTTAGTTTAATTCTCAGACCCAGCCATGGACCATAAAAAGGTTGAGGGATTTTTTTTCCATTCCGTACACCCTAAAATATAACTGAAAACTGTATATGTTTAATGTGAGTGAGAAGGGACTATTAAGTCCTTGATAAGACTTTAATGTTTGTTGAAGTTAAAATTTGGCCTCAACTGAGCCAAAATAAAATACTGAAAACAACTTCTAACTATCTTATATTTACTTAGTAGTGTGGTAGTTTATTTATTATGGCTTAACTCTTTGCCAAACTAAGCAAAAAGAAGTTATTTTCAGTTGTGCAGCTTTTTTTTTAAAAAAGTAAATGCTTATAAGTACACATATTCTTAATGTATAAGAAAGTTAATAAATGCATCTTGATTAACTTTCAAATCAAAGGTTTTCTTGATGTGACTTCTGCATAATTTTCTGAATTTTCCAAATGAGGTAGAGCTGAAATCCCCAGGGCAATTTCTACCCGTGGAAAAGCTGGATAAGCCTGGACTTCCCGAGTGACGTCACAGTGAGACTTGAGCTTTGATAGTCAGGAATTTCACCCTGGGAGTGCATAGGGCAACGGAGGTGAGAGGCTCTCTGTGAGAGGTTCAACTGAAATAACAGAGCATTGTGCTCATTAAGTACCTCTAACTGCACATTCAAAGTGAACTCTTAAAATATCTTGCTACACAGTGTCTGAATGTCTTGAAGGAAACACTTTTAAGAGCTACCTACCAAGATGTTTACACTACAACATTTTTAAGTGATGAAAAGTTGAAGAACAGTCTGGATACTACAATCCCAGTTTGGTTGAAAAAAAGGAAAGAATTAAAATGCCTGTAGTGGTTGTGTGTGTGTGTGTATGTGAGAGAAAAAGTTTAGAAAATACCTGGATGTTTGGAAAGAAACTCATCAAACTTTTAGAGTAGTTACCTCCTGGAATATAGACAGAGGACAGGTTGTTTTTTTTTACCTTATGAATTTTTGGGTTGTTTGCATTGGTTGTTAGTAGCATTATTGTATGTGCCACTTAAAAGCTCAATTAGAAGAAAGCTAACCAAGTTCTAAAAGATCACATGTCTCATTTGACTCATAACTTCTTTAGGTTTGAATATCACTTAACATTTAGTAAGAACATGAAGGTAAATTGCTTTTAATTTCAAAATCAATGGGCTAATAAAGCTCATTCTGCTAATGTTAAGATACAAAGGAATTGTACTGGATGTTATAATATGTAATATGAATATTGTACAATATAATTATATATGAAGACAATATTAATATATAATATAAATACTGGGGTCTCCAAATTGTGAGGTCTGATCAATTTGTGAATTTATTTATTCACTTAATAAGTGTTTCAGTACTTTCTATGCCCAAGTTTCTGAGCTAGACGAAGGGCAACAAACATGGAAAAGCCCGTGGACCTTATTCCTGAGGAGTTTGTTCTACTGGCATGGACTAGCCCACAGGCAGTAGCTGCTACCTCATGACAAGTGCTGTAGTCGAGATGTATGGTCTCAAAGGGATGTGAACGCACGTGTGAGAGGACAGGAAGGCCTCTTCGGGGCTTGCTCCAGCTGGAACTTGAAGGATGGAGAGTGTTTCAGGCAGAGAACATGGATGAGGACACTCCAGGCAGAATAAATAGCATGGGTGAAACAATTGAGACATCAAAGTTTCTAGCACAGAATGGGATAGAGAAATCTCTTGAGAGTGTCAGACTAGTTCACAATGACCTCACTTCCTCTGGTAAATGCTCCCACATGCACTAAGTTGGTCTCTTGGTACCTATGGTAATATTATATGACACTGCCCCACTCTACCATCAGCCATATTTAATGGTAACAGATATATACTTTTATAACAATAACATTTTATTTTATTTTTAAATATTTTATTTATTTATTTTTAGAGAGAGAGGAGACGGGAGGAGAAAGAGAGAGAGAAATATCAATGCGTGAGACACATACATGGATCTGTTGCCCAGACATAAATTGATCTGTTGCCTCTCGCGTGCCCCCAACTGGGGACCTGGCCCACAACCCAGGCATGTGCCCTGACTGGGAATTGAACCAGAGACCTTATGGTTCACAGGCCAGCGCTCAATCCACTGAGCTACACCAGCCAAGGATAATAACATTTTAAATATATACAAGTATGTAAAGGTATGGGCGTTATGTACTGAATGTTGGCAAAACTTAAAGACAATTGAAGTAATATTATATGTGTTGATGTATGTAGTTAATGGGCCAGCAATGTTCGGATAAATAATGAAATGACATAAATTCATAAATTATTATTTATTTTTTTCATAAAGTAGACTTTTCTTCCATTTTATTGAAATTAATAATTATGGTACCATGATTCAGATTTTCACAAAATTTGTATTCTATCCACAGTAATATGTGATGTTTCTTGAGTCATTATAGTTCTCGGTTTTCACTAGTTTCAGTTTGGGTCAACTTTACTCTCCTGAGGCAGTAGCAACGGGAATTGTCGATAAAATTTTTTTAATTTATTTTTTTTCTTTCTTCTTTTTTTTTTTTAAATACCCAATTGTTCTATAGTTGATTTGGAGAAACAACATTCTTTTTTTTTTTATTAATTTAATTTATTTATCTTTAGAGGGGAAGGGAAGGAGAAAGAGAGAGAGAAACATCAATGTGTGGTTGCCTCTCATGTGTCCCCTGCTGGGAACTGGCCTGCAACCCAGGCATGTGCCCTGACTGGGAATCGAACCTCGACCCCTTGGTTCGCAGGCCCGTGCTCAATCCACTGAGCTACACAAGCCAGGGCAATTTATTTTTTCTTAAAAATTATCTCTGTCATACATAAAGTAAACTATAGCATATTGTTCTTTAGGAAAAATAAAATTCTTAAGGCAACACTTAGAATCAGAATAAAAAATAACATTTATATATGATTATTTTTTACTTTTTAAAAATTTGAGATATAATTGACACAACTTTAATCACTATAATGGGGCAACACATAATAAATTACCATGATCATAGACTCTATTACAAACTACTTTAATTTCATATGTTGCTATCACTTCCACAACTTTTATCATCTCTTATGGCAATATTCCTACAGTGCTTCTTAAATTTCCTTCTTTTAAACTTTTCAATATTGTAATATTATAAAAAATGAAACTAGCAATAACATATTGCTCAATTTATTAAAAACTCTCTTCATTCAAGACTGTAGCTGAACATCTAATATACTCAGAAAATAATCTCTATAGAATCGGTTTAGAGACTGAGGACATGAATCCTCATAGATAAATGTTCTAATTTCTCTTTTATTTGAATGTTACTTTTGTTGTTTATTTTGCATGCAGTTTCAATCAGAAAAACAAATTTTCTCTAAACTCTTAAAAATACACTATTAATTTTTAAAAAGTGGAACAAAAGTACCTGTTTGAGTTTCTTGTAAGCTTCTGCTAATGTAATTAGTAGCAAATAACAGTTCACACCAAATAATCAAATACAAGAGTAACTCACTTTTTGTCAAGATGAATTCCTCTTTATTTGGGATGTTTAGTTACTTTGTTTTCCTCTCTAGAGTGCTATAATAAAATCTAATTGCTGGGGCAGCATTTTACGGACACTCTCATTGTGTGTCTAGGCAGAGCAGTAAGGTAAGTGGGATGGGCAGACACAGAACATATATAATCTAATAATTGAATTATGCTGCGGAATGTTTTCACTACGCAGCTATTGACACAGTGGAGACCTTGTCTTAAGTAGCACGTTTGAACCATGCACTACAGGGTACAAAGAATGCTCCTTGAATTGGGGCCAAAATTCTGGTTCGTGTACTGGTTTTTTAAACCTGCTCTGTTGACTGCCATTACGACAAATCTGCATAGATAATCTTTCAAGTCAACGCTTAACACTGAAAATTGTATATTTTTTAAAAAACAAGAAATGCGCTCTATTTGACGTTGGCATCTGGGGTGCCAAGCCAATGCAGCCGAGTCAAGAGCTAGGAGGGGCTACACAACAGAACAGCCAGTTTAGGACACAGCCAGGAAATTGTGTCAAATATCGTCACTTACATAAAAATCCACACTTATCCCCAACATCTATAAAGCAAATTAAACACTCTTTAAATTCAATTTTTTTCTGGTAGTTCAAACATTTATATAATAAGTTATTTTTCAATGTGACTTTCTATACAACATAGTTGAAATTAGTATTATTAGGTTTTTATTTCTTGGAAGATTAATTTTTCTCATTTTATTATATATATGATTAACATATTCAGAGATTTTCCTTATTTTTTAACTTCAGCTTACATCCTCATCCATCATAGCATAAAATTTCTAAATAACTTCTAATAAGCTTAGACAATTTCCATTATTTTCTGTAAATGGGCTGTTTGTGCTACATAAAGATTGGAGCAAATATAGAATGCATGACGCTATTCATTTGAACACATCATGCTAGCATCTTACATGCTGTTACTTTCTTTGCTGAACACTGTCATTTTATATTTGCTGCTCAAACGCCCTCAAAGTCCTAGTAACTGCACATTTGGTGGTGTGCTTCTGTATGATCGCACAACTGCTGTTTTGTGTGTGTTTTTAAATTGAGACCCTAAGTGCTTTTCGTAACACATACCTTCATTTTGAAGGTAATTTTGAAGATTTTGATTGTGAAGCATTTGACAGTAGGAACACAAAATTTGTTTCTGAAACTAGAATAGAAAGGCCAGTTCCCATACTTTCCTTTTCCATTTGAAAGAATTTTGATATAAAATAAAGCAATTTTTTTGCAATGTTCAGGCAATGGAAAATCGAAGTAATTTATTGCATCAAAATACGCTGGGTGAGAAACATTCTCACTCCAGCAGAAAGTGGCCGACCGTTTCCCAGGAGCACCGTCTAACGAACAGTGGGGCTCCAGACTGTTCGTCTCTCTCGTCCAACCGGCAGAGTCATGAACGTCGCTTTTTAAATTTTTAAAAAGAGAGAAACAGACTTGCACTTGATGTTTCCGTGTTTGGTGTTGAAATGAAAAATTATCTTGGCAAATCTTTATTAAAAAATATCTATATTCTTCAATATGAATTCTTAAAAATTCCTCAGTTGCGGGAATTTCATCTGTTGTATTCAAATGCTGGATTTAACTGGAACGATTCTCTTGTTCTGATTAGTAATTAAAATTTCAATAAATATAGAATTTGTAATATCTCATTTATAAGTTTTATGTGGGTTAAGTGTAACATGTATGTGGTTAATTTAACTGAGAGTTTCAAAATTTTTAAGAAAACAGCATCTTTGGAGATTTTCTATTTCTAGTTCCTATTTTCAGGTCACTTCTATATCTTTTACTTTTTAAATCATTTTGACTTGTAGTCATTCCTAAGGACCCAAATAATTAAAAAATTAAATGTAATTTAACATACTTTTATTGAACATGGCAACATTAATGTAAAATGTAAAATTTTTTACTTAAATGTAGAATACTTTAGAAGTATTTTTATAAAAGTTATAAAACATAAAACATGTTTTCTTCCAAAAGTTCTTCTAAATAATTTTAAATCATCTATCAAAATTAAAAACCCAAACACAAGTTATAATTAATTTGGTATTATACTTTTAATCAAAATTAATAAAATTAAGAATTTAAATTTTTTGTAACTTTGATAAAATCTTGTTTTATAAAAATAAAAGTATTTGCCATTTTAAGATTTAACATCCAACAAATTGCGGCTGAAAAGAGCCGGTACAGCGCTTAACTGGTGCTGTCGTTCCACATACACACAAACTCAAAAGTAACCTGAACTGCTTAACGTTGCACAGTGTTTCTCCGTTGCCATGGACAACTGCTATGAACCCCACGCGAAAGTCCGGAGCACCTCCGGAACCACAAATGTAACATAAAGAGAAATACGAGAACAGATGTTCTGTGCTCCTGGGCAATGCTATTTGATTTTAGAGGGTCTATTTTGTTTCTGGTATCTGAAAAGAAGGCTTTGACAAACCTTTACTTTCCTACGTGCAAGAGCCACACAAATCAATGTGTGCCTCAAATATCAACAGCAGCACGATCCACACAGACGCATGGAGTCCGGACATGGGTCCTACTCGGCAAGCCATGTAGAAAGCTGTCTCCCTGGGGATTTGGGGTTACAGCTTGTGTTGCACCAAGAACTACAAGCAGGATCCCAGTGAGAAAGACGCACATATGTTCTTTACAACTTTGTTTTTTTTCTGCGGGTTTGTGGTATGCAGGGTCTTCGAAACTTGGAGCCCAGGGCCGAGGTCTGCCTTGCCTGAGTCTAAGGGAAATACTGGATGGGTGAGTGAGATTCTTTTCGAGACTTTGGAATTTAGAACTTCAGGCTGGCTGGGAGCTGAGCCGGTTAACAACGGAGGGGTGGAACCTCCCTTTGTGGAAGTTCTTGGATCTCTCAGGGGCTGGAAGTGATAGAGAGGAAGTGATGCTTCTCTGAGTATACCTTTTGGAAATCGATAACACGACTATTTTGGAAGGTGGTGTCGGAAAAGAACGAGTTCGAGTAATTTTAGAACACAATGCTGTGATAACATACTCTTACTCTGGGGAAAAATAAAGAAGCATTTCAATTTCTTTTTTAGCAGATTTGGTATACGTAGTGATTTGGGTAGAGCGATTTTGGAACTTTGTGTGGTGTAGGACTGGGAAGATCTGTCAGTGTCCTGAATTGTGAGAAGTCAGGATTCTGATGGTGGAGGGAGGGGGATACAAAGCTGGAGCAGGAGAAAGCAACAGAGAACCTTGTGGGCAGAACTTATGTTGAAGGGGCCAGCACTGCTTTGAATTTCTATCACGCAGACATAGACAAACACCTGATGTGTTTGTATGCACACATGTGTGTGCACATGTGTGTTTATTTTCTTAGCCCCGTCCTCTGAAAGGGCCTGGAGGCAAAGACACCGGAGTAGCAGTGAGCTTTTCTTGTGTGTAGATCTTGGTTCCCAAATGTCATTTCCCACTGAAAGGAAACAGAGGTCCCTGGAGAAAGAGCCGGTTCTAGGGCTGGGCAGGGAAGGTACCAATGAGTCTGAAACATCTTGTTGAACTAGAAGATAGAAAGTTTCAAAAATAATTATGGGAGCATATTATAAGTATACAGGATCCAGCTTAAAAAGCAACCAACTTGCCAAATGTGGGTCAATTTAGCATTAAAATTAATAATGACAGGAATAGATTATAGCCTGTGTAATAAAATTGCAATGTGTAGATCCATACTAATAATAGATAGGTAAGAGGGAAGGAGGAATGCAGGCAAGGAGGGAGGCAGACAGAGAGAGAGAGAGAGAAAGAAAGAGACAGAGAGAGAAACATCACAGTGTGAGAAAGAAACATTGATCGGTTACCTTCCACATGCACCTTGATTGAGGACTGAAACCACAACCCAGGTATGGGCCCTGATTGGATATTGAACCCACAACCCTTTGGCACATAGGATGATGTTCCAACCAACTGAGTCACCCAACCGGGCAAGCATTAACATTTTACAGTCATCATAGCAAAGACTGGTTAGGGCAAGAATCATTAAGTTTAGGAAGAAAATTATGATGAGGAGCAGAATATTAGGATGCGCTTAAAGAGTCTCCCCACAGATTGCTTACTAGTTGTAAGAGAAAATAGAAACTATAATGCAGAAAATATACAACGCTTTAATCAAATGATCAAATTTAATACCATAAATGACTGATAGATGGATACCTTTTACCTGGGATATCTGAGAAGGACACATCATCACTTGTGCAGTTTTCTGGCTATGGGTATAAACCTGAATCTAATCATAAGGAGATATTAGTTAACCCATCTAGAGAAACACGCTATAAAACAGTTAGCCTTTGTCATGAAGGGCAAAGAAAAAACCAAGGAACCGTTCCATATTTAAAGAGAATAAAAAGACAGCTAAATGTAATACATGGTCCTGTACTGGATCCTGGGGAAAATATTATAAAGGACATTCATGGAATAATTGAAAAAACATGAATAGTAGATTAGATAAAACTATTGAATCAATGTAAAGTGTCCCAAATTTGAAGACCATACTGCAGTATGTAAGAATATTCCCTTATTCCTAAGAAATGCTTAAGAAGTAATAAGAGGTAAAGAGAAGTGTGAAAGTATAGCCCTTCAAATGGTGCAGAAAAAATAAAGAAACAGACATTCACAAGTAGAAAGAATGATAAAACAAATGTGGTAAAATGTTAAAAATTTGGGAATCTCAGTAAAAGATGTATGGGAATTTCATATAACTTTTCTGTAAGTTTAAAGTTATTACCGTTAAAACTTTTTAAGTAAAGAGGAAAATTGGGTCAACTGTAATAGAATAACAAAAATGATTAAAATTAAAAAATAAAAATTTTTTAAAGTATAGGATTAAAAGAGTTTACTAATTTTAACTGTTCTTTGTCTAATTAGTTTGAATTAGTAAGAAATGGCTCCAATGTGTTAAGTAGTAGCCAGGGCCTGTGAAAATAAATTCCTATATTGGTGCCTACGTAGTCACTACGGGTGAATTACAAGCCAGAGATGTCTGTTTGTGATTCTACTGGGACTACTGACTTCAGTAAAGCTGAGGGAGGATGTTTGGGAAGAAAAGCAGAAGTTTCCTGCTACTTAAGTCTAGAATGAAACAGAACTCAGATACTTTATATTTCAGAGCTAATCAAGTGGAAATGTCAATGGGGAAATCCAGGTCAACTATAATTCCCATCATGACTAAGTGGCATAAAGAGTCAGAATAGGGTGACCTAGAACTGACCTCAGGGAGAAATCACAGTCAAATCAGGATCGCTCATTTCCAGGATGCATGGTAATTTGACTCGGCAATTTGTGTATCTTATCATTTACAATAAATGCAATCTACATTACTACATACATTTCAATCTCTTGGACAAATATGCAGTATAATACCAAGCTGCTTCTCAGAATGGTATATGGTGTTTATACATGGTTAAGAAGGATAAGTTCTCATAAACAGTTTACCAAGTATAAAGGGAATGTGCATGATTATCTTAAATATGAGTATCAGACATTGGAAATCTAGTCTGCTCATAACATGCCTTGGATTTCTTAGCTTTGGAAAACAGCATATTCTTAGCATAAGCTTAGCATATTCTTCAAAAGCTATCATTTTTAACTGAGAAATAGAAACAATAAAGGTTCCCTTCAAACCTGTTCGATCCTTTTAGTCAAAAAGGCAGGCAGCTTTCATTCATTTGAAAGATACAGAAATCTTAGAAGTTGCCTGACATTCTTCTCATAGCTCCTGGGCTCCTTGAAGTTTTATTGAACAGTGTTATTCACAGTTTTAAAATAAAGTCACTACCTTATGGGTCTATTCCTTGAAAATAATGATGGACACAAATTTCAGCTCTAATGCTGTTGATTGTATGATTTGGGGCAAAAAAATTATCTCCCTGGTTTTTTCATACGATAGAGCTTCCGGAGAAGGGCAGTGAGGGACCCAGAAACCACATGACTTAGAGAATGGTTAAGAGAACCCAGTACCACTATGCACCTATAAGAATGGCCGAAATCCGGAACACTGACAACACCAAATGCTGCCAGGGATGTGGAGTGGCAGGAATTCTATATTACTGGTGGGGATGCAAAATGGCAAAGCCAGTTTGGAAAACAGTTTGGCAGTTTCTCACAAAACTAAACCCACTCTTACCATATAATCCAGCTATCATGCTCCTCGGTATTTATCCAAAAGAGTTAAAAACTTATGTCCACACAAAAACCTGCACATGGATATTTATAGGAGCTGTATTCATAATTACCTAAACTCAGAAGCAACCTAGATGTCCTTCTGAGGGTAAATGAATAAATAAACTGCGGTACATCTGCACAACGGAATATCATTCAGCACTAAGAAGAAATGAGCTATCAAGCCATGAAAAGACATGGAGGAATTGTAAATGCCTATTACTAAGGGAAAGAAGCCAAACTGAAAAGGCTACATTAAGCACGATCTCAACTATACAGCATTCTGGAGAAAGGAAAATTACAGAGACAGTGAAAGAATCAATGGTTGCCAAGGTTTGGGTGGGGGGAGTGGAGTTGAATTAAATAGGCGGAGCACAGAGAATTTTTTTCAATTAAAATTTTTTAATGAATGAATTTTTAAAATTAAATTTATAGGGATAACATTGGTTAATAAAATTATATATGTTAAAAGTGTACAATTCTAAGCACAGAGGATTTTTGAGCAGTAAAAAGTTTCTGTATGATATGATATTATGCTGTCCGTTACCTGACAGGTATATGTCGCTATAGATTTGTCCAAACCTATAGAATGCACAGCACCAAGAATGAACCCTAAGATAAAGTATGCAGCTTGGTGATTATGCTGTTCAAGGTGATTATAATATCACCTTGGTGATATTATGTAGACAGATGTTCATCAACTGTAACAAATGTGTCACTATGGTGGGGGATGTAGATTGGCGGGGGAGCTACTCATGGTGGGGGGGCAGAGATATGAGAAATCTCCATACCTTCCTCTCAATTTTGCTGTAAACCTAAAGCTGCTCTTTAAAAAGGTCTTAAAAAGAGAGAGGACTGGGGAGCTTTAAAGTCCAGACTGGGGTGGGTTGGGTAATGATAGCTGCCTTTCCATTGTGATGCAAGAGGAGAGTGAAGTTTGGTTTATGTGGCTCACAGGGTAGAATTAAGCTCCAGAGGTATAAGTGCCAGGGAGGTAGATAGTAGATAAAGGCTTGAAATACTAAAGAATGAGCTGTGCCTCCAGGAACCCTGGATGATTCGAGATAGTGAAAGTCCAACACCATGCAAGGGACCGGATTTCTGAAACCAAAACACCCAACTCTAAATTAATGTGACTCTTTGCTTGGTTTGGTAATATAAGCCCTTGACTTATATTAAGCTTGAGATCACTTAAAGCCCCCGATCTCTTTCACAAGAATGCCTGCCAAGGCAGACTTCCCCAAACCTGTAGTTGTACAGCAAGTTCTTTACTTTTCTGAGTGATGTAAGTGGGGAAAGGCTTAGCAGAGATAATTGTCAACACATGAAAATTAGGTGACTGAATAGGCAAATTATATAGCATGCACCAGTGAGTCACCAACTAATTATATTTGTTAAGCTGGTCAAACATTCTAACTTCTTGAGGGAGCTAATCCAGGCTTGCACACTCTTCTGGGAGGTCTTTTCAAGCTCTTTCCACTAGTACATAATCTAGGATTCTCCCTAGAGTTATTATATCTCATTTTTATTTTCTACATGGTTAGCCCCTATTATTTTATCACAAGTGAAGGTAACTTCAATTACTCGACAACTAGGTGAGTTGGAACTGATGAGTACAGATCAGTCTCATCAAACCAATAAATACTGGGTTGACCAAAAAGTTCGTTTGTTTTTTCCATAACATGGCTGTAGTAGCACTTAGTTCTCTAACTTCATTCAAAATGACTGTGTTAGGTTGTATTGTGACAGCTGTCATATCAGTGTGCATTTAAAACACCAAAATTGGTTAATTTTTGTGCAGCCATTTTAATATTGAAGATGGAGGAAAATATACAACATTTGTCATATTATGCTTTATTATTTCAAGAAAGGTAAAAACACACACACAAAAGATTCATATAGTATATAGAGAAGGTGCTATGACTGACCGAATGTCTCAAAAGTGGTTTGTGAAGTTTGTGCTGGAGATTTCTCGCTGGACAATGCTCCACGGTCAGGTAGACCAGTTGAAGTTGATAGGGATCAAAATGAGACATTAATTGAGAACAATCAATGTTATACCATACAGAAGATAATCGACATACTCAAAATATCCAAATCAATAAAGTTATTGGTGAAAGTGAAAAATGTGTCTTCTATTTTACAGAAAAAAACCGTACGGACTTTTCGGTCAACCCAATATTTATTGAGGGTCTACCATATGCTTTGCTTGGCACACTGGGGAACACAAAAGAGAAAAAGACATTAATTCCTGTTCATTATTAATTACACATTAATAATGTATAATTTACTTGAGGATATATGTAAATATAACTTACGATGCACGCAGTCCATGGTAAGAGTGAAGAGAGTGAAGGAGATCATAAACATTCACAGAAACTGAGAAAACTGTTTGGGCAGATATGATCAGGGAAGACAGCACAGAAGAACGAACTTGCAGGATGTGCAGATAATAATCAGGCCTCTTTTGGTTTTTCTTTTACTTTCTCTTATTAACAAGAAGGGGATTTATTGTAAGAATAGGGAGTGTCTTAGCACTCCCAAGAGGAGCATGGCAGCCAGGCCTCAGGAAGCAGCCATAAGAAGGTTTGGAAAGACGCAACCCTTGCTTTTCCTCATCGCGCTGTTTCTCTCAAGCCACCTGTTTCTTGTTATGCTCTCTTCTGTTTCTTTGGCCCATGGAGAGGCAATGCCACAACTCCAGAATTTCACTTACCCATAGAGCACAGGAGGCAAATGCAAGGCCCTCCAGACCTTGTTTATCCGGCCGGGCACCTTGTTTCTACCTGGCGGCAGTGCTGAGCTCTTGCTTAACTGTTAAGGAGTAGTTACATTCATACAGTCCTAAAATTATTCGGCCCTTTGAAGGCAACCGTAAGGCTGATGTGGCCCCCAGTGAAAATGAGTTTGACACCCCTGCAGAGAATCCGAACTTAAACATTTGGGGAGGGGGAGAGTAAAGCTGTTATATCAGGATAATTTAACAGATGCAATTTAGAAACAATTGTTAAAAGAAAAAGAAATGTAAAGTTCTCAGTTCACCACCAAATCTTCTCCCAAACATTTCTCAAACATGGCTTCTTCTCTCCCTGTTTTCTTAAGACTTTTACAGCCAGGTTTTCCAACCTTGTTATGATTGTGGAACACTGGGCAAAGTATCCACCAATTAACTGCATTTGCATCAGCTTTTGTCTGTTAGCAGATAGTCAAGAGTTGATTGTACTACTTCTCTGGTGAAAGGCTGTGTCTTAAATACTGATAGAACACTATTAGCAATGGCCCATGCAGATGATACACCTTCCACCAGACTCACAAATGATCACGCACAGATGAGTCAAATTAGTGCTTCTAAGTCTTCATCTTGGCTTATAAAGTTGGAGAACATTTTGCTTTGGAATATTTGTAGTCAAAGACAAAGTGGGATGATTTCTTGGGGAAGAAAAGCCTAAGAAATGAATCAAAACAGTTCTATTATGAGGAATAAAACCATTAGTAGTTGCAAAACTGTTTGCAATTGAGGTCCAAACTTTGCATTAGGCCTTTTAAGTCTCTTTGATTAGAGAACAGTCCATCCTCTCCCTTCCCACCTATCCCACCTTATTTTGCCATGACTTTATTGAAGAAAATGCATCATTAAAGTTCTTACAGATAGTACTGGCTTGATAAAACATGCATTTAAAAAGAGATACTATGGCAGAGTGATGAGATGAGAACACGCATCAGAACAGCAGAGAAGGGAACACAAAACTTAAGCCTGGGAGAGAACATTCAGAAAAGCATCACTGCAGTCTGGGCAAGAGGTGACTGTGGTCTGACTCAGGCAGCTGGAGCAGGGAATGGAAGGAGAACATCTTCAATCCAATCCAAGAGACAGTTCCAAATTTTGAAGAGCATTATAACAATTACCCCAGATCTGTAGCAATCTAAAAAGTGAGAGTAATATTTAATTAGCTTTCTTAAAAAATTAAATGTTTAGGCAATATAGTTAGGTGGGGATCTCTCCCAGAGCGTTCAAGAAAAAGCTGGATGACCAGCTACGGCGGATGGTATAAACTAAAGGCAGGAACCTCTTGTCCCCTCCTCCACATCTTCAACAAGTGAGTGTCCAGTCTGTATATGAAGAGTAAGAGTGAGGAGAAACACACAGCTTTGTGAGGCAGTCCATTTTGTTGAATGAGCATCTGTAATTATTAGAATGTTTTTCCTGACAATTAGCCCCCAATCTATCTAATGGCCTTGGTTCTGACTTCTAAGATTATGTAGAATAACCACTTTCCTTATCATTTTCTCTTCTCCAGGCCAGACCTTTTTAGTTCCTTTAAGTGTTTCTCATTTCCCGTCTTTGTTCCTCTTTTCTGACCCTGCTCCCAATTGTCACTGTCTTTTTGGAGTCTGCGCCCAGAGCTGAACACCTTGTGTGATATTCAGTCTAACCTGGACAGACCGAAAGGCTGTGAGTTCTACAGTTCCGGGAACCGTATTTCATTAATGCAACTACTACTACTACTACTACTACTACTACTACTACTAATAATAATAATAATAATAGTTGTAGCAGCTTCATCTGGTTCACTCATTTTGAGTCAACAAAACCCCCAAAGGTATTCTTTGCCTGTGCTACTATTTGAATACGCACACCTGTGAAGCTCACGTTGGAATCCAGGTGAAATCCAACTTTATATTAACTATGTCACATTTCCTTGTTGGATTCAGGTCATTGTTCTAATCCACCAAGTTTTTTTTTTTTTCAGCAGGGGGCCCTAACTCACATGTCTAGTGTTTCATTCATGTCTCTCAATCTTAAATCATCTTAAACTTTAATTAAAAAGCCAATTTAGCCCATATTAATTAAAACAAATATTAAATAGGGTGGGGCTGTGGATGAAACCTCCTGGAGATCTGTTTCCAGGATGACATGGTTTCATGACCAGCATTTCCTTAGATATAGTCCCTTACAAATGGGACCATAAATTGATGGCACTAAACAAATGCCACTAACAAGTGGCACTAAATTGATTATATTGTAGTCCCAAATTTTCCCTCTCATCTCCAAGGATATTAAAGACTGTTAACATTCTCTGCCAACAGTCTTCCATTGGTCAACCTGAATAAGAACTCTATGGATAAATAAGAAGGGTCCTGCATGGCTTGTTTATAGTGAGTCTATGCTGATCCCCAAACTCTCCTGCACAAGCTTGCTGGATTGTGGTTCATAGACTTCGCCCTCCGCCCCTTTGAAAACTAGGATAGCGTGTGCCAAACTCCAGGTGTTTGGAGCCTATGCCATTCTTCACTATCACAAATTAATACAGCAATGTGACTTTTCTGGCAACTTCTCTCAGGAAGTTCCTTAATGTAGGCCGAGAGACTTAAAGTTACTTAAGGCAGTTGGGTTTCAAGAGTCTTACTACGTGAGTTAGATCCAACATTACAGGTCTGAAGATCATTTTCCCTGATGAAGACAATGGAAGCAAAATAAAACAGTTTATTTTTCTCCCTGTTTTCTATTGACATCGCACTGTCTGCTCTTAGAGTAGGTCTTTGCCTTCTGTCTTCTACTTCCTGCTTGGAGCATACCCCAAATCCCCCCACTTTGCACTTCAGCACTTTTCACAAGCCTTACTTTCTGCTTAGCTTTAACATTCCAGATGCTGCAGGTAAACTTACTTGCACCTTTCTCCTTAATGATGAGAGTTTTCTGCTTTTCTTATGTGACTTTCTAAAATCTGAGCTGAGTTCCTTGAGAGTTGTATCAGCACCCGTGCTGACCTTTCCAGCTTTACTTCACCTGGGTTATTTGCAGGGATCATTAGTCACCCAAACATTCTAAGTCATGGCTATATCATAGTTGGAGTCGCAGACTTACACCAACCATTAACTGAACTTTTTCTGAAATGTCTTTCCCTGTCTCACTTAAAAATCTGACACTCTTTGGGGGACGTGAATATGTTTTTTCTCCAGGTTCCCAGGGAAGCAATGTGGTAGGTCTGAACTCTGCTCTGAGTCAGGACTTTGCTCAGATCCTGCACCTGCTCAAACTTGTCTGGTAACTTTAGACCAGTTCCTTAATCTCTCTGAGGCAAAGTGGAGATAATTATGCATCACCTCACAGAGGTACTCTGGCATCTCGCAGAGTCCTTGGGATGAACAGATGTGATGATACATTGTAAGAGCCTTGAGTGATACATGGTGGATTTCAGGAAATGTCTGTGCTCATCCTCTTTGCCTTTCCTTCTCTCCCCTTTGGTTCACCAACCTGTTCTCACTTGTTTTTCATAATTTTTTAAGGAAGCAGTTCTCATAGTTTTTTTTTTCCTTTAGGGAGATTCAATGTCCAGCCAGGTAAGTCAAGAATTTACCCAGCTTCTGCTTTTAGTTTGGATGAATCCAGCTGTCAGTGTATAGAAATCCCCCATCATCACCTGTTACTATTGCAATCTGGGTCATTTCCTCCATCTGGTCAGGTGTTAACACTAAAAAATATTTAGAAAACATTTTTAACCTTTTACGCTTAGTTCTTGGGTTTAGCTTTCTGTTCTGAAACAGTCATCTTTTACTGTACATCACAGAGCTGATTTTTCTCATCCTTGAGAACTGAACTCTGAGGAATCTGGACGCAAAAATTGAATGGAGAAGCCAAAGCAGAGTTCCTTCAACAATGTCTGGAATGTTGGGAGACAAATTTGGCTTGGCGGTTTTGACTCAGGCCCCTCATAATCACTAGCCTTCCGTCATTTCCAGATGCTCAGAGCTAAGCTGAAGTGTTTCGCTTCCTCAAATGCTTCTTTGACTTTCCTTACTTCCCCCAGTTAAAAATGCCCACCCTTTGGGTTTGAAATGGGATAGCTGTTCACATTAAGCATTCATCACTTCATATTTCACTTTCTCTTCCCTCATCTTCTGGTTCATTTTCCACCTGTTGCTGTGCTTTCTTCAAGATGGAGCCGATCCAAACAGCACAGGCCACCTCTCCTCAGAGGCCTGGAAATAAACCTTCCTGTTGGGCAAAATGTACTTACTTGCCAGTTTCTGGCTCAAGGGTGCATCACCCAGGTGACAAAGAGGGAAGCAGGAAACTGAGGAGGGCACGAATGCTCCCATCACTGGGGGATTTCTTCAGTCTTAAAGCCATACCAAACCTCACCTACTGACCTGAGTCTGTTTCTCTGGATGTTTCTTTCAGGTCAGACCCTTACCTGCAGTTAGACTTATAATATCCATCATACGTAACTTCCCATAGGAGTTATGCTTGGTGTTACATGTTTAAGTGCCAATTTAAAATGGCCTCTGGCCCTGCCTGATTTGGCTCAATTGGTTGGGCATTATTCCGCAAAGCAAAATGTCACCAGTTCAATTCCCAGTCAGGGCACATGCCTGGGTTGTGGGTTTGGTCCCTGGTCAGTTGCATGTATGAGAGGCAACTGATCAGTGTTTCTCTCTCACACCAGTGTTCCTCTCTTTCTTCCTCCCTTCCCTCCTCTCTAAAAAATAAATAAAATCTTAAAAAAAATAAAATGGCCTTTGAAGAAAGCTAAAATTTTTAATGAACTTCTGTTGTTTGCAGATTCTCTATTGAACATCTTTAAGGTAAGGCTCCCACTCCAACCTCTATTCAATTTACTGTTTATAATCAAACTTTCAGAACTTTCTTTTGGTTACTGGGTTGTATTTCTGTGATGATGTCACCATTCAAATTAAACAAAGGGTAGACTCCATTTTGATGGAGTCATAAGTAAGTTTTGAACTCATAAATTTAAGTGTGATGGTCTATACGTTCTCTGTTCCTAAAATATCAGGGTCTGTTTTACTTAAAATGTTTGAATTCCTTTTCTATGAGGGTGCCCATCTCACAGGTCAGAGCGCCTCCCCCACTTTCATTCACTCTTCAGTCTTTCCTCTTTGAGTCATTTTTTGTTTTATTCCATGACAATGGGCTGACAAAGCTCATTGGTTATTGGGAGTATCAGTAACATATAACACAATATATATCTGGATTTATTTGGCAGCACAAGCCCCAAGGCAGCCTTTCATTTGCTTTGGCAGAATGTCTACAAAAGAAGGAAATATTTATACGCTCAAATTTTGGAAAGTAGAGGAAAGTTGTATGAGTAGACAATCGGAGGTCAAAGCTGGATGGAATGTTTTGTTCCCCAGCTACGTCAGTTGACCTTAGGTGGACACACACCAGAGGCTCGCAGGAAATGGGCATGGAACTCCCCACCATCCCATGCCAAGTGGTGGCCAGAACAGATGCGAGCAGAATGATAAGCTCAGGATCACACCTCAGTGGAAATGTGGAAACTAATTTGGAAATAACTCAAGTAGAAAGGTCAGAAAAAAACGTCAGCCTCTCTGTGTGGGTGAAAATGTGTCTGAGAAAGTCCACTCTAAGAAATAGGAAGGCAAAGGCGTTGGAGAGAAAGTTGAGACACTTTTAGCGCCTTTACCCCCTTGAGTTCAGACTCTGAGATTCCCAAAGCCTGACTGAAGTTGACTCTAACCCGTAGTGCACACACTTTGGTTTACTCCCGTTGCTATTTCGTCTCCGAAACTTGGCGAAGCCACAGCTAATGAACTGTTTAGGGGAGAAAGTCCTTTGGCAATGAAAAGGACAGGAAACATTTTTCCCCTCCTGATATTCTTAGTATACTTAGAAAAACCTTGGGAAAGTCATTTTGAGCTGATTAGTCAACGTTCATTATTTCTTCCTCATTTAGTTTTGATATTTCTCATGAATTCACTAATATTTTTTAAGTATTTGCTTTGGGCAAGTCTCATGGGAAAGCTTATGACCAACCATGCATACCCAAGGACCACTAAACTGGGAATTTAGTGATTAATGGGACCAGTGAGGCAGGGAAGCAAAGATTGAGACATAAATGATAGTATCAACACAGATCTTAATACCAACACAAAGGGGCCCTAAAGAACAGAGGGTGCTGGGAGGGGTAGTGGAAGAATAGAAAGTCTCATGGTTTAATGGCTTTAG
Organism: Trachops cirrhosus; assembly: GCA_028533065.1. Classification (NCBI taxonomy): domain Eukaryota; kingdom Metazoa; phylum Chordata; class Mammalia; order Chiroptera; family Phyllostomidae; genus Trachops; species Trachops cirrhosus. The sequence goes on from CM052541.1 coordinate 171,796,203, forward strand.
TCCTCATACTTCATTATATAAGAACCCCTTTAGTTTCTGGTTGCTGTATTGTACCCTTTGAAAGAAAACTGCCACCTCTTCCAATCATGACATAAAACAACCAGATTTTTGAATATTAGCAATGGAGTAAGAATTCTTTGCCCAGAGAGGCAGCTGGACCTTCTACCTCTGACTTGCTGCTTCTTCTTGGGAGTTCCTTTTAATCCTCCCTGTTACCACTGTGATAGCCTTGGGCAGCACGACTTCCTCCTCTGCGTCCTCATCCAGGCAGAAAACAGGGCCTAATGCCTTAACCTCTCCTAGCAGAACATTTAACAGCAGCAATGAAAGACAGAAACACCGTGGATCTAGACAATGTGATTTATAAGATGCACTGACCACCTGGGACCTCTAGGACTCTTCCCATCCCATCTCATGGCTTGTCCCATCCACTAGGCATCATCTCAGCACCCAGACCCCGTGCTCCAGTGAGAAATACCAGGTCAACATTTCTACACAAGATTATCAAAGATAAGGGGTTAAAATTGGGCTTTGGAGTCCAACAGACTGGACTTGAACCCTAATTAACCTTACTACATACTAGCTGAATTTCATAGTTTTTCAGCTACTACATGATGTAATAATTAGGTGGTTATGAGAATTAAATGAATTAGTACAAGTAGAGACCTTGGCATAGGCCTGGCCTAGATTTAAAGCTCAGTGAGTCTTAGATTTAAACCCCATGATAATTGTCATGTCAATGAATCCAATAAAGTCTCTATAGCAGCATCAGGGTCTCTTTCTCACAGTTTGTTTTCTGAGAAATCTCATGACCTGGACAATCTTTAGTGGCAATGCTCTGCTTAACTCAGAACTTTTCTTAAGCATTGAGTAGCCATTTGTCTTCTGTTAAAATAAACACGTTGTGAACTTAAAACTGCTCTAGAAAATTGTCTATTTAAAAAAGGAAAAAACAGCACTGATGAATGATTAAAGCAGAAATCTCTTCTCTTTTAAAAATTACTTAGATAATTGTCTCAATTTTTGCCCCATATTGATGGTTGAATCGTCGCTAATCAATACAAGTTGATAGAGAAAATGCACCGTAACAGGATACAACATCATTAACCAGGGAGCAACCTTCTTCCACCCACCAAAGAGGCTCGTGCTGTTTCCCACCCTGGTGAAGATGGGGTCTCTCTGACTGGGACAGCTGGTGGCTGGGGATGCAGAGGGAGGGCGTGGAATGGGCATGGCAGGAGAGATGGCCGCTTGGGCTGAGGGTGGAGAAAAGATTTAGCACATGGTGGAGAGAAGCGGAGGAATTGGTGGGAGGCGTGCTTCGGAGGAACGGTTGTCAGACTGGCTGTGGTCGTGTGTTTGGATCCCTGTCACAGTTTTGTTTTGTTTTTTCAGACCACTCAAGTCAAGGACTAATGTAACCTTTCGACAGTTTCTTTTGGTCACTGGACTGTGTTTCTGCAACAACATCAGCATTCCACAAAAGCAGAGCCAACTCCCATGTGACAAAGGATTCAGAGATAAGCTTTTGAACTTGTAAATCCAAATGTGATGGTCTACAGAATCTGTGTTCCCCAAACCTGTGGGCCTATTCTGTTTTAAAAGTTGAATTCCATTCTTGTTAGAATGCAGCAGGCCCACATTCCTCCCCTATTTTCATTCTGTCTTCAGTCTCTCCCTTCCAGCTCAGCCTCTGCACTGTCATAGGCTATTTTCCCAAGAACTAAATCAGATTACAATTATTTGCATTCCTTAGCTCCTCAATGGTGCCATCTCTCCGACAGTATAGAATTCAGCTTCTCAAATGGCCATGACCTTATATGACCAATCTTCCTACAGCTTTCCACCCCACTCAAGCCCCAGAACACTGCCAGCAGTGCCCCAAACAGCCAGGCTGTTCTGGCCCCCAACTTTCAAGGTGGCTCTGCTACTGCTTCAAATGTGCTGTTGCCTCTCCCATCTACAGAATTTCTACTAAGACTTTGTTTCCCATCTACAGAATTTCTACTAGGACTTTGTGAAAATGTCCCTAGCTGTCTACTGGCTATCCCACTTCAAGTCTAAAAAGGAGATAACACTTCCCCTTAGGTTCCTTGTGCTATGTGCAAATTATGAATTTTGCTATAGACATTAGCTTATATGTGATTCTTCTACTTGACTTCCAGAGAGCAAGTCACACATGAACTCATCACATGGTGGACACTCAGTGATGGAGCATGGAGTCAGTGAATGACTATACAAGGTCTGTCCAGAAGGTATCTAGCCATGTAAAATGAAAATTAGAGACATCTATTGAAGAAGATACAAGATACAAGAAACATTGTACCCTAGGACAATGATACCTCAGTCCCCTTCAAAGAAGGCATCTTGGGACCTCACAAAGTTCCCCCAACTGCCTTCAGCTGTCCTTTGAGTTTTCCTGAATCTCATCAATAGTCTGAAATCTCTTCCCTTCAAAAGGTGATTTTAGTTTTGGGGCAAGCCAGAAGCCACAGGACGCCAAATCTGGGCTGTAGGGGAACTGAGTCAGCTGGATGATTTGCTGCTTCACCAAAAACTTTGCACTAGACGTGATGCATGAGTGGGTGTGGTGTCGTGATGAAGCTGCCAGTCACCAGTTGCCCATAGCTGAGGCTTTCTGAATCCAAATAGTTCCCACGGAGGAATGTTCAAGCTTAACACAAAATCTGATGCAGATTCATTGTTCTACCTCCTCAGTCATTTTGAATGTGACGGCCACATAGTACACATGCTCACTCAATGGCATCTACCAACCCACTGACTAGTACAGTGAAGTTGTCATTGTTCATGCATGGGCATTCCAGTCCACTCTCCTTAGCTATCAGATTACATTGATATTGTGCAAACTGTTCTCATATTAACAGTGGCTGGACTTTTCCAGACAGACCTTGTATTTATCAACGCAGTGCTGTTTTGTGTTTTTAAAGTAAACCTGGAGCACCTGATTACCATATTCCCATTGCTTTTGACTCAAACATGTTCAAAAGTAATCCATAGGAACTTTCTTTTTTGTGCACCTTCTTTTTTTTCCATGTTAACAAAAAACTATATAGTCTCATAGTTGAATATCATTTAAGGCCATGAAGCTATGGACCCAACAGGAAAGCCTCAGAATTTATCTGGGCTAAGCTGGAAGACACAAAAATATTATTCTATTTTTACAGGAACTTATGAGTGCCTCCTATATGATAGACATTTATTAACATTAAACTGAACTAATACCTATAAGAAAATATAATGTCAGCAGAGAGAATAAAGAAGAAGCCCCCACTTATATAACTCAAAGCCTGGTGAATGTCATTCTTCATCTTGCCTGTCACAGTTCCAGGCTGCAGAACACAGCTGGAGAAAAGTCACCTATGTGAACAGAACAGTGCTGCTCTCATTCCCCAGGCCCTCAGCATTCCTTCTGAATTTCCCCAAGAAGCTGTTTTCCAGTTCTCCAGTCTCTTCAAATCTCCCTTTCCTATGATAAAATAGAAGTTGGTAGGTGGAAACCCTAGTGATGAACCGCCACTAAAACTTCAAATATTTTTTGAATATATGAATATGAAGGAAATATCCTTCATATTTTTGAAGGATGCTTTCAGTTGCAAGCACTAGGAAACTTAACTGGTTGCAAAACAGTGATAAGTGCGTCAGCTCACACATCTACATGTGCCGTGGCGGCGCCTTCCAGGGTGGGTCTTCAGTAGCCCCACGATATCATCAAGGACTCGGGGCTTTTTTGTCTCTTCTCTGCTAGCCTCAGCACCTCAACAGGCTAGCTCCCGGGTCCAAGCATTACATCCACAGATGACAACCTCTGGGGAAGAAAAATCATTTTCAGAAATATTCCAAGCCCTACAGCAAATTTTCTGTCACATCCACTTGACCAGAGCTGGATCATATGTCCATCCCTATATCACCCCCTGGTGAGAGGAATGGTGTTCTCGTGTTGAGCTTCTTATAGTCACAATTAATGTTATGAAGCTGAGAATCAGGGTCCCTTTGTTAAGGAGTGGATGACTGTACAAAGTTGAAGGGTAGACCTACTCCCATATCCATCCCTCTTTTCCTAACGGAAACTATTAGTTTAGATGCCGCTCTTTTCCTGCACTGGTTTTGGTTTCAGCTCAAGGGAACAAACAAGCAAGCAAGCTCTGAAGAATACAGATCGGGCCCAGGCCCAAATGTCTCAGGCCTTCCCTCCTCTCAGTTGCGCAGTTGGGAAGTTGATCTTCATAAGCCATTGTTTTCAAAGCACAGAGAGCTCTGGACTTTCCCAGGAATTCCACTGGAATGTAAACAATCTTCAGATCCTAGGCAGAAGCCAGCGGATTTCCTGAACTGTCACAAAATCATACATGCTGGATCCCAAGGATTTGATATTTTTTTTACCTTTTATTTTGCCTCATTAGGTAAACATTTTTCTATCTCTAAACATATATCTGACATCACTTAATATTAATTATCTGAAAGGAAAGGATGAGTCAACTGAATACTAATTCTGTAATATCGATGTGACACATAATTTTATATGTTTCTTGACCCCAGAAACTTCTAGAATTACAAGCTCGTCAGACGTTCACTTTGACACTGGCTCAGATGGAGAATTGAATCTAAGCTTATCTTAAGTACAAACTCCAATCTGCTCTGCGCCTCTGCTGCCTAGAGCAGTTCTCTGTAGAGTGCGTCAGACACTGGTCCGTCCCAGCAGGTTAACACCACCCTGTGTGCAGATGGGGACGCTGACTGCAATGCTTTTTGTGGTTGTTTGTTTTTGCCTCTATCCTTTAGTCTCTCCCTGCGTCCCATCACAGCTCAGAAACTACACCCTCCTTCCCTGCTTCCCCAGTGCATTGGATGGCCGGGTGCCCCGCAGCACACCTTGGAGAAAGATCACTTCAGGCAGGAAGATCTGGGTTTGAGTGTCACTTCTGTCCTCTTTTAGCCTTGTGATTTGGGGCATGTTACCTAACTTCTCTGAGCAGCTGTTTCCTCAGCTGTAAAATGAGGATAATAACACTCCTCACGGGGGACTGTTGAGAAGATTAAATGAGAAAGCACATGTACAGCTTCTAAGATGGCCCCTCACAAAGCAGCTCAATAGTTGCTAGGTCTCTTCTCTTCTCTGCAACTGCTGCTACCTGAAGTTTCCAGGTGAGACCATGTGACACTACTTGTAACAGGGCAAGAAAAAGCCTAAATATAAGGGCAGCTTCATCCTTGGCCAGAGGTAACCTGACTAGAATAGTATGGCCCAGTGAAGTGTTACTTGGCCCATTATGCACAGTGGGAATTCGATGAAAAGAAATTCAACTATGGACACAGACAACAGTGTGGTATGGCAGAGGAAAGAGAGAGAGAAGAGGGGGCTGAGAAGAGGGGGATAAAGGGTAGGGGGGTGGAATGTGGACATCTGCAATAGCATCAGCAATGAAAATGAAAAATTCAACTAGAAAATGAGGACATACAGATAAATGTTGACCACATATTTCTTCCCGTTTTGGTTTCCTTTCCCTTTGAAAACTGTCACAGATCTCGGAGAGGTCCTGCTGTCCCCTTCCTCTTTTAAAGAAGGATTTCATATCCTTCTTTCTATGCTGGCGGGCAGCTGCCAAAGCCACACGATTTGAGGGGGACTCATCGGCTCATGGTGCTCCGGCCCCCAGCTCTGAGGTGGGGTGAAGGTTGGGGCTGCAGTGTTACTCGCTTCTTCCAATAAATGTCTTGGTGTCTTCAGGAGCCCCTAAGATGTCAATGGGAAACCTGAATGGTCTGTTCAAACTGGTAACACCAGGACATTCTGGTGGGGACTTAAGCCTGACGAAACTTTTCTAGTAACCTGGGCCTCCCATTTTGTTGGGGCAGAAATGAGGCTCATTTCTAGAGGCGGAGGTAAAGCTGTTTCAGTCCAGATCCTATAATGATTGAAAAGTCTTTCCTTGGATCTTGGAATTATTTTCTCAAGCAGAGGACTTCAGAAAATGGGAAAAGTAATATCCTAAGGCTTTAACGTTCAGCAGGAGGCCACAGCCAGGAAGAATGACACGTGGCTGGAATTCCAACTCCCACCCATTCCAACCAGATACAGCCAGCAGCCTGGTTCAGACCCAATGAAGCCACCTTGGTGATTCAGAGGGGTCCCATGGAGTCAGTTGTGCCCAAGGACTCTGGAGATTTCTGATTCACTGAGAGAGAGGGAGCGAAGGGAAGGAAGAAAGGCGATTCTAGAGAAGGCCAAGTCTGGGTTGCTGGGCTGCCATTGTTTGTAGGAATTGCTCATCTGAGGGTCTCCACCTTCTTTCACCAACAGGCCTGCCTTCCTCCTTAGGAAGAGGAAATTTCTATTGCACTGTGGACATAAAGACTCTATAGCAGTAGTTCCTAGATGTTTTTATAAAGAGGGTGGTGGTGGTGAATTGTTTTGGGATTGCAAAATAAGGGCATTAAGAAAAAACCCCCAAAACTCCAAATATATCTAGAGCCATTATTTCTTAATAGAGATAATATTTTGTCAAGAAGAAGAAGAAGGAGGAGAAGGAGGAGGAAGGGGAAGAGGAGAAGGAGAAGAAGAAGAAAGCAGAAGGGCATAAATCTCAGGATAAAGGACAGTTTTAAAAATGTAGCTAATTCACATTTGGAAAGAGCTTTCTACATTGTCCTTACTTATTTTGCCGTGGGTTGAGGAAATGCCATCAAAAATCAAAACAGAGAACCATGAGTGCTGGGTTCAAACCAAGACCCCGATGCTGTTTATGTCCCGTAGGCAAAGCTATTATTCTCTGTTATTTCCTAAATGAGGGCATTATGTAAGTTGGTTTCGCGAGGGCCCCTCAGGTTCTAACTTTCCTTGAGCTCCTGTTTCTCTGATTATAGTGTGAAAAACTGAGATCTGTGCCTATCCCTACTTAATCACACATTTTAGGTACTCTTTTCTAACACACTGTTTCTTCAGTTTTCCCATTTGCAATGCAGCTGACAACTCCTTTCCTAGGATTCGTGAAGGCTTGCCATATCGTACAAAACCCAGTAATTTTCCCACTACTCTGGGAGTTTCCCAGGATTTTCTGCCAAAGATTATTTTGGTATCTAACTTTTATGAGCTTTCCGTCGTCAGTATTATCGTCAACAAAAAATATTTCTTAAGTTAACAAGAAAAATACTGAATAAAGACAGGATTATACATATAATGGGTGAAAGTTCATGCTGTATATGAAAGAACATCACCATCTTCACATCATCAGCACAGCAAGGAGCTGGTGTGGAATCGACAATGATTCTAAGAGCAGCTTTGGGGGCTACATGTTGAGGGCAGTTGGTGTAGAGTGAGGCCAGCATCTCCCTTCCAATCAACCCAAAAAGCACCATAGAGAGAACAGGGTCTCTTCAGGGGACGGAAGGGAGAGGGCAAGATAAGTGAGACCTTATAGGGCAGGATGTCCAAAGGCATCGCACAAAGTGGAGCCCCACATTAGACGGGTACTCTCAGCTGGGAGTGATGTTGCCCCCAGGGGACATTTAGCAATGTCTGTAGACATTTTTGTTGTCACAGAGAGTAAGATTGATCCTGAGAGTGTAGAGGCCAGGGATCCCGCAATACACAACTGTCCTACAACACGCAGGGCAGCCCCACAATAAAGAAATATCCAGCGTAAATGTCAATAGTGTTAAAGTTGAAAAATCCTGCATTAGAGTAAAGTTGAGAGTGATAATAGCATTAAGAACCAGAGGACATTTGACATAGGTGTAAGGAAATTAGGAAGGTGATAACTTTGAGACAGAGGAGAGTGGAGAGGTAGCTTCCTCATTGAAATCTGTAGACCTCCCATTCAAAATCAGTACTGGGAGGCATAAGCGACCCAGAGCCCCCCAGCTGGGCCTGGTGCTGCCCTGGGAGCAGAAGCATGGGGTGGGGATGGGGAGCAGAGGTACTGCCCTTCCTTCTTGATTGATGCCCCACCAGTGGATGTACTGGTGGGATGACTGTCAAGACTGCTCTGAAGAAGGAATGGTGTAGGGGGCAAAGGCATCAGGCACAGAGGCAAGGCGGGTGGATAAGATTTGCTCCCTCAAGATGTACGTACCCAGGCCCGTGCTTTCCCAGCCCTGGGGAGCTGTGCCTATCAGAACAAAGATACTTCACTGCTGCCTGGGTTTAGCAAATACAAGTCCCTAACCTAAAACAGTCTGAGTAGTTAAATAAGACCAAGCTAGTTAAGTAGTCCCAAGATATTAAAAATTGTGGACTTCTAAAAGACTTGTCAGGCCCCTAAAATCTCACTGTGATTCATTATTAGAAATCTTTCATGTGCCAGGCCTGCCTAGGAGGTGGGAATGGGATTGGAAGCAGAAACAGACATAATATATAGTCCTCAGATGCATGGCACTTAGAGTCTTGTAGAGGAAATAGTAATTAGGCAAATAATCACCCAAATGTCATAGAATCATAATTAAAGTGCATGCTCTGAAGAAGTACAGACAATGAAGAAGTACACTAGGGGCATCTGTTATCCGTGGGGAAACCAGGGAGGTTTCCCGTGAAAGTGGTTTGCAAGAGGTCTTTTCACTGTGGAGCCTTAGAAGGCAAAAGGGCTGTAAATTTAGACTCTCAATTATATATCCCAATGACGTTACACATCCAGTCTCAGAGACTCGCTGACAGGATGGAGAGACGCTGTTCTATCTGCCCCAGAAACTTATTTTATGCTCAGTCCTCCCCATCGAAATTGATGCCAACTCAACCTTCTACACTGAGGCCAAAAGCCTCGGGTCATCCTTGACTCCTCTTTCTGGCATCTCACAACCGCAGCCATAGACCTTGCTGGGTCTACCTTCAGATTACATGCAGAACCTGGCCATTTCCCATCACCTACGCTGGGAACCCCGGGAGAGCCTCAGCTTTCCTCACCTGGGTTACCTCGTTATTCTCCTACTGGTCCCCCGGCTTCTGCCCCTGCTCCCTATAACCTATTCTCAAAGGAGCACCTAGCATAATTCTTTTAAAAGCTGTGTGAGATCACAGTCCTCCTTTGCCCCAAGCCTTCAATGACTCCTCATTGCTCTCAAAAGCAAAAGCCAAACTCAAAGCATAAAAGCCCATAAGCCACCTGCCAAGCTGTTGTCCTTGCATTTCCTCTCCAACTTCATCTTCTCCTAGTCCCCACCTCCCCTACCTCACTCCAGCCACACGGACTGCCTCTATTTTTCCAAGAACACACCTGCCCTGGGGCCTCTGCATGAACTGCTTTCCCTGCCTGGAATTCTCCTCCTCATACCTACATGGCCAATTCCTTCAGGAAGTACAAGTCTCTGCTCAGGGGCCAGCTTCTCCCGACCACCTAGCTCAGAATTACAACACATCCCTGCACACACGTTCCCACCCACAGCATCCTTTTTCTACAGCACTTACTACTATTTCCCATGCTATATGTTGAATTGACTTGATTATTAATAGTTTATCCATTGTGTATCCCTCCATTAGAGTGTATGCTCTAGGGTCAGGGAGAGGTATGTATCTATCTATATCTAGATCATCTATATCTATATCTATATCTACATCTATCTGCCAGGCACTCTGCTTTACACTTGTGTGTCATGGCTATTCATTCCATTGCTATTGTAAGTTAAGACTTAATATTGCTAACAAATATTAGAATTATTGTATAATGATGAACGCATATTGCATTTGTTCATAAAAATGATGGTTTTTAGTGTAAACATTTTAGATATACAAGTTTGTTAACTCTACTTAGGCATGTCTTTATAGTTTCAATGAATAGGGCCCCTTTAAGCATGGAGGCAGCAGGGCCTTGATGTCCGGTTTTCCTCACTAGTAAATACACCCAGAGGGCTAGTCACAACGGTGTAGTATATGGAAACAACAAGCTTCCAAGCAGGGCAGGACTGCTTGTCTTGTTCAAAAGCTGCCCTTTGCACATGACATTGGTAATCTTAGAAGACCCATGAAGCAACTGAGGAGAGCTAACGGATGGGAACACTGCGTTCTTTGAAATCCCTCTGACAGCAGCAGACTGTCCCTCCCTCCCCCTAACCATCCTGAAGGGGAAGTTTGTCGGCCTGGATGGGGTGGGAATTCCCCTTTCCCTTTGGTCTACTTCATAGACAGCCTGCTGAGGGTGAAAGACGGGTCATTCCCAACCACGGGATGCTTTAACTTGAAGCCAAGGCTGCCTGGGAAGTAACATATTGGGGAATATGTGAAATTAACTTCAGTAACCCCCCCAAGCTAGATTTTTACAGAAACAAGTGGCATTAAAAAATTGCCAACTCTTAAAGCAGATCTGTTTCCTAGGGCCACCAATAGGTGGCAGCCTGCGATCCATCTTTCCTTACCAATGAGCAGATTCAAACCTGTTTTCCCCAGTGAATGTCTACACTGAAAATTCTGCTTGGTTCTTCTGCTCCTTTGAAGCTGCCCCTGTCATCAGACAGCAGTTTGGGATGTGCAACAAAATATTGGGGTTTTTTCTCCTTCCTGCTCTAGATTAAGCCCCTAGATGACCTCAAACCACAGTTACCAAGTCAACTGTGGTACTGTGACCTGGAAAAACAGCGAGGAAATGAAAGATAAAACAAAACAAAACAAAGACCACACTGTGAGCTTTTCAAGAGAGAATAACAGCATGGAAAGCAGGCAGTTAGCAAACTAAGTCAGAGGCTAGTTTTGTGCAGAACAGTCCAGAGACAGAGGGGGCGAGTTTGTGATTTGCCTTTTTAGGGTCACTAGATCCAAACACCGAGCTTTCACAGGACCTGCTGCAGCTCCTTCGGGTTCCCCACATTTCTCATCGGTGACAAAAACAAAAACAAACAAACAAACGTTTTCAGCAGGTAAGTTTCCAGGAGAATGACATTATTTTCTCTAGACACTAGCTGAAGTATCTATATGTATTTAAAAAACAAAACAAAAAATCAAAAATCCTTTAAGCTAATCAAAATATTTAACAGAAAGGAAACTGACACAGAGAATCAACCTGCTAGAACAGTGATTTTTGAACTACAGGTATTTATTTATTTATTTATTTATTTATTTATTTATTTATTTATTGGAAAGCGACTGTGTAGGACATAATAAGCATCACAGAACAGAAAGGGAATGGAATGGAATGGAATGGAATGGAATGGAATCCAATCCAATCCAATCCAATCCAATCCAATCCAATCCAGTCCAATCCAATCCATCAGAATGTGTCCCTATACTCAGAGTTCTAAGGTAAAAATTCTTGCTCTAGCAGGTGATGGTCAAAGAAAACTTGTAGGACTGTGCCTGCTTTCAACCTGTATATTTTCTACAGTCTAATGCCAGTAAGCTCCTCAGCATAAAAAGTCTAATGTAACAAACAGAACTGTGGGTGAATGTGAAAGGTATCAAACAGCAAACTAAATTAAATGCCTCCTCAACTGCTAATATACAAATATGGATAATTAAGCCATTTGTCCTCTTCATTCTCCATATATCCATGATTTTCCAAAATGATTCTATTTTCAGGCATTTTGTCCTATTCTTCCATAAACACAGTTATCCCCATGATGTTATGCACCCTAAATTTTAGCCTGGAGAAATCTAGCCACTGGTTAATCTGATAGGCCCGCTAGTGGTGGGAGCTTAAATGTCTGAAGGAGCTGGGCAGGTAAAATAAGTGAGAGCAGTAGGCCAGGAGTAGCAAAAGACTGAATGTGGATTTTATAGGGAATGTATAATTTTTAAAGTGGATAAATAACATTTTGAAAGGAAAAATGAAAAAGATATTATGCCGGGCAGAAACCAGGCCTGCTAGCGGATTGCATTATGCCCCCCTGCAAATTCCTATGTTGAAACCTTAATTTCCAATGTGACTATATTTGGACAAAGGGTTCTTAGGAAGCAATCAAGGTTAAATGAGATCATAAAGGTGGGGCCCTAATCTAATGGGCCTGGAAGAGACACAGAGATCTCCCCACCCATCCAAGTCAGGAAGAGGGCCATCACCAGGAACCATATCAGCTAGCCCCTTGATCTTGGACTTCCCATTCTCCAGAGCTGTGAGAAGTACATTTCTGTTGTTTAATCCACCCAGTCTGTAGTATCCTGTTAGAGCAGCTGGAATATTCTAACACAGGCCTCGGCCTGTGTGTACCCATGGTTGCCGAGGCTGCAACCTTCCTCAGTTGTACTTCAGACTGAGTGAAGCGCAACCTCCTCCAGGGCAAAAACCTAAGTTAAGTATCAATTCTCAGAATGCCTTCCAAGTCTCAGTGCAACGGTGACAGGGTATTTATTCACTGAGCAAATATTTCAAGAGTATATCATTAAAACTAGTTTGAGTAAAGTGGACAAAAGAAAAGCTATTCTGAGAGCCTTGAAAGAAAATGTGACCATTTCCTAAAGAGGTGACCCCCACAGTTTCAGAATGAGCATCCCAGTTACTCCCACACCCTTGGGTCTGAGAGGGCTGGGCATGCAGCAGGACAAGGGCTGCAGGATTTGCCTTCTTTCTTTTCTTTTCTCTTTTCTTTTCTTTTCTTTTCTTTTCTTTTCTTTTCTTTTCTTTTCTTTTCTTTTCTTTTCTTTTCTTTTCTTTTCCTTTCCTTTCCTTTTCCTTCCTTCCTTCCTTCCTTCCTTCCTTCCTTCCTTCCTTCCTTCCTTCCTTCCTTCCTTCCTTCCTTTTTATAATATGTTTATTGAGTTTAGAGAGAGAGGGAGGGGGAGAGAGAAAAAAAAAAACATCGATATGAGAGAGAAACATTGATTGGTTGCCTCCCATAAACACCCTGAGCAAGGATCAAACAGGCAACATTTTGGTGTAACTGATGATGCTCCAACCAGCTGAGCCATACTGGTCAGGGCAGCCTTCACTGTCCTCTTTTCCTGTTTCAAGTCATTGTCCCTCCTATTCTAGTGCAATTTATACGCTATTTGATGTAATCCTGATGGTTGTCAGAACTTCACTCATTTTCCAACGATTATTTTTTAAGTATATACTTTGTGTAAGCGCACATCTAGGTGCTGAGATACTTTGGTGAAGAAAACACAATTCTTGTGTCTGTGGCTCTTTGAGTCAGAAGAGACAATGAAAAAAATAAATAAATAAATAAAATGTAACATGCTACGAGGCTGTAATGTGCATTTGCAGTATTTTCTGAGAATATTCGATTCTGCTACTGGAAAAAACAATTTGGACAAATGAAACTCATGTTTGAGCACACGTGAGTAAATTAATAGTATGTGAGCTATGTTCGAAAGATCAAGTAGAGCATGTGTGCATAGGTCAGAAGGAATGGCAGAGCCCAAATATTATGCCTGAAATTCAAAATACTCATGATTGTGAAGCAATGAAGAGTCATGAATTCTTAATTTGGCCACCCATTTGGGAGATACATTCTGACACCAAGTAACCTTGGCCCATAAACACAAATAAAATCCGAGCTGCTCAGCTGGCTAGTTGGCAAGCAACGGCCACGATGATGTGCTTGCTGCAGACGCCTTCTGAGACCCCACGACTAAGTTCAGTTCTGGTCCTGGTCAGAAAAGGTTGGTGGGGGAGGGGAGGAAATAGACACCTGAACGTTGCTGTGGCTGTAGACCCAGGTACTGTGGTTCTTTTACCCATTTGCTCACTAGGTTAAGCATATTAACTTACCCCATCATTCTCCCAGCGTGAGTCTTAATTGATTTAATAAACCATGTGATTCAATCATCTTAATTTGATCTGTGAGCCTTTTTGGGAGAGTTTGCCTGGTTGTGGACTTAGAGCAGTCACACAATGAAATCACCTCCCATGTGACAGCATCAAAAATAGAGCGCAGAAAGGAGGTGGGGAGTACTTTAAATGGAGTGGTCACAAAAGGTCTGACGGAGAACGGAAAAATTATGCAAAGACTTAAAGGAACCTGAGGGAGCAAGACTCGCAGGTATCCTGAGGAAAATCTCTCCAGACATAGAGAACCACAGGTGCCAAGATCCCCGGCTGTAAGCTTTTCTGGCAAACTCCACGAAGAACAAGGAGGCCGGGTAGCCCGAGAGGAGTGAGCAGGCCCGCAGGAGGCATGCAGAGTGCCCCCCACATCAGTCCTGCAGGTCCTTGGAAGAACTTTGGCTTTTACTCTGAAGTGTTTCCATAGGAAGGTTTTGGACAGGAGAGTGGTTGAATCTGCATTCTAACACAGTCAGTCTGGCTGCTGTCCACTGGGAAGGAATGAAGCAGGAGGTCAGTTAGGGGACAGTGGCAATGATTCAGGCAAAAGGTGCCAGTGGCTCCAATCAAGGTGGTGGCAGTGCAGTGGTGAAAAGTGAGGAGGTTCTGGAGGTATTTTGGAAGTAGAGCCGGCAGGAAGTGCTAGGAGGTTGTACGTGGGGGGTGAGAAAGGGAGGAGTCAATGAGGAACCCAAGGATTTAGGCCTTAGTGACTGGAGGCAGAAAGGCCATGAACTGCAAGAGAGAAAACTGAGGAGAAGTCGATGTTATTTTACTGAAGAAGGAACTGAAAATTAAATAACTTACCCAAACTCCCATAGGAAGTGAGTTGTTCAAACCAAGCATCAACTCAAGCTAGGTCATATTTCCAAGTTCATGCTCTTCCTGTCTCTCAGGCCACTGAGAAGACTATACAGAGAAAGGACTATACAGAGAGACAAGTATATAGAAAGAGGGGTATCCAGGGAGAGGGGTTTCCAGGGAGTAGAGTATCGATGGGGAGAGTTCTACAGGGAGAATGATATATAAGGAGAAGAATATAGAGAAGAGTATATAGGAAGAGGAGGACACAGAGAGAGGGGCATAGAGAAAAGGATATAGAGAGGAGTACCGGGGAGTAGGGTACCCAGAGAGTGGGGTGTCCAGGGAGTGGGGTATGCAAGGAGAGAGTTACACAGGGAAAGGAGTATAGAGGGAGTGAGATTCCAGAGGGGTCTACAGAGAGCGAATGGAGCAGTGCCAAAGAACTGGCTAAGTCTGATGGCAAGGAGCAGTGAGTATCAAAGATTTCATCAAGGAAGACTTACAGTTTGGCCTACAGTGTGACCAGGCTGGGAGATGGGGAGTGTGGGGGTGGGGCAGGGTTCAGGCACAAAGCAGTATGAACAGGACTGAGAGGTACAGAGGGGTAGGGAAAATTCAGAGAATCTGAGGGTTGGGTGATACCATTTCAACAGTTTTCTTTAACTCAAAATTTAGCAAAGAAATCTTATGACATAATTTTCTCTTGCATATAGACCCATAGCATTATGCAAATGTCAAGAAAAAAATGGTTTCCCAGGTGCAAAACACTCTTGTAAACAGATTTTTTCTTACTGTGCCCGCTGTCAATGCCTGTCTCACGATGAATGCCAGAGCAATAACAGGTTGGTAACCGGGGTGTGCGAGACTCATTCAGCCAATTGCACACAGGTACCCCGAGTCAGCAGTTGAAATTGTTATAAACATGAAGGCCATTTGATATTCTTTAACTCAGTGCTTCTCAGTTTTTAACGTGCATGCACATCACACAATGAAAATTCTGATTCACTAGGGCTGAAGCAGGCCCGAGATTCTGTGTTTCTGTCAAACTCCCAAGTGATGCCGACACTGCTGTTCTGTGGACCACTTTTCTGAGCAGCAAGACCTGACCCTTTGTAAAGTACACTGGGGTCTAGTCCTGGGTGTTAAGCAAATAGCACTGATCAGAAGTTAATTTATTATTTTGTAGGAGGGAAAGGTATCAAGTTAGTAGAACCAGAAAACGTAAACTCAGGGAAATGAGAAGGACATGTTCAGGTCATGAAGACCTTGAGGAGAAAAAAACAAAATGAAAAGTTAGAAATTACAGAATATTTGCCTTCTTGCCACTGCCCAGGTGGGATGAGCCATAAACATAGCTGGAGTTTGATCTCCAGGAATGGGGGGGGCAGTTTGGCACTGACCTGAGTCTGGATCACCCCCATGGCCCCATGGTGGGCGCCCCTCCCAGACCGAGAATGTTCTAAAGGAAGAACCACATGAGAATGAACTGAGCCTTAATCAGAGGTGGAAAAACTTGTTCTCTAGTCAGGCCTGTTCTGAGAAAGTTCCCATAGGTGTTTGAGGAGTGTTCGGGTGGTGAAGGGTGAGATCATGACAAAAGGGACTTAATTATGTAAAAAGGTGTCTGGGACGTTCTGACTTCCAGCACAGCACGCCTGTGCGGCTTCCGTCGTGTCAGAGTATGTAACTGATGGCTTCAGTGACGTAGCTGAGGTATGAGGGGGATCTCTGTCACCTCTGCTGCTGCTCTGGGTTGTCTTCTGCTCTCATTGCATGGAAGGAAACCCACAGTGACACAGCTCTTGCATCTGTTAGCTTTGCAACTGTGGGCCACGAGTTGAATGTCAGAGCCATCATTTCATCTAAATGACAAATGACACAGCCTAGCAGTCACAGGCATGCATTTGGGAACCAGACTTCCAGGGTTCAAATCCTAGCTCCACCATTTATAGCTGTGGAAATTTGGACAAGTAACTTACTCTCACCGTGCCTTGGTTTCCTCATCTCTGAAAAGGAAGATACCAGTGATACACACCTCATGTCATTGTTATGAGGATAAACTGAGCTAAGGGTCATAAAGTGCTTAGAACACTGCTAACACACAGGTACCACACAAGCAGTTAATTAATGAAAATGAGACTCACAGACACGAAAAGGGCTATGGACATATTTTCCAAAATCCAGTTTTGTTTTTCAAATCTTCACCTAACTGCATGTAATTGTCAGTTCATCTTGGATCACCTAGATGACCACCCGGGAGTGCCGCCACGCTGTTTCAATGTCCCCAGTGCACTTGCGTGCTGTGCAGACAAGCAGTGGGAGAGTTTAAGCCCCTCCCAACTGTCAGTGGAAGAGGCAGGCTGAGCTGCCAAGCTGAGCTGTGTGCGGGCAGGTAGTTCCACTGCCACGTTACAGGCAGGTAGGCAATGTAGAGCCCATCTTTGGAAAGTGGGAATCACACAATGAATACATTTTACTTCTGCTTCTAGCAATAATTGGGTTAGAGACCCACTTAATACACATTGAAAATTTGCTGCAGTATGACTCTATCTTCAGGTGACTAAGACAGCCTTATAGAATTATAAAATGACACTTCAAACCCCTAAAGGGGGACACTGCCCAGATCCTGAGCAGGCACAATGAATCTCATCGGGGTCAGCAGGTGGATTGGAAGCAAGCTGGGGGCACAATCAACAGCTGCCACCTGGGCGAGGAGTCACTGGCGCTGTGCCCCACAGTGACCAAACAAGGAGAGTCAAGTCCTTTCTTCATTCTTCCGCCTTCCTGTCTTTCTTCAGGGTCCCTTTGGCAGAGCCCAGCAGGAAGATGACACAGGGAAAATAGGGTTTTCAGAGTTACAGCCCAGATAAAAGAGCGTATAAACAGGTTGGGGTGGAGGTGAGACAACAGTTTACTATCTACTACAAGCAGTAAAATAAGGGTACTAATACCTGCCTCAAAAATCAGATTAGATCATGTATGTAAGAGTACTTGTGTTCTGCACTGAGAAACAACACTATTGAGACAGGCTAGGGAAAGTGATAGTTGGGGTAGTAGTAAAAGGTTCCTTTTATGTCTAGGATTTTAATATTCTGCTTTTTAACCACTACGTGTATATGCATAAACAAGTAGGTACAGTTAACTTTAAGCTCACATGTTAACTTTGGAAATGTTCAAACTATTTTGTTCTAGACTCGGCAACCAGAAGACGAGATGGCCAGTGTCCTGAATACTACAACAGCATGTGTGAGAGCCCCTGGAGAGGTAGAGCAGTTTTCCGGACGAGAAGAATCTCATGTCCTGGTCTGGGAGCGGAGGTGTCTCAGACTTCCTGCTGCTCAACTAGCAGCCTGGGAGAAGCTGGCTTATGGCACTGAATACACGTATGTAACGTTGCTGGAACAAATCATATAGCTTTTGTGCTTTTTGTTTATGGTAAACATTGCTATGTATGTTGATTTTTTTTGTAATAATTTGCCACAAAGTCCCACAAACATTAATATTTTCATTTGTATTAATTCATTTCACAGAAACAAGTCCTGTATAAATGTGTGGGTTGGCCCACAAGAAGTTTCTGCTAAATTATGTCATTTTTTCTATGAGAACCCATGAAAGTTTCTCTTTCATTTTGTGTTTCATGAGAGGTGCATCTACTGCAGATTATATTGATTAACTTTTTCGACAAACGATAACTGAGGGTTTACCACGGACACGACCCAATGCTAAGTGACCAACAAAAAGTTACCATCCTTGACCTCATGGACATTACAGTCTATGAGAAGCAAGAGATAAATGTATAAACATACAAACAAAGGTATTCTACGAAGAAGAATTTATGAGAACAGAGGCGAGGAGCATAGGAACCTAATTTAGTGTGTACATTTAAAAAGGCCTCTTGGGGAAGTAATATTTGAATTAAGACCCAAAGGACAGGTAAATAAAAGTCAAATGATGGGTGGGTAAGTTGAAGATTTCTTGGCAGAATTGGAAATAGAGGAGAAGGATGCAATATGAAAAAGAACATAGCACATTGAAGGAACCGTCGGAAGCTCAACATGGCTACAGTACAGTGAGAGAGCTCACTGAAGCTGGGGTAGGGCCAGATCTGGCATGTGTTTGGATTGTAGGCAAAGGTCAACTGGAAGCTGTTGGAAAACTTAAACAATGGAGTGATATATACCACTTTGACTTTTTAAAAAGATTTTATTTACTTG
Source organism: Trachops cirrhosus (assembly GCA_028533065.1). Taxonomy (NCBI): domain Eukaryota; kingdom Metazoa; phylum Chordata; class Mammalia; order Chiroptera; family Phyllostomidae; genus Trachops; species Trachops cirrhosus. The sequence goes on from CM052541.1 coordinate 171,814,921, forward strand.
TTTTTAGACAGAGGGGAGGAGAGGGAGGGAGGGAGAGAAACATCAATGTGTGGTTGCCTCTCGTGCGCCCCCTACTGGGGACCTGGTGGGCAACCCAGTCATGTGCCCTAGACTGGGAATCAAACCAGTGATCCTTTGGTTCACAGGCCTGTGCTCAATCCGCTGAGCCACACCCACCAGGGCCCACTTTGACTTTTGTATGAAGCATGGATGACTGGGTAGGAGTGGAAAGAGGAATTTAATTAAAAGGCTGCTGCAGGGATCCAAGTCATGTCACCAGGTGTCTGTCTTCAGGGGCTGACATTCACATAGAGAAAGAAATTATGACGGCTTGGACAGGGAAGAGTGGCGAAGAAAAAGGGAGTAATGTTTGAGATCTATTTTGATAATCTGCAAGACTGAGTTATTCATTGCATTTAGAGGAGGATAATTCTGGGTTCCTGTCCTAAGCAACTGGGTGATGGAAGAGGGTGTTCCTAGAAGAAAGGACCCAGAACAAGAAAAATATGGAAAGGAAGCCAAAAAGGACATCAGGATTGAAAGGCATCGTACAGCCGATCGATATATGTATATGATACTTAAAATAACTGCACTCCCTCACAGAAAGAACTCACACACCAAATATCATGACAACAGACCGACTCATAAAGACAGTGTCTCTTTACTAAAAACTGTAATTTCTGCTGGCAAAATCTTGAAGTAGGGCCATGAGTTTTTCTGTACAAACTATTTTAACATTTAAAATAGTTAATGCCTCCTGGCATTAGAAGCAGGGGAGCAAGTCTCTAGGAACAATTACAAAATCTCAAGGCATACGCAAGCCAGCCCTCAGGTGTCAACTTGCCTAGCACAAAGCCATAGCCATAATTTCTTGGAGAAGAAAGAGCCTTCATTAGAGTTAATCTGTGACTTTTCAGAGGTCTCATTAGTTCAGAAAAGGGTGGAGCCAGCATTTAAAACCAGGAGGAAGAATAGAATTGAATTCTTATATGAATTGGGACAGATGATCGGAATGGTCTGAGAAATGACCCCTCCAGGCTTGAGTGACCCCGCCTGGCTATCTGCACTCCAGCCACTGCAACGCTGATCCATGCTTCACTTTATGTGTTTGAATGTCGTCACAGGCTTTGCAATAACATCTCTGGAATTTAGGTAATAAGATCATAATTACAGGCACTCCTTCACCAGTCTTTCCTGTAGACTCTGAAATGATGGAGAAAAACTTCCTAGCGTATCTCACTGCCAAGAAAAAGAAAAATGCAACCCCTCCTAATTTAGCCTTAAAGATATTTCCAGGGCTAATAAAGAGAGATGAAATCATTAGCTCCTACTCGGAAAAGCCTTTAAATACAGAAATTATTATTCACTGAACTTGACCACAGAATAAGTGGCTTCTAAGACTTTATTTTCAGTGTAGCTGGGCTTAGTATAAATGGTTTGTCACATGAAAATCCTAGCTGGAGATGCCTGTGGCTGAAAAGACAGTGGGTCTCCGAGAGGGGATCTGTGATGGAACCCAGCTTTGTTTATAGAGACACAGCTTAGTGGCTCAGAGCATGGACTCAGCACCCAGATTGGCTGGGTTTGAATTCTACTGTAATTATTCCCCTTCTATCACCATGAAATTTCTAACAAGGTACATCTGTAATCTCTGTCTCAGTTCCTCATCAATAATATGAGGGTAACATTGTAATTTACCCATTCCTCGGGTTTTGCATGGATTAAATGAGATGCTATGGATAAAGGGCTTCCTACAGTGTTCTACTTGAGTGTAAGTGCAAACACACTGGCTCTGGGTAATGGGGCTGGCGGTGGTGTTCATCTGGGTTTTAGCTCCTTGTGAACGAACCGCAGGAGTATGTGGTGACTTGATACATGGGGCGGCCCTAAGAGCAAATGTCTGCACCTAAATCTTTATAAAAGCATTTCGGGATTGTATTAGAACCTAAACACAAAGGATATTAACAGACCTATCTTGCAAAGGGGTTGATGATATTTGATCCTTTGACTCTATTGTTTTTAACTTAGCTGATGGCACTATCCATGTTCAAGATGCTCATCCCATTTACGTATTATTTCAGGAACTTGGGAAAGCAACACGTGATAGCTCATATTTAAAAAATTAATTTAATATTTATCAGGGATCTCTCACATGCAAAGCATTTTGTGAGGCTTGTGGAAGGAATGCAAAAATCCCAAAATATGATTACTTCCACTGAAGTAGCTTATGGGCGAGTTGAATATACATTCAGAAAATAAATTAATCAAGCTGGGTGGTGGCAGCGTTGAATGTAACTACAATCAGAGCTTTGCAGCCTCTGGTGCCATATGGTAATGCTGAAGTTACAGTGCAGCAGCCACTTTTTAAGCCCCAAGAATACGTCAGAAGTTGGCAATCCTCCTGGCAGGAGAGTAGGTCTGAAAGAAGAAGGTGCTTTTGAATTCCACCTGATGCTACGGAAGTGGTGGAGGGTCTGCCTGGTTGAACTTGTAAAGTACATGAATTACAGAGATACTTCTTTGGAATACACTTTGATTTTTAGAAGTTATTGTTTCATAAGAAAGAAAAGACATATGCCAAAAAATATAACCATTTCACTCCCAGCTAAAAAAACTTCAATGTCCTTTGGGACAAAAGCAAAGCATATCAGATGTTCATGACTTGGTCCCTACCCGTCAGTGTAAGTTAAGGATGTTCTCAGGTGTGAGTCATAGAACATGCACTCAACAGTGGCATAAGTTAGTGTTTCTCAAGCTCAAATGTACTTTTCAATCACCGGGGCTCCTTATGAATATGCACATTCTGTTGTGGAGGTCTGAGGTGGGGCCAGAGATTCTGCATTTCTAACAAGCTCCCAGATGACACTGATTCTGTTGGTCTAGGCGCATAATTTAAATAGCGAGACCTTTAAAAAGTGGAATTTTCCCTCCTCCATATACCAAGAAATATGAAAGTAATTCCAGATATGGTTCAGATCAGCGATGTCTGTGCTCTGGGACTGGCCCATCAGGAATTTGCAAATCATGGCCCATGGGCCAAATCTTGCCCACTGCCTGTTATTGTCAGTAACATTTTACTGGAATACAGCCATGCTCACTTGTTTATGTTGCCTGTGTCTGCTTTCATGCTAGAACGGCTGAGTTGTGACAGAGACCACAGGACCCATCAAGCCTAAAATATTTACCTTCACCTACCTATTTACGAAACAAGTTTGCTGACTCCCAGGTTAGACACTATTATTCACTCTGGACTTGGGCCCATCACCTCTCCCTAACTGAATGAGGACTCTGTTGACGTGCAAAAAAGACAGTGAAGCTGCAATATGTCTCCTCTCCCTCACATCCTGCCGCCCCCCTACCAACCCATCTTCCGGCCACGCCACACTATTGGCAGCTCTCCAAAGGCATCGTGCTCCATTGTGGCCTCAGAAAATGCCGAGTGTCTTTTGAGGACAGTGGGAAGATCACTGAAGCAGAACGTTTGCCTGAAACATGGTCAAGGACTGCAGCTGAGCAGGCTGTAGTGGGAGTGAAACGGAGGATGACCTCAGGTTCCAAGCTAAAGAATGTGGGCCCACAAGTCAGCGGGGTACTTTTAGGTTTTTAAAGCATGGGATCAGGTTAGTGTTCTACAGGTATAATTCCGATAACACTGTGTAGATGACCTGTGGTATCAGTCTTCTGAGGCTCCCATCACAAAATACCACAGAGTGGGAGGCTTAAACCACGTAGACATCACCTCACAGCTCTGGAAGGTAGAAGTCCAAGACAAAAGTGCGGGAAAATTCAGTTTCTGGTGAGAACTCTGTTCCTGGCCTGTAGACAGCCACCTTCTCACAGTGTCCTCCCATGGCCACTTCTCTGTGTGTGACAAGACAAAGAGATAGAAAGAGAAAGAGGGAGAGAGAGATGATGACTCTGGTATTTCTTCCTTTTCTTGTTGGATTAGGGCCTCACCCTTATGACTTCATCTAACCTTAGTTATCTCCCTAAACTCCCTGTCTCTAAATATAGTCATATTGGCTGCTAGGGCTTCAACATATGGATTTATGGGGACACAACAGTTATTCAGTCCATAACAGCCAGTGAAACATTAGAGGCTGAAAGACAAGTGCCTGACTCAGAGTGGTGGGCTATAGCAGCACACCAGTTGAAAACCAATGGGCTCCAGGAATAGAAAGGAAGGAAGGAGTGGTGACAGAGAGGGTGGGGAAAAAATCAGTAGGCCTTGGTAACCGTAAGAAAAGATGGACCATCTCTGGTGGCTGTGTTTAAAGCCTGGTGACTAGGGAATGGAGCCCTACTGGGAGAAAGAGCTGCTTTGGACAGTAGCGATGGTTTGGGGACTTAGCCAGCCTGAAGCACTGTGGGGTTATGCAGGTGTGCTTGGGGGACAATGAATTCATCTCCCCTCCACCAAATGCTACCTAAAGTACCTTTTATCAAGAAGTTGTTGATATCAAATTTTAAAAAAATGCAATCAGTCATCATACATGGCCCTTGAACCCATTTACTTATTGGGCTGACCAAAAAATTCATTTGGATTTTTCCATACAATGGCCCTAGTAGTGTTAGAGTTGTCTTTAACTTCATCTGAAACAATTTTGTGAGATTGTATTGTGACAGTTGTCATATCAGCATGCATTAAAAAATACTTATCAAAATTAGTGAATCTTTGGATAGCCATTTTAATACTGAAGATGAAAGAAAATATACAACATTTTTGGCATATTATGCTTTATTATTTGAAGAAAGGAAAAAATACAACCGAAACTCAAAAAAGGTCTGTGCAGTGTATGGAAAATGTACTGTGACTCATCAAATGTGTCAAAAATGGTTTGTAAATTTTCATGCTAGAGATCTCTCACTGGACAATGCTCCACAGTTGGGTAGACCAGTTGAAGCTGAGAGCAATCAAATTGAGACATTAATTGAGAACAATCAACATTATACTTCATGGGAGATAGCTGACATACTCAAGATAGCCAAGTCAATAAGTTATTGATGAAAATAAAAAATATGTCTTTTATTTTATGGAAAAAGTCATATGGACTTTTTGGCCAACCCACTATTTGTAAGAATGATCATCAGGTTCTTTATTATCAAACCCAACCACGCATGTTACTTAGGATTTAAACCAAGTTCTCTTATTCTGATTGGTGGGGATGATTCTATCAACACAATGTTATACATACTGTCCTCTAAAGAAATATTTAGAGGATATTCACTTATGCATGCATTCAAGTCATAAATATATAGTAAATATAAGTCAATGACAAAGCACAGTTCCAGGCATCAGGGATTTAAGGGTATCTAAAAAGGAGCTGACACTAGTCTGCACTGGAAGTGAACTTAATAGCTCTGTTCTGAAAAAACTCACTTTCTCATGTAAGCCTTCACTTTCTTTGGTTCTCCTTAACCGGCAGGAAAAAAGCTGTGGTAGCATGCTGAGAAGGATCTAGGTACACTGCACAGAAGATAAGAGGGGGCTGGTGGAGGAGCCAAGCCACGTGACCATTTCTCTGGGAGTGCATTCGGCAGCCCTGCCCAGTAGGAGCTAGCTCTCTAAGAAGCGAGACAGGCACAGCCTGAAAACTGGGGTGCATGCATGATGCAAACCTCCGCAGTCAAACTCATAGTGATCGCGTCTTGTGTTTGCTTTATTTGTGGAGACCATAGACTCAGGCACCACTGCAAAGTTTCATCCCAGCCTTTTTTAATTATTGGAAAAAGAACAAGTCAGAGCAAAAGACCTTCAGGATCCTTCTAGCTCTTCCTTAGGAGTTGATCATTTCTTTACGTAGCCACTTTACTCTTGGAACTTGATGCCGTGAATTTCAAAGGTCTTTAAGGTACAGTCTGTGTTTTGTAGGCTGGAAGACCCTCTGGGCTACTCTGCTTTGGCTCTGGTGCCTTTGCAACTTCCTTTCCACGCTCTGCTTTCCAGTACATTAACCCCGTCCCACTGCCTTCAGACTATCTCTACTTTCCAGTCAACATTTATTTATTGTCTCCACTTGGCATGTATGACCTTGGGCCAGGTGCTATGGTAAGAGAGACCCTGGGACCTTGCCGTTAAATAATCAAACACGCAAAGGACAAAGAACACAATTGTGCAGCTGGTGGCTTCAGTTAGTGGACTCAGTAAAACCTGGGGTGGAATTCAGCTTCTCCACCTACCAACGTCAGCAAGTTATTGAAATTCTTCTAAGTTCCTGCTTTTGCCTCCACAAATGGGCATGATGATACTATCTGCCTCATAGGTTTGTTGTGAAGATTAATTAAGTAACAAATGTTAATGTATAGTGTCTAACACATAGAAAGTACTTAATATAATTTCGTCTTATTATGATGATCATCATTTCCATTGGGAAGAGGATGTTTAGACTTTTCCTCCTAAACACCCTCCACCCCTGCTTTTTATTTTCCAATTCTCCCTTGTAACTGTGCAGGGTTCTCTGGTTTTCAGAGAAGAAAGATGTTCTCTCTGCAGAGGACCTGAGATGCAAGTGGAACGTGCCTGCAGGTGTATAGGACCACAGGTGAGGATGTGGTGCCTCAGTGTAATCTGCTTTGGTCCTGTTTTCATCTTCACATTCATGACCTTTGAGAATCATTGATTGCAGAAAAGAACAAAGAACTCCGTGACACAGCCAATGACCAGTCTTGAGTATTTTAGTCAATAAATATTTATCCTGCAATTTCTGTGTGCCAGACCCTGAGTCAGTGCTGGAGACAGTGCGGAGCACATGGCAGCCACAGGCTCGGACCCCCTGATGGCCCAGTACATGGCAAACAAACACTTAAGCACAAGCAGAACTCTGGAGGTGAACTGAGTGGGGCACAGCTTAGGTGTTAGCTGTCACTCTGACCTTCGTCCAGGGACCACATTGGAAATCTCATGTGCGTGGTGGTCACTGTCAATTTCCTAAACTGGAAACCTGGGGTTAAAAGAGCAACTGAAAGCTTGGGAGCTGAAGCAAGGGATTAAGCAGCAGGATATTGAAGGCCAATTATGTCATTGGTTTGAAATTGCAAAAGAAATTGCAAAAGAATGTGGGTGAAGAGACAGCTTTAACCTCTCCGAACTATCTTCTGGCCAGGAATGTTAGTTCAGAAAAAGTAATCTGATGATGAGGGGGTGATTGCTGATATTTCCTGTGCCCTTCCTCAATTCTCGGGAAACCACCAATGGTGACTAAACTATGATTTGGACTCACAATAATGGTGCGCAGTTGGAGATCGCCAACTTTATCAGCTGAATGAATGACGGGAAGTGCTCTGAATTTGCTAAGTTAGCAAAGCTGAGCCAGTCTCCATGAAAATAGTAGTTCTAATGGTCACAGGCTCTGCAGTAATTTTATGTAAAAATAGTATCCAGCTGCCTAGCCATCTGGCTAGGCATCCATTGATATTTAGGAAGTCATGATAGTCAAGTTACAGCTGAACATGGCTCAGTTAGGGCGGAGGGCTGAGCCCTGCTGTTAGAACTGTCTTCTCATTGGCATAAGTCAGCTTCTGGGAAAGGGCCCAGCTGACCTCAGGCTCAGCCCCTCACACACAACTCACTCTGTGATGGCAGAGGCTGCCCAGATACACAACTCGAAGATGTCACAAATGGTGGGTGAAGCAAATCTCCAGGAATTCCAGGATGGACAAGGCTTGGAGGAGGTATTAAAAAGAACCAACATTTGTTGAACACTTGCTCTGTGTTGTGTAGAGTTACAAATTCTACTCGGATTACCTGGTAACCATGACGTTTAGTTAACTTGGGAAAGTCCTGCAGGGCAGGGAGTGGGGAGAAATGCTAGAATAACAAGCATCCTTGGACACTTTACAGAAGAATCAGAAACTGAGACCAAGGCAATGGTCCAGCTACGTGAACGCGTGCCCTTGAACAGAGGCTGGCAGTCTCAGAGTCACCAGGAGTTGAGGCTATGCTAAGAGAGTCAGGGCAAAGGAGAACTGAGGGGAAGGCAAAAGGGGACTTGGAAAATGAGGCAGGAGGTTAGAGGTGGGTTTAGGTTCCAGATTCCAGGTCTGTCTGAGAGAGAGGGAGAGGGAGAGGGAGAGGGAGAGGGAGAGGGGGAGAGAGAGAGAGAGAGAGAGAGAGAGAGAGAGAGAGAGAGAGAGAGAGAGAGAGAGAGGATGAGAGAGAGAGAAGAGCACACAACTGTTTCTTTACCAGCTGCTGAAAGCTTGCCTGGCTAGGAGGCAAGATGGCTCAGGTTGCTTAAATGCTTCCTGATTCACGACTCTTGGGTTAGCAGCTGTGGCCAGCAGAGAGGTCAGGAAGGAGAAGAGGTGGGCTGGCTGGTGGTAAACTACAAGTCAAGGACTGTCATTTACTGGAAGGAAACTGATTCCAATGCAAGACAGAGGCGCTTCTGAGGAAAAGTTAGGATTACACAAATGTGCTTTCATTTTTACCAATTAACATTCTCCCTCCCTCAGTCCAAATAGATGTCCCTCCCTTTCCCATCCAGGACAGGCAACTGACAGCACGGAGATTTGCAAGTTTCTTTGTCATTAGTGGGAAAGGAAGTGACTCCTGGGTCACTTACAAAGTGCAGCTGCACATTCAGAGTGTGTGTGACAGGCTGGCTACCCGTCTGACTGCTCACAAGTGGGAAACTGCACCACAGTGAAGTAACAGGCTCTTTGGGTCCCATCGTCACTCCTCATTGGCCAAGGAGTTTGAAAGTCAGCATAGTGGGAGCTGGGGAGGGGACACTGTAGTCAAAACAGCATGCGTGTGGAGATGTAATACTACTTCTGCCAACATCTGTTCTATGAAGTTTGGGGGTAACAAATCTGCTTTCTCTCAGCCCCAATGTCTGCATCCCTAAAATGGGGGGGTTGTATTGTATGATGCTGTCAGGATCAGATAAGATGATGAGAAATTCTCTCCTCCCCTGTGTTCACAGACACCTCAGCCAGAAACCAGGGAGTCATAGGAGTTACCTACCCTCCCACCCCATGTTTCCCACCTCCCACTCTTTCCACCTTCTAAATCTTCTGAATCCATCCCTTCCTCTCTGTCTCTCCTGGTTGCCCCTGCTTCCCATCAGGCTTTCACGCTCTCTTGCCTGAATACACTGGTTCTCAGTGCGTGATTTTACCTTGTTTGTGCACCAGTCCCATCCACTCCCACCCACCAGTAAATAGTTTCTAGAGAGGAGGGTTTTTTTCCTCTCTGCATCATCAGTCTCAAGAATGGAAATATGAAATAGGCTCTCCCCAAAATGTTTGGTGAGTGAAAAACTAGGTAGGGGTATAAAGTAATTGAACAGCATGAGCAAGCACCTTTTTTTTTTTTTTACAGGATAGTGTATGAATGAATGTAAGCTATTCTTATTCTGTTCAATACACATAAGTACTATGGAACTGGCACTGTGCTAAGTATTGAAGACAGAAAGGTGAGTTGGATATAGTCCCTGATATTCAAGCAGGCTGGGGTCCTAACGAAGAACTGATGTCGTAGTTCTGGTCTGAACATGGAATTCTCCCTTCCTCACAGAACTCAGATTTTTTTCTCTCATGGCCTTCAACTGACTGGAGGGGGCCCGTCCATATTTTAAAAGTAATCTGCTTTACTCAAAGCCTACTGATTTAAATGTTAATTATATGTGAAAAATATTTTTGCAGCACTATTAGGTTGGTGCTTGCTTTAACATCTTGGCACCAAAGCCTACTCCAGTCAATACGTAAAACCACCCCTCAGGCACCTGTCTGTTGATTGCAGCACAAGGTCTCCTGCACTGTCTGCCTGTGAAGTGAGCCAGGCCTTCCCTCCACGAGAGATTTCTCTATGCTCTTGGCCATTTCAACTAACATTTGTTCATTGTTCTCTCTGTAAGTGTCCTGCACTCTGCTGGGTGCTTCCGTGTGTATGTCATTCCACCCTCACTATGACTTGTGACATAGGTATTCCCACCATCTTTTAAAAGGTGAACAAGGTCTAAATAACTTACATGAGGTTCCACAGCTAATGTGTAGTAGTGAAGCTGAGATTTGAGTAAAGGACTTTCCCATTCTGAGTACAATAATCTTTTTACTATATCATGATACTTTTAACAACTATCTAGTTTGAAGCCTTGCTTTTCCTCTGAGAAGCATTTATTTTTCCAGAAATTCTATAGTACCATTAGATTTTGTAACGGGGACCCTCTACCTATAAGGATGTGAATCAGTGCTCCCAGCTTACTTCATGTTAACCCTGCATCTGGGAGAGGCCATGGCTGGTCACAGCCATAGTGGATCATAATGAGTCAGTAAGATGAAGGGGAAGCTTCGCCTGTCACGGTTGTAACTGACTTTTTTTTCCCACATACACACGCAAAAATAATTGTCTTCTTAACTCCAGGCCAGACCCAGAACAAATAGCCACAAGCATTTCTCAATGAGGAAGATAGAATTGCTGCTACTAGGGGCTACTCAGTTATACATCTGCTCAACATATTAAAAATGTTCAGCTTTAAAATTAGCAAAGTTAAATAGAATATAGGCTACAAATAAAAAATGCATTGTCTCTGAAACTCCTTTTCAGAGGGAAAAAACACACATGGTATGGCCATGTGAATTCAGTGGACATTTACTGATGGCCTATCAAGGGCCAAACAACGCTGGCCTTTTAAGTGATACAGAATAAGCAGGACATAGTCTTCCACCTCAAGGACATAGGAATAGGGAAGAAGGGGAGAAGTAGTATTTCTGGAGTGGCTATGAGATGGCAGTCATTTTACCTCAGTGAATCTTTATGAAAATCTCTGAGGAAGATAGTATTACCTCTTTTTTTAAAAAATAGAGGGGGAAACTTGGTCTAAGCAAAATGGAGTGATTCGCCCAAATCATACAGCTGGTAAATACTAGATCTGGGATCTTAACCCAGCTCTCTCTCTAAATCCAAAGTTCATGTACCTTACACAGGATCACATTGCAGAGAAGAAGAGAACACACACACACACACACACACACACACACACACACACACACACACAAACCATTATAACCAGCACAGAAATGTAACACCAAGAAGGGATCAAGTAAAGCTGGAAGAGTAACATCTGGAGGTGTTATTTGAGATGGACTTAAAAAAAAAAAAACAGGTGATATTTTTCAGGTAGAGATGAGAAAGAACATGAGAGGGACTTGGAAGAAAAAGTAGAAAGTGTTTGGAGGATAAGAGTTGCACAAACTTTCATGGAGCTTTATAAATCAGGATGATCTGCCCTGGCTGGTGTGGCTTGGTGGACTGAGCGCTGCCCTGTGAACCAAAGGGTTGCTGGTTTGATTCCCAGTTGGGGTGTGTGAGAGGCAACCACACATTGATGTTTCTCTCCTTCTCTTCCTTTTTCTAAAAATAAATAAATAAAATCTTAAGAAAAAATCAGGATGATCATTGTAGAAAGGGTAACTAATGTGGATTAGAGCAGAGCAGATTGGAAGATAGGGAAACCAGGTAGGAGGTCCTTGTAACCAGAGAACCAGCAGGAATGGAAAGGGAAAATGGATTTGAGAAATAACAGGGGGTTGTAGGTGGCACTGTATTGAAATGGTTGGCCCATGAGTTCAGACTGCTGTGGAAGCAATGAAACCCAATGCAGATGATGGAGTAGGTGACCTGGTCATGAGCTAGGGTTCCAATAAAGATGAAAGGCAAACAGAGAGAGAGAGGGAGAGAAGGGGATTTCAGGAATTGCCACTTGGAAGTGGACCAGATCTGAGTTATGACCAAGTTCAAGATGTGCCCTTGCTGGGAAGTGGCTGAGACAGAATGAAAACAGAGCTCATCTGAGTGGAAGAGACGAGGATTATGAATCTGAAAGTCATGGAAGCTGTCAGTGAATCATATGGAGGAAATAAGTATTCTGGAGGCTGAGACTGTTCAAAAAGTGAGAGAAAGTACTCAGAATCAGAGGTAATTGGGACCCAGGAGCAGAGTGGAAGGCAAAAATGTTGGAAGATTACCATAAGTCAGGGAAAAATTATCTAAAAAAGATATAGTGCATTAAATTGCAATTATAGAATAGGTATTTCAACCTATCCTATAAAAATTCAAAGATACCTCCCTTCTAACTGAAAGTTTGGAAAAAAATTAGACATTCACATAAAGAATTACATTTTCCATATTTGTTGGCAAGGAATGTCAAGGAAAGCAGCCAATGCTTCCAGATGAAGTAGAAATGCTTTTTTTTTTTACCTTTCTCACCTGTCCTGTGACCCACCTAGTCTACTTAAACCCAGTAAGGAAGAGAAAGATAGAAGATGAGCATTTTTGTTGAGTTGATCACTTTGTTATCACTCAAACAGGCTTGCATGTTCAAGGACACCTTGCTGATCTATATCAATAGTGATGTCAACTTGAATGGGCAGAGTGTTGGTCCAGGTAATGTAAAAGAAAACATGCAGCCTGGGTGAATAACTTCTAATCAGCATGAGGTGTAAGAGGAAAGTCTGTCCAACAGGGCACCATGAGCCACATTCCAGCCTCATGACACGGTATCAGGTTCCACAACTTGGTCAGCAATTGTGCTCCAGTTGTTGCTTCTATTAACTACAGGGTTTTGCAAGCTTGGAACTTCCACTCACCCATAGCAGATTGCTGAAGCTTAGCTGGTGTTTGTTAGTGAAGAGCTCATTGCACTGTCATGCGTCCTCTGGTTGAGACTTGATTCAATTGTCATATAATCCAGGGGCAAATGAAGAGCTCCATGCACTGATCTTCATGTACTTTCAACTTTTCCATTGTTAGTGCTCTGCCTGCTAGGGAATTCCAGAAAGTGTTGCTTAACGAATGGCAAAGCTGTCGGTCACAAGGGAAGAAGAAAACACTCCTGGTTGCTGGCAACCGACTAGCTGCACTTGTTTTGTACTAATATCAGAATCTCATTTGGAAGTAACCTTGGAGGTCAGTGAGTCCAATTGCCCATTCAAAGCAGCATTGTTGGACTATGGTCTTTCTGGTTCAGGGAGCTGGCTGACTCGAGATAGGGCTAAATTACCAAAGCTGAAATTTATATTAAGAGTTATTATTGGACTGTGCATTTTGTGCCAGGCACTGTGCTAGTTTTTGAATGCATTATCCTGTATAGCTCTCACAATAAGTTTGCAAGATAGATCTCCCCATTCCGATGTTTTTGCCAATGGGAAACAAGACTCCAGTTCCATGGAGCTGGGATTTGAACACACATATGCAGGTTTAGAGGACCATAGAACTATGCTCCTTCCACTCATGTTCTCTGCTGTTTCCCCAGGCCTTGTGTAACTCAAGGGTTCAGTCAACTCCTCTCTGGGATAATAGCTTCTTTCACAATATTACTAGTAATAAGAGCAATAATAGATTTTAAAACAATTTGAAAATATATCAATTTCTTTTCTTTTCACACAAGTCTTACAAAATAGATAGAACAGGGAGTTCACAGTTCAGTTTACAGATAAGGAACCAAGACCCAGGAAACTAAATTTCCTTAGTCACAACTGGGGAGTCCAGGATTCGATCCTAGGTATTCTGGTATGCAGGCCAGTGCTTCTCAGAGCGTGGCACCTGGGCCAGCAACATCAGCAACATCTGGTAATTTGTTTTACATGCAAATCCACAGGGTCCACCAGAGACCCAATAAATCAGAAACTGTGGGGGCAGATGCAGCAATCTGGGATTGAATAAGCCCTCCAGGTGACTGCCATGCATGTTAAAGTTTGGTCTAGGCCAGTGCTTCTTCCTTTGTCCAGCATGGTGTCTGCACCAGCCCCCCTCCTCGCTCAGACTGTGATCTCTGCCATAGAGTGAATGAGTGAGACTAGAATAGAATGAAAATAGAATGAGAAAAAGGTGACTGGTCTTAAAGAATCTCTTGTACCTGAAGTGAATTTTCCCAGCAACTTCTTAAGATTATGCTTGAGATTCTTAGTGTTGGGATAACAGGCCTCAGCCCTAACAGAGGCAGTCAGTGAAGCCCACTAAACCTAATGTTCTTGCAATGACTGGAAGGGTGACAATCCCACTAAATGGAGATTGCATTTTTTTCTACTTTCAAAAATTTATATCTTACTCCCACAATATTGCATTTGTGAAACATAACACCATCATAATCAAATGGCTCTCAGGAGGGAGGCTCCTGTTTCTGACCAGATTTTGCCTATGATCATAAAGTAAAATATTTTCCAATGGACCGTTGATTACAAATTAGCAATATTCATCTACTATTACATCTAAGATGATTATTAAGTGACCAGGGGAGAATATGGAGCCCAGAAAAATTGTTAGGAAAATGGACAATTGGAAAGGAAGTTGAGAACTGATAACTCTGTTGTCAAAAGAACCATCAAGGTCAGTGGTGATTCTACTTATTAAAAATCAATATCCATTGGGGAGAAAGCATGGCATAGAGCACAGAGGCATGGCCTTTGAAGTCAAATGGACCTGTCTCCAGTCACAACTCTGTCCTTCCTGTTGAACGAACACTACCTATCAGTCTACCTTTGACCTCACTATATGCAACTGAAAAATGGAGATCATATTTGAACCCACTCAAAGAGATGTCCTGAGAATTCAATAAGCTCATATTTGAAAAGTACTTAAAACATTGTCACTAACCCAAAGTAAAGGTTCAAATGCTGTTAGTAATTATTTTTATGTATGTAACATCTATTCGTGCCAGACATCTAGTAGCTCAGATGCCAGAGATGAAGCAATGACTATTCCACCGTGATACTTGGAGTAAATCCAGAATTCACCGTGGAACCTGCTAGGGCTGAGCACCAGTAGAACTTTTTCTATAAGTACCGTATTTCAGCAAATCTAAGATTCCATCATTGAAAGATACATTATTATAGGTACTATTCAGAAAACAGAAAAAACACTGCCAATCATAATTGTAAGATGCCATTCATTGCCAAATACTCCCTAATTTCAATTCAAAAGACAAAAAAACCAACAACTATGTTTTAGAATTAATGCAATATGGCACTTCTGTTTCTTCATCACTGTCTAAAATCCACTAAGAGACAATCTGCCTGGACAATGTGTATATATGTGTGCCAACAGGATGAAAGGGGAAGTGGCTCATGAAAAGGACATTTCACAATAGAGCAGGACTGGCTTGGAGGGAACCTTATCAAGCCAGAAAATAAATAAAATATCAGTGAAATAGATCCTGTACTTAGAGACGGTAAATTCTTGGCCTGCTTTTGAGCTATATCAAAATGATTGCAGCCAGGTCAATTAAAGACACTATTTGCCACTCACTGGTGGGAGTAGGGCTGTAGGCCAAATAACATCTGTTTTCTGTAGGGGTTCACATACTAGGAGAAGAGATAGGTAAACCAAATGCAGATCTATGGTTCAGTATATCGAAATAGGCACAAGTCTAGAAATAATACAAGCAAAATGATACGTTGGAGGGGGACTGAGTTTGGGAGAATAAGGGGAGCATACTGAAGCAGGCTCCCCAAGAAGACAATATCTAAGCATGGTTTTTAAAGATAACTTAGAGCGGAATGAATAGCTAGTGAGAGCAACAGAACTGACAAGAAGGTGTGGGTGTCATTATTTCAATGAACTTTGTTCTTTCACTAGTTGTAGACTGCGTGCCCCTTGTTCAGCTAGTCAGGAGGAAGTGTAAGGAAGAGAAGGACGGATGTCCTTCCACCCAAACCAGTGACTTTGTGAGCTCACATGCAGTACCTATTATAATATAAAACACAGAGAAGACAAAATGAAAAAAAACCTGGCACAGACTTTATACTGCTTTTTCCAAGGAGTTGACCAACTCCTGTCCTTTACAAAAAGCAGCCTTAGCACTGGATCTTAAGGAAAAGTTGAGCTATCCCTTTTCTTTCTAATTCCCCGTATTTTATTCTGCAAGATAAATGAAGGGGAAAATACATTGTCATAAAGAATGAAGAAACCAGAATTATTGTGAAGTTGATAGAAAATACAAGTGAGTCAGGAAGATGGAGTAGCATCTGATTTTTCTCAAGAAGGGGTTTTGCTATGTGTTCGGGAACAGTCTATGTTAGCTGGGAAATTGTGGACAAAATTGATCCGATTTTTCTCTGGGCACCCATTCAACTTCCTAGCCTTTCATCTCCAATCAATGCTGATGGTGCAGTCAAGTTTTCATTATTTGAAGAGAACTCTGGCCAACTTGACACTTTCACAGTTCATAATTAGTTCCCTTGAGCCGATCAGCTTAGTACTGCCAACATAGGGTTCCTCCTCAACCAGAGTAGCTTGAAGCACAAATTTAGTGCTGTTCCTTCCTTGTTTTATTTTAATAGCTATCATTTATTAAATTGCCTTTTTCCTACGTCTGCCACCTTCATTTACACTCTGATCAACAAACCAGATAATACCAGTTCAATCACAGATGCATAGACCAGGGCAACCATAAACCAGATGACTCATCTTGGGACTTTCTGGGATTTCAGGACTAATTTATCCACAAAGAGTATATGCATCACTCAGGCTCCCTCTGGAATAAAATATTGGATCAGTTACACAATTCCCGGGACACTGATTATGGTTAGGCAGAGATAGACAGGAACAATAGGTTATGGTTGCAATCAAAGAAAACTCACCCTGTATAAATATTGAATGGTGATCACACAGGCAAAGCCCTTAGCACAGTGCCTGGTAAGTAAAACCATGGAAAGGTCAGTTTCCCCTGCCTAAGGCTATCTCAAGGGCATCCCATACTAATCTAAGATGATAGATATTCTGGAAGGATCCTAAACTATGGAACAGGAGAAACACAAAGGAAAAGAAATTTTTTTAAAAAAAATCAGAACCTGTTTTAGCTTAAAACAGGAAAAAGTCCAGTCTGAACATCTTCCTCATTATTAAACCAAGTTAGAAAGCCACAAAAAAACCTATTTTTTAGCATACTTTGGTAGACCAAAGAATTTAATCCTCAAGTCAGAACATAAAGAATTTTTGTGTGTATATAACATATATACTTTTTTTCATAAAGCAAAAGGAGTTATATTTTTATCAGAAGCTATTCTTTAAGTCAGTGCCAGACTCTCTTCCTTCTTCAGTGTCTGGTGTAAGGTCGCCCTGACACATGGCTGGAAGCACTGGGGAAATGATGCATGACAGAAAGGACAGGGACCTGGTGGTTTCAGTCTGTGTATGATATGTAGGTAAGTCATCTATGTTTTCCAAACTTCCTTCCAACTCCATGATTGTGGTGGTAGAACAATTACAGTAAAAAAAAAATCAAATATGAGTGAGGACTTCCACCTTCCCCTCCCTCCCCTACTTATGCCCTGTGACATGCTTGTCATGTTTCCCACCAGGGCTTTAAATAAAGGTTTATGTGACTCGCAGGGCCATAGAAGTGATCTTTAATCAGCCCCAACAAAACGTTGTTGAGCAAATTGTGATAAGAACATCGCCATGGTGTGGAGTGTCTAGAAAAAAGTTTTTTTCTGAGAAAAATGCAGGCATTGTGTTAAGAAATTAAATAGTTAATTCATGTTTGAGGCCTCATTAACAAATATTAAAATATTAATGTTTTCAACTGAATCATTGCACATATAACAAATCACATTTCAACATTTAAATTGTATTCATGGGGAGATATACATTTGGATCCTTTTTTTAGGTAAAGGACACTCTGAATAATTGTGTGTTTTTCAAAACCACTTAAAAGTTTAAATTAAAACGTTTCAGAGACTGGAAAGATCCCAGGCATTGCCCAGCCTACTCTGTTTGTTTTCTACCACAAAAATGGATCGATACCTTAAACGCCTCATTCAGAAACATCCAACCAGGTAATGTCGAGGGATATGTTGTGGAATCTTTCTATTTCACCATGATACTCTTGACTCAACTCCATGGATACACTGTCCTGAATCATAAAAATTTTTACAATGTACAAGTGTCTAAGGATCTTATCCAACATAAATAAACACAATCTGCCAACATTTTCATTGATATTCCAAAGCAACAGGATCCCAAATAACAATTATTTCTTCATATTGTACTTTTGTAACTGTCTAGTCTTCATTATTACTAACTCTGGCATTACCCTTTATTATCTAAATAAGTGCCTAAGTTTGACTCATGACTGTGTCTCCTGCCTGGATCTGTCCTCATGCTCCCCCCGGCCATCCCTCAGTCACCACAGCCTTTTCCCAGTGCGATCCTCGGGCCAGCAAAGAGAAGCTTGAGCACCAAGAAGAATATGTTCTTGTCCCCAGAGGCAAAAATTCCTTTGATCGTTATAACTTCAGTTATTTACTCAATTATTTACTCATTAATTTAAGAATTATTTTTGGGACACCTCCCAAGACTCAGGCACTGTATTAAATGCTGTGGACAATCAGAGCTGGATGAGACACTGTCCCTGGACTCATGGTGTCCAGAATCTGGTGAAGGCAAGATGTGTACACCAGGCCCTGTGGATACAGGGCAGAGGAAGCAGTAAACAGAAATATAAGGCAGGTGCTTCGGGGAATGAAGACAAAGGAGCCATCTCTAGTCATCACAAGGAAAAGCTTTGTTTAAATACGCAAAATCCAAGAAGTCAAGACAGAAAGGTGCTAGACGTCTTCCAGGAACAATTTTGTTCCCCTGCAATAGGAAGGCACAGCTGGGAACCAGCATCTGGGCATTCCAATCATAGGAATGTCAACAGTCATGGCCAGGCCACCAAACAGAACGGCGGGATAGGTCTCAGGACCCCTGGGGTGGCGACAGAAGGTCAGAATTGGAGACAATGGGTCGAGAGAATCTACTCAGTGACCAACCAACTATCTGTACGCACTTGAGAAAGAGTCGAATTAGACAGCTCTGGAAACACACATTCTCAGCTGCTCGAGCAGACAGGCAGATGAACCTGGGCTGACTCCGGAAGTGCTAATCAATCACAGGCACATTTGGGCATTTCAGGTCCATTTTAGTCAGAGGGGTACACTGTCACTTTACACAGCTGGGGGTGAGGTGTAACGACTAGCCCTTTATGTTTCCTGGAGCTGATGCAGCACCCAAACCAGTGTGCCCTAACACCCCTGCATGTGCCCGGGAGACAGAGTGCTGTACTGCCTCAACCTCGGGCCTCTCAGACAATGTTGGGTGCCTCTCAAGGCCAAGACTAGGGTAAGGCCAGCGAGGCACCTAGGATGCAAAATACAAGGAGACAGTCACTGCCAGGAACCTACCCTCTGCTTGTATTGCTCAGAGGGTAAGTTAGTGCTTCCTTAAAGCCTGACTATTCCACCATCACTCCAAATTCTAGAAGGGCTTCAACAATTCCATGGCAGGCAAATAATTACTGTCAAACAAAAGTGTGGGGCACAGCCCAAGTGCCTAACAGTAGATGAGTGGATAGAAAAGCTATGGCACATTTACACGATAGAATATTACTCGACTGTAAAAAAAAAAAAAAAGCAAGAAAATCTTACCTTTGTGACAGCATGGATGGACCTAGAAAGTATTATGCTAAGTGAAATAAGCCAGTCAGAGAAAGACAAAAAGCATATGATAAGTATCATACAATTTCACTTATATGGAATCTAATGAACAAGGTAAATTAACAAAAAATAAAAACAGATTCATAGATGCAGAGAACAGATTGACAGCTCTCAGAGGGAAGGGGGTCAAGGGGCTTGGTGCAAAAGGTGAAGGGATTAACAACAACAAAAAACAACCCTCATAGACACAGACAATAGTATGGTTTACCAGAGAGAACAGGGTGCGGGGGGAGCAGGGGGGGCAGAAGAGGGTAAAGGGGGGATAAATGGTGATGGAAGGAGACTTGATATGAGGTGGTGAACACACGATGCAATATACAGATGATGTAACACCTGAAACATATGTAATATTACTCAACATCACCCCAATAAATTCAATATAAAAAAAATAACAACAACAAAAAAAAACACAAGTGTGGGTCAACAAGTCGTCTGGTCAATTTTCCAAAGATCTGTGACTAAAAATTCCTGTTGACAGAGTCCCAAAGGCAAGGAGCCAAACACCCAATCCAAAATTACAAATAGGGGTTTTCTGATTTAAAAAAAAAAAAAAAGATTTAATTCATCTCTTAACTCGCCTCCTTCCACGAGCCCCTTTCAACTGAAGCACATTTCACAACCCCTCATTGCTTTGTTCAAATCACACACCCTTGAGAGAAAAAAAAGGTTTCCATGTAGGATATGTTTCTAATTCCATTGTGGCTTATGCCTTGGTTGTAACACCTGAGTCCTGCTAAGGAGTGCCAGCTCTCGTGTTCAAACACTACTGTAGGATTAGTGCCTATCAATTGCAGTGCCCTCTGGCTCATTTTCCTGAATGAGACTTGAAATTGGCAATCGTTTTTATAAACAGAGCAATAACCACAAAATATTCAACAAGTTAAATATATGGTTTAACAGCTACATAATCCAGAGAGAAAGCATAGACATTATCATTTTCATAATACATCTGTTTTTACTTCATGATCCAAACTATTTCAAATTTATTATTTTTCTTTTTTAAAAAAATGTTTTGATTCTCATGAGTTTGTCTCCTTCCTCCCCCACCTCCCCACTCATCAAATACTATTTTCCTTGTATGTTCACTTATACTCAAAATAAAAATCCTATTTGGGAAAGGAAAAAAATGTTTACAAGGCAGGAGAGATACATATTGTTTACATTACCACCATTAATCTAAAAGAAATTGATAGATTTTCCTCAAAGGACAAGAAAATAACTAAATATATTTTCACAGAGTCACAAATCCTGGCATACGAAATGATGAATTACACCTCAGACAGAGCATGCTCTTTCATGGACACACAGAGGTTGAAGGGTCACACAAAAGCTTTCTCACACGATCAGTGATGAGCTCTGTGTCAAAAAGTCCCCTGGGCCACGCTTCCAGGCAGAGGTCATTTTCCAGTGAACCTGTGTGCAGCGCTGCCATCTCAGAGGTCAAGTGGAAGCCTCCAGCACACGGAAGTGTGGGCCTTGCCCTCGGTGATTCATCACAGTCAGCAATCAGGCCAAGTGTAGCCGAGAGCCTGAGCACCAAGTGCTTTATCACCAGTCAATTCTCATTTAAAGCCAGTTTAAAGGCCACTGACATCTGGATGCAGCTGAGCTCATTTGTCATGATTAACTCTAACATTTTATATAGTTCAGAGCAAGGAGACAGAATAAATGATAAAATAATAGTTTGTCCAACTATAATTTTCAGAGAAATCCTTAAATATTTAGAGGAATTTTTAGATTTCCTAGACTGCAACATCTGATCCTGTACAATTTAGTAACATCCATCAACACCTATAGATATAAGAAAATGGAGGCCGTCATGAAGTGAGCAGTAATGAAAAACCATGGCCACTGTTTATGATGTTTTATTTCTTTGGATCCTCACAAAAATTTTGTGAGTTAGGGTTGATATATTTTAATCCTGTTTTGCAGATGAGAAAACAGATTTGCTGAGATCAGGAAACTTGCTGGAAGGCACAGTTCTTGTTAGTAGCAGGGCTTGGAGTTGAATCAGGGAACGTTCTGAATCCAAAATCACATTCTTCCCAATAGCCTAGAGCACAGGTGGCAAACACGGGGCCCGTGGGCCGACGCCGGCTCTCCACCTTGTTTTATCCCGCCCAGCACCTTGCTTCTACCCGGTGGCAGCGCCGAGCTCTCACTTAACTGTTAAGGAGTAGTCACATTTCTACAGTCCTAAAACGACATCCGGCCCTTTGAAGGCAACCGTGAGGCGGACATGGCCCCCGGTGAACATGAGTTTGACACCCCTGGCCTAGTCTGCTTAATCCAGACGATGACTGAGTTGATTACGGCCTGTATGCTCAATGGTAGTAAATAACATCAACCAGTGTAGCAGACAATTTATTCCCGGGTCGGGGGAAGAGTTACCTCCTCTGGGAAGCATGTGCCTCTTTGAAAAGATGGCCCTAAGAGGCCTGTCAGTGCTGCTGTCAACTGTGTAGGAATAAACCTAGTTGGGCTGGAAAGTGTTTGTCTCCAGCACTTTCCACCCTTCCCACCTGTTCTGTGCTCCGGGAGGCTGACTTCTCTGAACTGCACCAAGGCTAACCCTTCCTCATCCTCTGGGAATTGGTCCAGCCATAGAAGTTCCTGGCAGGAGATGGTGGATGGGAGGAGATTGTGTTTGGACTTTGGACTTCCCCTCCCAGTTGCCTGCTGGCTTGAGGGTTGGCAGGGACTGCTTTCCTCCTCAGAAGACTGCAGCTTATTAGCTTCAGCTTTAGCAATCTCTCTCTCCCTCTCTTCTCTCTCTCTTCTCTCTCTCTCTCTTTCTCTTTCTCTCTCTTCCTCTCCCTCTCTTTCTCTCTTTCTTTTTTTCTCTCTTTCTTTCCTAAGTAAACTCTTACTCCCCTTGCACCTGCTGACTTAGGAGTGGTTGCTTAGCCTGGGTTTCCCTTAAAGAGACTGAAATGAAGGCTTGTGTCCCGTGTATGGTTTATTTGGGACCTGATCTCAGAGAACATGAATATCCCAGAGAGGCAGGGAGAGGGAAGGAGAAAGAAATAAAAAGCCAAAACCAGGACGAGTAGCTCCATGGGGCACTACCGTCAGCTGGTGCTCAATGCCGTTGAATCTCCTGAGGAATTTTATAAACTGCGTCACAGAACAGTCTGCTAACAGAGAACTAGGGAAGTGGGTATCAATTTGCTTCCATCTCCCCTGCTTCAAGGGAGGCACAGTATTAACTCACCCATTTCCAGGTTGTGTGCGCTCGAATGGCAGGCAGGGTCCCGTAGGCAGCCCACGTGTTGCATCAGAGAAGCCCCTGGGGCAGGACTAGTGAGGTATCACCATTCGGACCAAAGGCAGAGACGCTGGCCAAAGCCCGATGGGTCTCTATGGTGGTGCAAGGAAGGGAAGGCCAGAGGACTCATGAAAATGGCATCCTGCTACTGCTAACACTGGGGTTCCTCACCACCCTTTAGGTTTGTTTATTTGTTTTTACTTAATGTTGCCATTCACTATAAAGAGTTTCGTCTTTAAAGTCTCAGTTAGCCCGTGTGGGACACCTGTTTCTTGTTAT
Organism: Trachops cirrhosus; assembly: GCA_028533065.1. Taxonomy (NCBI): domain Eukaryota; kingdom Metazoa; phylum Chordata; class Mammalia; order Chiroptera; family Phyllostomidae; genus Trachops; species Trachops cirrhosus. The sequence goes on from CM052541.1 coordinate 171,837,947, forward strand.
AACCCAGCTGGCTTCAATAGTATGCTATATCCTTTCTAGCCTTTCTTGAGAAACTGGTCCTCTCCTTTCCTCAGCATTTTCTCTCCACAGACAAAAGCACCTGTTTTTGTGCCCCTCCTCTTCTGGCTTGGATAGTGACCCCCACCTAATTTATGTCCTTCCTAGAACCTCACAATATGACGTTATTTGGAAATAGGGTTATTGCAGATGTAAGTAATTAAGATGAGATCATACTGGAGTAGGTTGAGGCTTTACTCCAATATGACTAGTGTCCTTATAAGAAAATGGAAAGAGACAGAGACACAGACACGGGGAAAAACAGCCTATGAGGGTGGGGGCAGAGATTGGAGAGATGTGTCTACAAGCCAAGAGGATCCAAAGATTCCCAACAACCACCAAAAGCTAAGAGAAACTCATAGAACAGGTTCTCTCTCAAAATACTCAGAGGGAGCAAATCCTGCCAAAACCTTGACCTCAGCTCTAGCCTCCTCCAGAACTGTGAGAGAATATATTTTCTGTTGTTTAAGCCACCCGGTTGGTGGTGATTTGTTGGGGCAGCCCTAAAAAACTATGGTACCTCTTCATTAAGTCTCTCCTTTGAAGTCACCCAGAGGTCTACAAAGACTCATGTTTTATTTTCTCTCAACCCATCAAAACTTATCTGTTCTGAGTTTATCCTTCAAGGTCACAGCCTTCAGCAGCTAAGAGCCGGGGAGGATGCTGAGGCTCTCTGCCAATGCTTTAATGACTAGCTAACACTATGCCCAACAACACAACACACCTCTCTTCCAGCTAAACTCTCCTGTCTGCTTAAGGATGCATTTTGAGAATCCTTAGCCGTCGATTAGTGGAGAGTGATTTGGGCTACTCCTCAAACCGTACCCTGCAAGATAACCAGCTGCCACTGTTTCACCAGCTTAAGTGAGAGGCTCAAACTAGCTTGGAGACGTTCTAAAAATGCCTGCCACCTGTTAGTTATCCCGACAGGAACCACATAGGACCCAGGGCTGCCTCACACAGTGCACTGAGAAGTAAACCTGTGGATCAGCCAGGGCAGGAGATAGACACCCCTGTGGACTGTAGCATTTTCCATAAGCACAGTCACCTCTTGCTCGTCATTCCCTTCCTGCCCTCCTCCTTCACATTTTCTTGAACCCCAATTTGTTCTACAATAAACTCTACCTCACGAAGACAAGGTTAAGAGGAAGAATATGCAACTAGCTTTGCTTGGGTTTGTCACTGAGATGTAGCTCTTTAGATGAAATTATGAGGCTAAAAGGAAATTTTTTATCCATGGGCTTTGTTTTGTTTTCCTTGCTGGTGTCGACATGTGGCAGAGAGCGGAGACCGAAGCCTCCGCGTCTTTCTGCTGCTCTGCCACCACTAAGGGTGGACTTCAGAGATGGGCAATCCCAGTCTGTCTCCAGCCCCCACATGAACTGGGGGCCAGGAGCTAGGTAATGAGCCTCCTGGAGCCTCCGTCTTCTCGTCCACAGGCTGGGGAGAAGTGCCTCCTCAAGGGTGGTTGTGAGGGTTAAACAGGCGGCATGCTGTCTTTCCTACCTGGCCCTGCTGCTGGGGGTTTACAGTCCATGCCCAAGACCAGTCTTCTTGACTCAATTTTTGGCTCAATAAAACCTCACTTAAAAAAGAAAAGACTTCAGCCCTGGCTGGTGTGGCTCAGTGGATCGAGTGCCAGCCTGTGAACCAAAGGATCGCCAGTCTGATTCCCAGTCAGGGCACATGCCTGGGTGCCCAGTGGGGGCATGTGAGAGGCAACTGCACATTGATGTTTCTCTCCCTCTCTTTCTCCCCTTCTCTAAAAATAAAACATAAATCTAAAAAAACAAGAAAAAGACTTCAGTCATGGAAGTTAAAGATTTTTAGTTTAACAATTGACAGCTACCTACAGTGAGAAATGTGTTCTATGCCATGCCCAGCACACCACACACACACACACACACACACACACACACACACACACACACACAACTGAAACAGAAATTCCACAAAGCGTACTTTGTGTGATGCAATCTGATATCTGGTTCATCAAAGAAGCCAGTCATCACCCACTAATGGACTTTATGACCCACTGATAAGTAGTGACCTACATTTTGAAAAACACCATTCTAGATTGGGGACAAACTCCCATTCTTGTGATTAAGTTATAAAAGATTGTTCCGAAGTCTAGAAATAGAAAGCATGTGATCCTTGCCGATTGCAGTGCACAGAACTCTTAACTTGTTCCTTGTCTGACAGATTTTTGTTCTCCGGAATCTTTTTCAGTATCTTAAGATCCATGCCATTTGCACTTGAAGCAGATTTTACTTACTTTCAATTTGCTATATTATCTCACATTTTGGGTACTTTGTCATCTTAAAACCCTTCTTACCCTCTTCTCATCCTCTGCTCCATCACTTATCACACTCCATAGACTGATAGCATTCCTGAGTGCCTCAGCACAGACCGTGAAAACTGGAACGGGTGGGGAGCTAAGGCTCTGTGGCAAAGAGAAATGGCCACGTGGCTTTTCACCATCTCGTGGTCATGCATCTTACATGCAGATGTAAAGTGTAGGCGCCTCTCATGGTCTTTGAGATCTTCAGTGGGTTCGCCCTCACTCCTCTCACAAGCCTTTTGCCTGGAGGGCTGTCATAAAGGAGCTTGAACATTGCTGGTGAAGCCAGCCGAGCACCTGAGGCCACTCTGCTGAAATGAGGAAAACTTCCACCCTACCATTGCCCACAACTCCCTGGATAATCCCAGAGAAACACAGCTCTGACCTCTCAGAGGCCCAAACATTTTGGGGGGGACCAACAGTCTGTTCATGCTAATTATGCAAAAGAGAAACTGCAGGCCAGAAAGCTTAAATAACATGCCCTCATCGCATCACAAATGAATTGTAGAGTTGGAACCCAAGCTCACATTTCTGATTTTCCTGTGCACTTTCCCTTGAGTTATAACGGGTCTTCATCTTTTCTCAATATGGCCAAGGGCCCTGTGTATCTTCAAGTAAAATTAAGTAAAATATATTCACAAATTCTTATGGTTCCCTGAAGACACCCAAGTCCTATTTTTTGTTGTAAATATCGACAAAGTTGTGCTCTGATCTATCTTTTCTCACAGTTCTCTTGGCATTTCTAGCAGCCCCCTCAGGGGCCCCCACCACAACCAGCATAGCTCTCACATTCCCCACACCCAACACGTGGAAACTGAGCCGAGCGCCCTCCCGTGGAGGCCCAAGGAGTGCTGTTTTCCTTCGAGACTAAAGGCCTGACTTTTCATATTTTAAATCTTTCTGAAATTAGGCTGAGTAAGAATTGATTTGTCCTCTTAATGCAGTTTGCTTTTATCCCCGCAAAAAAAAAAGCTGTATTTAAGTTGATGGTGCTTTGTAAAATCTGTAGCATCTTAAAATTTGTATATATTAGTTTTACTAACATATACATACATATTCATGTGTGTGTGTGTATATATATATCTCAAGTGTTCATACTGCAAACAAGTCTGAAATGACAAAACTTTTTAATGAGTTTTCTGGCATTTCAAGAATTACTTTGGGAACAGTTCTCTAAACTTAACTAACAAGTTTTAGATAGGACTGTAGACTTTTCTCTTATGATTAAAGCTTCTGTCAAGACTGGCTGACCATTGGACCTCTCTCTCTTACCTTCTTTCTTCTTTTCCAGCTTTTCATTTAGGCGTCTCACATTCTACATAATCCTACATAAATTTTGATGACCACTTGGCCTTCTGGCCCATCGTAAGTCTCTTCAGGGGTCAGAAAGTGCGCACATCCCTCTAGTCTGTTGAGCCTGAAGTCAATGCTTCACGGAAACTGGCTGCTGTTGGGGGAACAGGAGAAGTTAAGGGGTTTCCCTATAATTGGCACCCCCGAGTGCACCATTGAATTCTTTCGGAAAGCCCCTCTGAGAGAAGTATTTTAGATTTTGAGAACAAAGGTTTTTGCTTCTGCAGTGTTATAGAACCTTGACATTTCAGAACTGAAAGGAACAAAACTCAGTGACCCAAGAAAAAACAATGGTGAGAAAACAAGTAAACCAATTCTAGTGTAAACAGAGACAGAAAAACATTCTTTATTATAAAAACGAGACTTTTAATGATAGATGGGGGCAAAATTAAATGAAAAATAGGAGATTTAAAAAAATACTTGGCAAGGTTTCCTCAGCCAGCTTACATTAGCCACAATTTATTTCTGCTCTCTGAAATTATTGGTTTGACTCAAAAGGGGGTTTTCATTAATAAGTCTAAAAATTATCTATTAATAAGCCTAAAAATTATCAAATAATAACATACATTTATTATCCATTAAAATATTATTACTGTTTATTTCTACTAGGCCTACAAATGGCTTCTGTGAGATGTGTGCATTTATGGTTAGCTAGTTTTTTAACTGTTGTTATGTTTCTGTTCAGCTGTAAGGAACAGAGAACTTAAGTACAATAGCTAGAACAAATATGAACTTACTTATTCTTATGTAACAGGAAGTTCCTGAGGTTCTTGCTGGAGTTGTTTCAGTAACTCAGTAATGTAAGGGCTAATGTCTCTGTGTGTCCCTATTCCTGCTTTACCTCATAAATACAAGACGGCTGCTGAAGCTCTAACTATCAGGTCTGTATCCAAAAAAGCAAAGATATATGTCCTTTTTAATTATGCAAGCAAAGTATCCCCAAAATTGCCAACAGATTTTCACTCATATCTCATTGGCAAGAACTGGGTCACTTGGTCATTTCAAGGCAGTATGGACTTTTGAATAGAGACAATAAAGGGAAAAGAGGTTAGAAACCAGCAATAGATAAGCCAACTTATAATGTCTGCCTGAGTTTTTGTTTGGGTATTTCTGATACATGGTAATATTTCAATAATCCTGAGAATGAACAGCTTTGATAATTTTGAGTCAACTGACATCAAAATTCCAATGTCACCTAGTATTTTGTTTTTAATAAAGATGAGAAATCAAATGAAATCTTAAAAGTGGTTGGAATAGATGAAATAATGGACCTCTAGTTATATCCACATCTTAATCCCTGAAACCTGTGACCCATAGATGGAGAAGTAGGGAGGCCATCATGAATTATTTGGGTGGGCCCTGTGTAACTACAGGGTTCCTTAGAAGAGGGAAACAGGAATGTCAAAGTCACAGAGTGAGCTGTAATTATGGAATCAGGGGACAGGGAGAGGTAAGGAGATACACTGCTGGATTTGAAGATGGAGGGGCCACGTGCCAAGGAATGTGGGCAGCCTCTAGAAACTAGAAAAGGGATGGATTCTTTCCTGGAGCCTCCAGGAGGAATGCAGCCCCGCTGACAACTTGAGTTTAGGACTTCCGATCTCCAGAACCAGATGATAATAAATTTGTGTTGCCTTAAGCCTACATTTGTGCTAATTTGTTATACCACTATGAAGAAATTAATACAGATTTTAGTACCTGGAAGGAGGGTGCTGCTGTAACAAATACCTAAAAATGTGGAAGTGGCTTTGGAATTCAACAGCGGTACATGATTTTGAAAAAGCCTACACTGCCTCAAATAGACTGTTGGGAGAAATATGTGCTTTGAGGCTGCAGCTGAGAGTCTAGAAGGAAGTGAGGAATACGATAGAGAAAATATATATCATCTTAGAAAATACCAAAATCACTATGAACAACCTGTTGATAGAACTATGGATGTTAAAAATGCAACTAGTATGCCCTAGCTGGTGTGGCTCAATATATTGAGCACTGGCCTGCAAACCAAAGGGTCACCAGTTCGATTCCCAGTCAGGGCACATGCCTGGGTTACGGGCCAGGTTCCCCAGTTGGGGGTTCTCAAGAGGCAACCACACATTGATGTTTCTCTCCCTCTCTTTCTTCCTGCCTTCCCCTTTCTCTAAAAATAAATAAATAAAATCTTTTTTAAAAAGTGCAACTAGTAAAAGCTCAGAAGCAAATGAGGAACAGGTAATTGTATCCTTTCCACAAAGTGGAACCTGTAAGTGATGAGCACGACTGCTATTACATGCCAGTCTCTATTACATGCTAGTGCACTATTGCACTGTGGGAGCGAATAGCTTGTTTCCTAATTTTCTAGGTCCACAGGCATAGAGGAATTTTGTGGCAGGATGGATCATGCCCAGAATCTCACCCATTTCCTCATTTAAGATGTTTTATATGCTGAGGTTTGGGGCTTTTGAGCTGATAAGGTTTAGATGAGATTTGGGGCTTTGAGTTGAGTAGCAGTAGATTGAGACAATGGGGATATTGGAATGGGATAAGTGTATTTTGCATACGAAATAGACCTGAATCCTTGGAAGCCAGAAAAGGGACTGTAATAAACAGATAAATGCCTCTTCCCTCAGCAAACAGGGCCACATTCTAATCCTAGAACCAATGAATATGTTACCTTACAAGGCTAAAGGGATTTTGCAGGGGTAATTAATTAAAAGGTCTGAGATGAGGAGATTCTCCTGGATATCTGGGTATAACAAGTTTCCTTAAGGAGGGAAAGAGGGATATGGACAGTCAGTCACAGAAAGATGTGTGATGATGGACAGAAAAGACGTAGAAAAAAGGGATTTGAAGGTAGAAGAAGGAGCCATGAGCCAAGGAAGGCTGCAGCCTCAGCAAACTGGCAAAGGCAAGGAAACGAATTGCCCCCTTGAGCCCCTGGAGTAAGTCAGCCCTGTTGACACCTAATTTTTAAAACTTCTGACCTCCAGAATTGTAAAACAATTGATCTGTGTTCTTTTAAGCCACTAAATATGTGATCATTTTTTACAGAAGCCATAGGAAACTGATAGGGTGGCCCAGACCAAATTAGAATGTAAGCTTCAAATTGCTCTTGAAAAATGAAAATTAATATTTTATTAGAGCATAGCTACAAGCCACAGTATTATCTCATGTGGGCATGCAAAAATAGCAATCACAATTTCCAAAACTTACTGAATATTTACTCTGTGCTTGGAAAATGCAAGGAGTAATCTAGGCATGTAATTTAACCGTCACCTATGAGGTACACGCTAATAGCATCTTCCTCTTTTGCTCAGCACGGATACGCAGACTGCCAGGGGCCAGCGGCACGTGTGGCTGCGCTGGCACAGCCGGCAGATTATTGGTAAGGGGCATCTGGGGCTGTGGGACGGACTCACCAGGCTGCTTGTGGCTGGGAACTCACAAGACCACAAAGAACACACAGGATCACTTAAGGGACTCTCCTTGCCCTTTTTCATGAATATGGGGAGGACCTTGACCAAGGACCATAACTGAAGCTGAACCACTTGGTGAGCTGTTGAACCATGCAGACAGCCCTTTGTATTATATTAGTCCTGTACTTTAGGAGTAGCCCAAAGGTTGGTATAAACAGAGGAAATACATGTCTGTTAAAGGCCTTCTCAACAACGTCTTAACAATTTTAGAGGAAAAAATGCCACTGTTATCCGAATACAAATGTATTCTAGTCTCCTAAAAGTAATGTGTGAATCCTGATGAGGTTAAAAAAATAAGCATGAACAGCCCTTTCTTTGCAAGGTTCTGATACAAATGAGTTTCACTTGATTCAGCTGACACAGCATGTTCGAAGCCAGGGCTGCCTGTACTAAGTTCCCAAAAAAGAGCCAAAGGGAAGTGAAGCCCTAAAATAACTGCTCTGTAGCCCTGAGGGCAGGTTCATTAAGCTGATCTTTAGGTCTTGACTGGAGGAAAAGAAAAGTTGTCTCATTCTCAGGGAACAGAAAGGGATCTGTAACGAAGGAAACTACACAATGAGATGTGGAGAATCAAAAATAAGTCATATATAGTGTCAGACGGGCAGTTTACGGGATTCAGGGATGGATGATTATTTGATATCTTTGCATTTCAGATTCTTTTGACATCATCGTCCTTTGTCCCAAAGGATGACAGTCCTGGCGGTTACTTCCTGTGTGTGGAAGGGTGGCTGAAAGGAATGAGGCATAACCGGCTGCCTCATCCCCGTTTCCTCCGTTTCCATATCATATTCAGATTGTGACCATGGTTCCAGGACCTGCGCTATTTCTGGTGGTGCCTCACACCTGGCACAATGGGAAGATCAGAACTTTGACAGTAATTTTTCCACTTGACAGGCTCATTTGTCATTTCCAACTTTTGTCAACTGCATTGTGTGACTTCTCATTGTGCTTAGTACACTTTAAGGACCTTTCCTGACTATTTTTAGAATATTCCAGCAGCAGCCTTTTTTCCCCCTTATTCAGCACAAGACTATTTGGCACACATTTGAAAGGATTAATGGGCTGTAAACAAAATGAGACAAACCACGAATAATTACCATGCTACCACCAGCACTGCAAAGAGTGCCCCTGTGTGCCTATTAAAACCATTCCTACTATGTGCTTTTTGTCAGCCTTTGGCATGCAGTCCTGGTTTGTGGGGGTGGTTGTTTACTGCCTTCATACCATCTTCCTATAGAGTGCAAGGCACAGTTTTTACATGTCCCTGTTTAAAAGCCTTAACACTCTTTAGTGTATTATCTTTAACTATGTCTCTTAACTCTTTCCTGCTCTACTCAATGACATTATTAGCTAATGTCTCACTATAGACATTACAAAAATACATTGATCACAATTTGGAGGCCTACTTGTGAAGCATTCTCAGCATACCATTTCCCCCAAGCTTTAGTGAGCTATAATTAACATATAACATCATGTGAGTTTAAGTTGTACTGTTACTGTAGGTAGTCAGTTATTAATAAAGGAAAGGAGCAAATGTAATCAGACATTAATAAGCATAATCAACCAGGGAGCTTAAGCCTGCTTGCTTTACCAGGAAGCTATAGCATTTACAGACACATTCACACACTCCAAGGGGCTGCTGCTGAGGAGACTTCATCATCAGAGCAGACAGGATGTCTCCCCAGGAGCACTGCCTGCCCTCCAGTACAGGGTTGTCTGGGGGCATAAGCGTAGCACAACATAGTCAACATGGTGCAGGGGGAGGTGGCTGGCTATGGAGGCACCAGTCTGGAACTATGGAGTATGGACTATGGAACTATGGAACTTGGACTATGATAGTCCAATCTGGAACAGGGATCAGCTGCCTAGGGAGTGGACTCATCAGAGACCTGTGAAAACTTGGAAGTTGATTGGCTGTTTTGAAAAAGTACCTGGTCTATCCCAAGCCTGAGATAATATAACCCAGCTTCACAAAGAATCTCTCTCACCTGGGAAGCATGCACCCACTCCATTCCTTTGCATGTTCTCTGCATAGTAACCAGGCAAGTTTAGCAGCCATAGAGCTGGCAGCCAGGTAGACTTCAAACACAAGCTCCATCGGGAACAGCGATAAACTACCTGGATGGGGACTGAGGCCGCCTAGAGCTGCCTGTGGGCTCCAAAGGGCTAAGCTTTAATATGAAACAGTGACCTTTGTTTTAAACTTGCTGAAGACATAGTTGAACTCTTTCCATGCGGAACAAATGGAGATGGGACACAGGGGCAGCCTTCTATTTTCACCCAAATCAAACTTGTCACACCAGTCTCCCACATGTGGGTCCGTGAATACTTTTCTCATAATCCCATGAAAGAGCCCCACTTCCACCAGCAACAGTACAGTGGGATGTCTTGGTGCACATGCATATTATGGAATGATTACCACGATAAGGTTTGTTAACACATCTATCACCTCACATTATTGCAATTTTTTTGTGGTGAGAACATTTAAGATCTCTCAGCAACAACTTTCAAGTATATACTACAATATTGTTAACTATATTCATTTTAAAACTGTAAGTTTGTTTCCTTCGACCACCAACTGCCCCTTCCCCCCACCCACCAGCCCCTAGCAACCACTATTCCACTCTCTGTTTCGTGAGTTTGCCAGCACATGTTTTCTGATCCATCTTCTGAGAGTTACATAATGTATTGAATTTCCACACACTACAGTGGTGGAGAGACTGCGAGGGAGCAACCCTCCCCGTCTGGCAGGCAGGCAGGACCCATGGCTATCAAAGAACTCTTTAACAGAGAGCACACCTGGCTGCCAGGACAGGCTCCAGTTTCTGGGGAGGGAATGTGCAAGTCCAACACCCACCCTAGTACTGAAACCCATCTGGGTTATTAAGATTCTGGTTCCACCTAATTCCAAAGTGTGGGTTTTTCCCCCACACCACGAAGCAGTTATCCAACACCAGTTAGGTGCCCTATAATTCAGCTCAGTGCTGACACCATGTACCCAGAGTAGTGTCAGATTCCCCAGTTAACGGCTCAGTCCTAGGAGACTCTTCACACCCGCCCACTCACTTCACATGCCAGTCACAAACCCAGGTCATCACCTGTGCTTCTGACCAACTGGCTATGTATTAGAGGTTCCGACAACTCTTTCTTCAGGTTCAGTTAATTTGCTAGAGTGGCTCAAACAATGCAGAGAAAATATTTTACTTTCTAGATGATCAGTTTATTATTTAAAAAAAATGTAATTTAGGAACAGCCACATGGAAGAGGGCAAGGGATGGGGAAAGGGCTCAGAGTTTCCATGCCCTCCTAGTGCACCACTCTCCCCAGTCTCCCCGTGTTCAGCAGCTGGGAAGCTCTCTCAACCCTGTCCTCTGTTCTTATGGAGGCTTCATTCCGCAGGTATGGCTGATTAAATCATTGGCCATTGGTGATTGATTCAACTTCCAGCCCCTCTCCCCTTCTCAGAAGTTGGGTGGGGGTGGGGGTGGGGAGGTGGGAGGGTGGGATTAAAAGTTTTAACCTCTGTTTAAGGTTGGTTTTCCTGGCAAACAGCCCCATTCCTTTGGTGCTTTCCCAAAGACACCTCCTTAACATTACAAAAGACGTCATTATCACTCTCATCACAGGAAATTCCAAGGGTTTTAAGAGCTCTGTGCCAGAAATGAGTTTGAAAACCAAATATATATATATTCACTATAAATCACAATATCACAGTCGACTATTCAGTGACCAGAAGAGGAATTTAAGAATTGGAACCAAAAGAAACCAAGCCATTGAAACTATAGTATCTGATGAAGACGGGTCTATGGAAGAAGTGGGAGGCCAGTTTTGGCATGGGAAAAGGACACCAAGGGCTGAAGTAGTCATGGAGATATGCTGAACCTCACCTCCAGCTTGGTCCTCCAGGAAAGCCTATATCCCCGCTTCCTGGCACAGTTGAAGTCAGGCGGCTCAGTTATCTGCCAGGAAGGAAAACAGCAGCAAGTCAAGGCTGATGTATGAGAAGTGAGGGGGAGTCCATAGGTGCATGAAAGCAGGGAGACTAGTAAAAGGCCGCAGGAGCAGTCCAGATGAGAGACAATGGTTTCTTGGACCAGCCTTGCAGTAATATAGAGAATGAGATGTAGTTGGATTAGGAATATATTTTGGAGTGTCAACATGAAACTGGAAAAGACTCCAGCGTTCGGGCTGCCTGTCACTACCAAACCCAATAAGCAATGACAGTGATTGAATCTTTAGGGGAACTTTATTCAGATGGCCGGCAATCTGAGAAGATGGTGGGTTCATACCCTAATAGACCATCTTGTCTTCTCTTTCCAGGCCAAGGTTTTTTAGCAGGGAATAAACAAGGTGTGGTGAGGGCTTTGAGATTCAGGGAGGATTAGGTGATAGAAGCTGCAACAGTCCTGTCCTGGGCAGTTAGCTGTTCCCAGGGAAGGGTGGTCGTCTGTCTCTCCCTGGAACACAGAGGCCCGGATGCCTCCACATGTCCCCAGGCGGTGATCTTTAGCAGTGTCCCAGGAGGTGGGCTATTTTCCCAGGAGCCAGGATGGGTCTTATCTGTAGTTTCTGAAACAAAAGCTTTAACATATACGTTACTTGCTAAGCTTATAACTTTTTACCTTAAGCTAAAATTTTCCAACTCTTGAGTCCCCTATCAAATATAAGAAACGCTTAAACTTAAAAGTCTTTTGATGAGTTTATTTAAGCCAAACTGATCGCAATTTCCAAGAAGCAAAATCTCAATGGTTTGAGTAAATGCTCCAGAGAATGGCAGTTTGGCACCTTATTTTACACATTATAATCAAAGGAGGGGGCGTAAGGAGTTACCTGAAACTCACTGGTGATAGGTTAAGGAGGCAGGAGAAAGCAAAGTGGGGAGATTTCTGGGATTAGATAAAGAGTAAAATGAAGAGACAAATACTTCTTTTACATTGGTGGGTATAATATAGTTAACAATGAATATTGACAGCACATTGAAATGTTATTCGGGGAACAAGATAACAATGAGGGGTTCTGTGTTCTGGTGGGAGATTGTGCCCTGAGGGGTCTAGAAAAAGGGGTTACTCAGACATTCCAAAGCTATGACGATACCTTAGAAGCAAAAAGACAATAGACAGTGTCAGTTAAGGTATCGATTGACCTTTATTGAGGAAGATAGTGGCCTAGGAAATGACTAACTGCCATGACTTGCTTTTAGTTAAAACGTTTTAATTTCAGACCAGTCTCTGTGGTTACTTTCAGTCTCTGAGTCTGTAAGGTCACCACGCAGGCCTCCCCTGAGCTTGTCAGGTTTGGCGTGTGGCCCCCTTCTCATCCACAGGAGGTAGAATTGACAGGGCTTCCCAAAGAATGAGTGCGGAGGAAGGACCAGGGCTGATGTCCAGATATTAGACTTGAGCCACAGACTGGATGGTAATGCCAGTGCTAACATAGTAAAGGGGAGGGGAGGGAAGGTTGGTGTAGATGTGCAAGTGGAGATGCCAAGCAGACAATAGGATATACAGTCTGGAATTAGGACTTCTGGGAAATAATATTTGTATAAAACGTAATGTAAACTTGCATTATGCAAAACACCCAGTTCAGTTTTACCAACTAGAAAGACACAAAGTTTAACCTCATAAACAGATGATATTCACTGTTTTTCATGAAATTAGATCTTCCTGTTTGCTATCTTTATTGACACACAGGGTTGGCTTGGTAAAAGCCATAATTTCTCTTTGTGAGAAAGAACAGTAAGAAGCTAGGAAAATTCCTTGGCAATTGGATCAGAAAAACTGAGGTGGACAGCTGAACAAACTGGCCAAGCAATTTACAACCAGGTGCAGATGGTCACCAGGGCAGAAGGCCCCAGCACCTGGCAGGGAGCAAAACCGGGAAAACAAGGACCTCGCTCCTCAGGGTTACCTTCCCCCCCTGGAGATAACATCTAGGCCTCAGCTGTATTTCATCTCCAGGCTCAGAAAAGCAGCAAAGCCAGGTGGGGGAGGCCAGAACCAACAGCAATGACTTAAGACCTCCTACCCTGCCACTGTCCAATCAGGGGAGATCACAACCCTAAAAGGGCACACCTGGAGAACTGAGGAATATTCTACTTGCCTAAGATTCTCCCCTGCAAAAAAGAGGTAAGAGACTCAAGACTAAGGTCACAGAGCATACGCTCTCCTTCTGAAGAGCAACCCACACCATTTCCTTCCTTTCTTCTTCCCCCACTTCTTTCTTCACAGACATATATCACTTAAGCTCCAAGGTGTTGGGCAGCTGGCAGTGTGTCCCAGGCTAGTCCCCTGAACCTGTCCCCAAGACCTCCTTTTCTCTGAATTCCCAGTGAGCTAAGGCAGCCCAGCCCAGGCTCTCCTGTTGCTTCTTCTATGCTAAGCCCTTCCCTGTTTCATCGTCCACACCTTTAGTAGATGTACCCTTATAGTCACTTTGACTCATGTTGTGAATATTTCCTACACAAAGTTAAGTACCCACACACTACAGCTGGCCCTAGGCAGATCCACTCAGGGCCAGGCTCCTTGTCCAGTAACATTTGGTCATCAAAACCTAATAGAAGCAAGTGATGATTCAGTCGAAGTAACAGAAACGGGGTTTTTTACGTCAACAAAATTCTTACAATATGCAGTCATTGATTCTAGATAAAATCCTGCTTCACTTGTTCATATCTTATGATGGGTGTAGAACATAAGTACTGCACCTAAGAACAAAATCCTTTCTTCTGGGAAAAAAAGAAAAAACTGAAGCACCCTCAGAGTTGTATTTTTTGTTGAATTCACATGATCTCAGAGTTGTGGTAGTAGATGATAAATTCAATTACTATGCTATGTACCCAAACTCTCAGTAGAAGGGAGCAGCAGGCAGTGACTAGAGTTACCAACCTTCCTCAAAACCCAGTTAGAGCTGCTTGGAGAAATCAATTATTTGTTGACTGCTAATTAGAGTGATACATCCCATTTATTAAATGTCTCTTCTATGTCAGACTTATATACTATCTTATTTTAATCTTCACAATAAATTTGGAAGTTTTTTATTTTATAGCTAAGAAAATTGAGACTCAAAGAAATTACTTGCCCAGGGGTAGAACTTGGATTTATATACACAGCTGTGTCTGTATCTAAATGTCATTCTCTAATTATTCTATTATATTGTTCACATCAGTAAGATAAGCCCGGTGGAGAATTAATGATAAGAGAGCAAGCTGAAGATGTAAGGGTGAATTGTCACAATGACTGCATCCTACTTTCACATTGTTCTGCAGACTCATGCAGTTGATTCTCATTGTTTGCAGTACTTATGTTCTATAAAGCCACTGGGAACACTAAATTAGCAAATGCTGAACATTTGTTCCTAAGAGAAATACAGTGTTAGGTTGCTATAAGCCTATCTGGTTACAGCATTTCCATCAACCAACAGATACATAACCTTGTTTGACTTGTGCTTCTGTTTAAAGACACCTTGTTTAATAGATATTGCTGATTCATTAACACTGAACTCATGGCTAACAACACTGTAACTTTCACATAAACAAAGCTTACCTATCATGTGTACTTTCTCCATAAGGCACATCCTAGCCTTCTCGTGCTGGGGACATTAAACAGCGCTTCAGCATTCTGTTTAGGGGCCATTGTAAACAGTAAAATCGCCAACAAAAAATAAAAAAAAAAAAAAACCATGGCACTAGATAGACCATGAAAAGGACACCTGTCGAGTGGTGGGGAGCTTAGGGGAGATCAAAAAGACAAGGTCTCTGCCATCAGGGAGCTTCTCGTCTATTAGGAGAGACAAGATGAATACACATGAAACACATGCAAGACACAAAACGCAGCGTGTGGATGAGATGAGAATGTGTGTATCGGTCTGCAAGTTCTCGGGTGCTTTGATCCTGACTTTCCCCAGACTTTTCAAGTACCAGTAATACTTTCTGCATGCACTGTTGTTAGGGCAGAACAGATCAGCCTAAAACCTTTTTATTTGTAAGAACCAGGTTTTGCTGAGTGGAACAAATGGGTTATATGAAATTCTAAGAGCTGGGCTTTACTGACCATGAGCCAAGTTTGGTGGCCTGAGCACTGAGTTTATACCCACTTCACAGAATAGTGAAGAATGCCAGTTAACATATCTATTTTCCTACCCAAAAAAGGAAATGAAGATTTACCAGTGAGGAAGAGACAATTCAGGGGGAATGAGATATGGTGTTTAATAAGAAGATATCTGGTGGTAAAAATCTTTTCTCTCCTGCAGTCATACCTTATGTGGAGTGTGGTAAAGATACTCATTATGTTTAGGGGACTCCTAATAACATTTTCCAAGGCAGAGAGAACACAAGAGGACAACCGGTCGCATAAAAAAATCTTTGATTTGAATGGCATTGAAACCACTGGCTCTTGGGTCATCATTAGCAATGACTGAGGAAAGTGGCTAAGCAGACAGACAGGTCATAGCATACCTTTGGACAGCCCTGTGTACTGTAGAGTAATAAGGATGGACAACTGGACATTTTAAAACCCCAAGCAGGGGTGTGGAAGGGCTGTAGGAATTGATGAGTGACAAGAGGTCTAGGAGCAGAGCAGAAGGAGGTGGAAGTGTGGTCTTCGTGGTTGGTCAGAGGCAATAATGAGGGACCAGAGTTATTAGCAGCAGCTGCCAGCCCCCCATGTCAAAGACCAGGCAAGACGGTTGATGCCCGATGGGTACCAGCCACAATGCCCCAGGCCCGGAACATGACAACACAGCATGACATAAGCAGTGGATTACAAGAAAACCCAGATTGCTCCTAAGCCTTCTGCATCCTGAAGTCAGTCCTGTGGAGAACTCTAAATTTGACTCTAGAAGAGGCAAAATTTTAACCTGGAAGTAAGGAGTTACCTTAACACAGAAAGATTAAATTAAAAGTTTTAGGATCAGTAAAAATGAAGTTTTAAAATGGAGCTGAGCTGAGTTTAACTACAGAATAAATAGTTACATTTCTTCCCATCTGATTTGTGCTTATACATTTTGAACTTGCTACATGGGCTAATAGTGGTGCACCAACAAAAGACCCCATAGCACTTCAAAGTTGAGCTGCATGAGTGAGAACAGGGATGGGCAGGTAATGATTGGGAAGGAGGTGCAATGAAGTGACCTCCGAGGCAGACTGAGCCCAACTGGAGGGACGCAGTGGGGGCACTAAGTCAGAGGTCTGAGCTGCATAAGAGGAAAACTCTGGGTGAGACAGACACCAGGATCTTTGGGGGGCCCCTGTGAAATGTGAAGTTATAAGTCCTGTAGCAGAGAAGTTAGTGGATTTGCCTTTCTCACCCTGCCCATACTCCTTAGACAGTCTACTCCTATCATCAGCATGATGGGCTCTAAGCCTATCTGCCTCCCAATGGCGACCTCAGTTGAATGGATCAAGGGTCATACATGCCAGACCCAAATAGGCCAATCACAAGCCTTTCTTCCTAAGGAATTTGGAATTGAGACACAAGGACTCCAGTTCTCTGGCTCTCAAAGTGTAGTGTATTTTGGAATCATGCGAGATTCCCTAGCTCTGTCTCTATATCTTCTGGCCTGGGGCTGAAGGATATTTGAGCTTCAGGATTTCGATCTTCAGGATGTGCCTGATACAGCAGATATGGAGCATAGGGTGCTTTTAAACAATTATCCCCAATGAACCTAAAATAGGGAGGCCATGGATCACAAACTGAGAAACAGAACTAAGGAGTTTTCACCATATAAATGGTAAAGCAGAAGAAGGAGGTCTAGAGAGAGGAACATAAGGCGGACATGCAGAGAGAAGTTATGTGGTAGGCGGACGGCTGGCTCACCAGTCATGCCTCCCAACCCTTCTTCCTTGCTTACCTCACTCACTCTAGTAGAGACTAGAAATTCTAAGCACCTGTGCCCAGTCTCCTTCAAAGCCAGGAGGTCATATGGCAGGGGTGTCAAACTCATTTTCACTGGGGGCCATATCAGCCTGGCAGTGGCCTTCAAAGGACTGAATGTAACTTTAGGACTGTGTAACTACTCCCTAACTGGGGGCAAGGAGCTCAGCACTGCTGCTAGGTAGAAACAAGGTGCCGGGCCAGATAAAACAGGTGGAGGGCCGGATTTGGTCTGCGGGCCTTGTTTTTGCCACCTGTGTCATATGGCATACTTTAGGCCAAAGAGAGGTACATGGGAGTCTGCTGTGTTGGGAGAGAGCATTTTGGGAAAGATTTTCCCTTCATGGTGGAAAGGTAGCTATAGGAGCAGCTGCCCATTTTTGCTCCTCTTCCTCTGGAACACCTGGAGCAACAGTCATTTGTAACCATGAAGCAATAGACACCAACAGAGAGTCAACACACTAAGGATGTAGAGTGGGAGAAAAGCCCAGAGTGACGGACCCAATAGCCCTGCCCTTGTTTGTGGGGCATGTGTATAGTAGAATATGTTTAGATCTTCAGTGACTTCACAGATGTGTGATCAGGACCATGAGAATAAAACCGAGGGTGAGCACAACCTCCAAGCAGTCCTGGAGTTGTATCTGTGACAGGAAGAGCCTTTCACTGATGCTGGTACCACGTGTTCACCAGGTAGACACAGTTGAGAGCAAGGAGGCATGAAAAATAAATCAGTTCAGGTGCAATCTCCACAAGCACATTCCAAGATTAAAAAGAGAGCTAATTGCCTAGCCAAGAAAATGAATCTGCTAGAGTTTCCTTGCTGGTATAATGAATTACCAGTAAGACATACATAATTATTCTATAAACTGTGTCACTTTGTAATAGTTATAGAGCAAAAAGAACTTAAAGACACCAAATCTCAAAAAAACACAAAAATCAAAAAACATCCAAACAAATAGAAGTCTATGGGAAAGGCAGGTAAAATGCAATGACCAAACCAGAGAGCATTACTGTAGGACCTCAGCCCATGAACAGTGGCTCAGGTTTGAATTACCTTGGCCTGTACCACCACGTCCTAGGACCCAACTCAGTTAAGGAGTCAACAAACCTGGAATGTGCAGCTTCCGCTGACCTGAACATCTTTTATACTTGGGATGATACAATTGCTAAAATCCTAGGAAGAGAGACTTATTGAAAATCTAGGAAAATGGGAAATAAGATCAAGAAGCAAGATCAAATCCTTTGCACATTTTTAACCTGAGATAATGAGGTTATTGAAACAGTTTTGTAACCATAGTGACATTTCACGTTGGTTTGTTTGCTTCTTAAGGTGCTAAAAATCGTATTAGTTTCCAGTGTCTGCTGTCACAAACTACCACAAACTTGATAGCTTAAAACAACAGAAATGTGTGTATTCTCTCACAGTTCTGGAGGAGGGCAGAAGTCCAATATCCAAGGCTACACTGTCTCCAGAAGCTCTAGGAGAGAATCTGTCCCTTGCCTCTTCCTCTTCTAGAGTCTGCAGGCACTCCTTGACTTGCGGCCCCATCATTCCAACTTGTGTCTCTGTTTCCATGAGCTCTTCTTCTTCCACCTGTCAGTCTAATCTCCTTCTATCTTTCTCTCAAGGGGGATACCTGTGACTGGATTTAAGACTCAGCCAGATAATCCAGGATAATCTCCTCGTGTCTAGATCCTTAATCACATCTGCAAACTGAGGATGACAGTTTTCCCTGATGAGGTAACATTTACAGGTTTTAGGAATTAGAACTTGTCTTTGGGTGGCTATAATTCAGCTTGGTACAGGGAGTTTCTAAGAAAATCTGATATACTTGACTTGTCATTTTAATTTACCACTTAGATACGATTAAATTTATAATTAATATATAAAAGTTTAGGAAATTATATTTTTGATTTATTATTTGGATAAGTATGTGAGTATTTAAAGAAATTTTGCTTGTTTTTAAGAGTCAATTTTTAAATAAGTTCAGTGGAGTAATAATCAGACTCCAAACAAAATACAAATGGTAGTGAATAATCTTTATACAAAAGTGTCTTAAATTTTAAAAAGCCTATAGTATTTTAAATTGATGTTTCTCTTGATTCACTGGATGTGTGTGTGTGTGTGTTTCAGTAACTCTTGGCAGTCTGTTTCTCATTCCTACCCTAAAAGATGAGGAGGGAATAGGATTTTTGCAAAAATCAAACTTCTCTGTGCAGACCCACCTGTCTGTCCCGTCGATGACCAGAGCTAGGGTGAGCAAGAGCAAGCACCAAGCACACTAGGTCATTCACAGCAGTGGGCAGTGGCCCAATTGCAATGCACAAGACCAGATTCTGAGGTCACTGATGGACTGGAAAGGGGAAAAGGGGCCAAATACTTACACATAAAAAAGAACAGTTGTTTGCCTCAGAGTGACTCGTATCTTGTTCTTGTGGTTTTGACTCCTTTAAGCAATGGGTCACGGGGCTGCTATAGAATGCTTTGTTTTGTTTATTTTCACTTACCATGCTAAATGTGTTGAAGGTTTCGAAACTTCTTGAAGAATGTACTCTGAAATGCATTTCTCCAGTGTTCTCTCTCATGAGTACACAACTGAGTTTAGGGCTTCCCCATCTTTATCCAGCTGAATATCAAGACAAGAAAATTCTGAGGGGGTTGGGAAACAATTCAGTTCCTAAGGCCATTCCTTTCCTGGGCACTGGTACTTACTGTTCTCCAAAGATTTCCCTCCCCTGCCACTCAGAGATTTCTGCATGCTGGAGCACAGATGGTCCCACCTCACAGGATTTGCATAAGTTTCATGATGTGGGACTCTCCTGGAGAGTGGTGATTGATCAAGGCATCTCAAAGGTGCTTGGAATGCTTTTTACTTCCCTGCATATTCCCCTTTTGGCTATTCTGTGTCTACTGAAACCACATCCACCACTGAAGAATACTTTTTCTCTGGTCCTCTTTCAATTTGCTGTGTGATCAAACCTTGTGCCAACATGCTATTGTATGCTACTTTCCTTTTTAAGAATGACTTTATTGAATACAATGCACAGGATGAGTCACAGTAATTCAAGGCCATTAACTCTAATGGTTACACCAAGCACTAGAGACTATTACTAATTATGCTGTACATAAATGGCTTTTGATCTTCAGAATATGTTATAAATAAGAACTCAGTCATCTTCCTCACCATGTAATCAGTTCAACATGCCTGGCCCTGTTTTTGCAATTGGAGGGAGATAGCTTAAGTGAGGTACCCTGGGTCACAAAGAAGCATCTGTGTCAGAGAAGAAATATGCACACTTATGATAACCAGATAAAGTATAAATCACTTTAATAGTGCCAAATTAGTATACTTTTTGAGTTGCTAGAACAGCATTTTTCTGAAAACTATGGGACTTTTCTTAGACACCTTCCATTGGCATACAAATGAACTCCAACCCAATTAAATCTTTGAGAAGAAATGAAATTACAAGAAGCCTATGTGGCACTTTTTGTTTCTTCAGGGATGTCTTGATGAATTGGAGACAAAACATAGGTAGTCAAGAGCATTCCATAAAATTGAGGGGAATGAGAAGGAAGATCAGTAATGATAGAGACGATTCTACCTGGGAAGATGATAAAGTTTGCTTCTCCATTGTGTGTGCTTTCTAAAGTGGAGTCTTCCAGTTTCATAGTGAAAATGACTGTAGAACATGGGTGGGGATGTGAATGAATAGCACATACGTATTTGGAAGTCTACAGGGAATTCCAAGTTCCTGGTCGAAGATAAATTTTAAACACACCTTGATCTGCTTAGTCACTCCTGTGCCTGGGCTTTGTGGGTGTTTGTTTTCCGTCTGACTGTGGGCTTCCTCTGTGGAAATTTCTTTCTGTGCTATTGAGAATGGTGTATATGAAATCTCAAAAGTTAAAGCAAAGGAGAGTGACTAACTTGAAATTCCTTGAAGAGAAAATGGGGAAATTTCACAAAGGTCCCACCAGGGGTGGAAAATAATGAGTCTGAAAGTTTTGGGAACTGATCACATAAGCACATAAAATCAACGGACAGAGAGAGTGGGAAAATTCATTCCCCAGGGAGTCCCCATGGTAGGGATGCTGAGTCATCCCAAAGCCCGTGTCACCAATAAATCCCCCAGACTGGACCTATGTTCCCCCAGACAACATGACAAAATTCACATAGAAATCCTCACTGTGTCCAGAAGAGTACATGTCAAAATCACATGGTTCAATCAAATTAAAATTTAAAATACATATATTTTAAATGTGTAGCTGGATATACACACACATCCCTATAGCTATCCATATGGAATGTGGATATGGAATAAAGAACACAAAATTTAGAGACAGAACACCTGGATTGAAAAGAGTCTCTACCTCTGTCCCCCTGGAAATTCTTTGATTCTTTGAACTTCAGTTTCCTACTTGTAATATGGGATAATAATGCTTTGCTTACCTAAATTGTTATGAAACTGAAATGAGGAAATAAATGTGAAGCCACTCTGTAAATGAAATAATTATTCAAATACAACTTACTATTATTATGTTCATCATTACAAGCCAATTGTATAATGGGAAAACTTCTATATCTCTCATGCTGTGGTTATTTACACTTACAAAACACATGAAAAGTAAGATTAATTTGAGAGCTAAATGTAAAAGCTTGGGGGTAAGGGATAAAGCCATAAGGTGCCTATTTTATTCTCTTTGCTGGACAAGTTAAAATAAGTCAGAATTCATACAAAAGTGATTATTCCACCTGAGATTTCTCTGGGTTAATAATGTCCTTATGAAAATGAAGATACTACCTAAGTTCAGATTCTGGATCTGCCACTCACTGGCTGTGCAACCTTGAGAGAATTCCTTCCCCGTTTGTGAAACAGAGATAACTGTTCCTACATAGAAAATGCTCGGTAAATGTTACTAAACCACAGGTTGAATGACTTCAATCAGCTAAAAAGAATGGCAGCAAATAAAGGAATGTTTTCCTTCTTTACATCCCTTCACAATAGGTCCGTTTGCTCCCCAGAGCAGCTCAGCTGCTAGCGCATACAGTGCCGCCACGCGTAGCAGAGGGGCACACATCCTCAGGACGCTACCACCCTCGGTAAAAGAAAAAATTCTGCAACAACAGCTGCAACTGGTGTCCCCTAGAAGTGGGCAGTGAACAACCTACTCATCCTCATGTGGCAGTCCTGTCTCTGAAACTCAGTCTGGAGAACAAAACAAAACAATGATTGGGTTAGAACATGCTAGATCTCTTCATAAGCCTAAAAGAGCTGGATTTTTTTTTTTCCTTTCCGATTTTCAGATTGCCTTCAGGGTCAGAGACCTCATTCTAGCCTAGGGCCCTCTATGGGGCCAAGGAGAGATAATGAACCAAGCACTGTGTCATCTCAGGTTCCTGGGGACTGGGGCAGACAGCAGAGCATTTTTGAAACACAGAGCTGGCGAGGCTTGCATTTTCTGGCCAGGTTAGCACCCTTCTCACAACCGCTCCCCATGGAGAATCCAGCTGGTAAGACATGAGTAGACTCTGAGTCTTCCTGGCAGTTCAGACAAGAAACAGCCTTCAACTGCAGCCAAGAATGCCTTTGCTTGCTTCTAGTCCTCACTAGCTACTGCAGAAAAAAAAAAAGAAGAAGAAGAAGAACTATTTTTTATATCTGAAGAAAGAAAAAGTAGTGAAAGTCATTATTAATGGTGTGAACAAAAAAGGTGGTCTATGGAAAGTAATCTCATAGGGCAATCTGATCCTAAATTCCTAACTGGCCAGGTCAGGGTAGGTGGTCACACCCCAGGCATGTAACTTCTTCAGTAAAAGACTTATCTCTGTCTTAAACAAGCCCTGTCCATTGCTTCTGTGCATCTAGGTTAGCATATCTTTGAAACGCCCTGCTTTGAGACTCCTCCTTCTAAAGCCTACCAGAAAGCACATAATCTTAACTATCCAGGAATCCAATCGCTATCTTGCTATCTCCCACCTTCATGTAATCTTCCCTCTTTAATCTCAAATTCATAAAAGAAACTACAAAACTGTCATTCTCCAGAGTTTTTGAGATCTTGCTCCCTGGCATATGTCATCATTTTGACTCAAATAAACTCTTATAAAAATTCTGCACTTGTTTGGGTGTTTCTTGCATTGACAGTGATATTTAGGAGTGATAAGAGCAGGACCCAAGCAGCTGAGCCTACTGCTCTCGGGGCCCCAGCCTAGGTAGGCCCTTGCCACTACCAAGACTCCCTCCTCACTCCATCTAGGTTCTCCTCACCCTCTCTCCTGCACCAGCCCCTTCTCCATTCCTCTCTGATAGACCCTGGCCCTTTTTTCCATTCCCCTTTTCCCATCACTATTGTAGAGGAAGTGCTTCTCACAAATCACTACCTGCAACAGAGCTACCTGCCTTCGCACTAAAGCTACTGGAGTGAGTCCTGGGTTAGCTCCATCGTGTACCTCTGGGGGTGGGTTAGCAGTTAAGCCTTAGCCTCAGCGAGAAAAGGAACCAAGAAGTTCCCTTCTCCAGGGCCTATAATTTGACCTCCTTCTCAGAACAGAGATAAGAGGGATGTGGTTTCTATTTACTGGCCTAAAAGCACATCGTACAGTCATTTTACAGAGGCCCAAAAATGGAAGCCCCAGAAAGACTGAAAATTTTATGAGAAATTTTATAAGGAGAATCTCCCAGCATGTCTTAAAACCCAGAGACAAGTAAACTGCACCTGGGTCTCAGGACTACCAGGAATTTCCTGAGATATATCTAAGAGATCTATAAACATAAATCACCCTGGGAAAACTGAGTGTGTGATGAAGATAATGACTTAGTTAAGCAGAGTGCTTTGGTTTACAAAGGACTTTCATTTTCACAATGGTTTTTTTTTTTTTTTTTTTGGATCTACATAACCTTAGGAGGTAGTCAGGCCATATATTATTATAATTCCTGTTTTAGAGATGACAAAGTGACTTCTAAAATCACACAGCTTTAAGTGATGAATAGAATAGTCTTTGCTCTCTTCTTTGGCTCTTTCTTGAAAAGGACCGGAGTTTGAGTATAGTAGAAAAGAGAGCAGGAGAATGCTGTCAACAGCTCTGCCCAATGAGCTGTAGTGGCAGAGTTGTCTTTGGGACACCAAACACCTATTAGTCCCCTTCAGTTTACACAGGTATACAAGCCCTAGACCCCCACAGTGAGGCTTCCTGGTTGTTTGTCTACAGAATTACTCTGTGAGGGGAGGATCATAGATGCCCCAAGGGCTGTGATTTTGTCTGGAAGTCTCACCTTCAATACCTCCTCTAGTTCATTGCACTTATAACTGCCGTTGATACAAAGCTATCTGGGAAGACAATGCATGATCCACTGTCAGACCTTCCTGAGTCACCAACCATGTACTCAGTGCCTGCTCTGTGCCAGGCCCTTTGCTAGATATCTGGAACACATGGTTAAGTCATGAGCTAAGTGAAAGGATGGAAAGACGGAAACAGGTAAGTCCAGAACTGGGTACAGAGAACAGAGGAGGGATGGGTGGCAAAGGAAAACATCTGATCAAACACACAATCAATTTCCTAAATTAAGAGTAGGAAAGGGGTAGTTTTATGCTTAGGATGACTGACATCTCTGAGTTCCTGAGCAGCATCTCAGAATGAGTGATAAAGGTATCTCACAAAAGGACAGCATTGTGCGGATAACATGGAAGCAGGTTGGAGTCTGACATACCTGAGTTCAGACCTGGGCCCTACAATGAACCCTCTAGGGTGCTGGTTACAGTCCCGCTCTTGACCTACAGTTTCTAGTATGTAGTGAATGGGGCTGGAGTAGTGCCTGCAGCACTGTACTGCTGTAAGCATCAGTCCAGTGGGTTTCATTTAATGAAGGGTTCCCACACTGGCACCACCGCTAACTCTGGATCAAGAAAACTTGCTAACACCTACCTCAAGGATTCATCTATTAAGAGAATTATGACAGTACCTCCTTCAGAAGTTGTTATAAGGATTGAATGATCTAATGTGTGTAAAATCCTTACCACTAGTCCTGGCATGTGGTAAACACTCAAGAAATGCTGGCTGATATCACGCTGTCTACAAAATCAACATGTATATACATCATAAGAGTGAAATTCTTCAAGGCAACACCTTCAATTCCTTTTCAAACTGGAGTTACACTCCTCACATGGGAACCAGGGAAAAACAGCTATTGCTACTGTGCTGAACTTCTCCTGGGTTGTGTAGGAGATCAGAACGTGCTATCCCCAAAATATGCCAATTAGACATAAGAATTATTTTGAGCTGAACACAATTGAGAAGAAGCAGACACAAGAAAAACTCTTTGGCCTCTTCCTCTCTGCCAGAAAAGACAGGATGATTTTTAATCACAGGAGACAACGCTATACTCCTATCATCCCAGAAATGACACCAGAGAAAACTACATAACAAATCTTATTAAAATAATCCTTATCTTCTATTAGCATCCCCTACACATTTACTTTCCCACCCTAAAAGCTTAAACCCCTTTCCTTTGTTTTGTCACTTCTCTATAAAGTTATTATGCTTTATAAACATGCTTTACAAGCCCCAGTTCTAACCACCCCTTTGAGTTACTCATCACCGAGTTCTCCCATGTGTTATGCGCCATGCATACATTAATGAACTTTGGTTCTTTCTTGCAAATGTCTCTTGTCAGTCTAATTTGTAGGGCCACAAGCAGAGAACCTAAGAAGGTCGAGAAAAAGGGTTTATTTCCCTTCCCGACAGCTGACAAGTCATCTGAAACAACTCTAGTTCTGGACTATTGTCAAGAGTCAGGCAGCCCCTGCACCTGACTTGGTGCGGGACACAAAGGGCAGTAGGGCTGTGCGGGTCCAGGGCTCCCCTGGCATGTTCACTTCTACTTCTGCTGTGGATTCAGCATGAGCTTGTCTGAGGAGGAGCCTCTAACCACAGTATCGCTTAGAGCACAACTCACCAACAGCCAAAATAACTGTGACTGTCACCATCCCTATTATCCCTGTGATCAGCATGGAGTCATGGTGTGGTGAAGATGAACTTGAAGCAAGCTTAGTGTTTTTGAAAATAAGGACTATGATTTTTAGAGTTCTCACATGAGTACAAATTTATTTCTTAAATTGGTCAAGTTCTACACAACTCCCTGGACGAGGAACAGACAACTAGAGGCAGCCATCTCTGCCATAAAAAGCAGTGATTTAGAATGCATCTCAAAAGGAAAGTAATTTATGATGACTGCTAGACACTGGCATTGCACCACAGCTCCCAGAAGTCAGAGATCTAGGACAAGGCTAGGCTATGACTGTTTTATATGTGGTGCCAGAGAGCAGGGAGCTGAGGTCAAGAAACTGTAGAGTACAATGACCCAAATTCCAAGAGTGCATGCCATTGTCCAACTAGAGTGTTTCCCTGGATCACGGAAACTCCCCTCCTTTCCATCTTTATATTCCCAGGCTTTGACTCAGAATAGATTCTCATAAACGTTAGAGGATGATGACAGATATTCCATGCTTAAAGCAAAAAATATTTCAGAGTTAATGTTTTTATATGGAGAGAAGTATGTATGAACATACCTAGATATAATATGTACCTATACTTGTGGAATATGTGGATATAGTCAGTAGAGATATAAATTTGCATTTATGTTACTGGACAAAGACTGAACTAGTAGGTACAGCACAAGCTACTGAGGAACTAGTACTCGTGTGTCTCTCCCTTTACTATGAATGGTAAGAACCATTAGTCACTGACTTCCTCTGAGAAGGAGTCCAACACATATATTCTAAATGAAGGAAAAGCCACACACTTATTTCCAGTATGACTAAGCATGTATGTATGTGTATACAAGTCTATTATTTTATAAGGAATTATTCATAGGAATTATATCTGGGTTCATATTGATTATGCTGCACTGAAGAATCATTTACTGTTTTCATTGTGCAATCCCATGTTCACCACCATTTTCCATATAAGGAGCTTCTTAACCTGCAGGTGTTGATGGAATTGTCTAAGGAAGTATTGTCATAGTCACTATCAAAGCCAAACACCTCCAACCTAGAGGCACAATGTCTGTCTCCTTTGAGAGGAAAGGAAGAACATGCCTTCCTCAAAATAGAGCCTTCTGAAAACAATGTATTTGAATTCATACTTCATCTGAGTAGCTGAAACTTGATGGAAATTCCTACTTTTTAACAGTATTATTTGCTTTTTGTGAGTCCATATTATGTCAGAATCAGTCTTATTTTCCCTCTCTTTAGGGGCAATAGGAAAAGTTCAAGAAAACTAAAATACTAAATTGCAGTCTTTGTTTTTTTTAATGAGGTGAAGATAGAAACTGAGTTCTACAGAACAGTGAGGTAATACTTAGTCTTTGCAAATTTCCTAACCTTATTTTTAAGCATGTGGTTTGGTATCAAGTTTTTTTTTTTTTTTTTTAATGCGATTATCCCTAGGGGCTAAGTATGGGTTTTTAGAAGCATAATATCCCCAAATAAAGTAACAGACATTTTTAATGGTGGTTCAGAATGATTGCCTTTCATGCAAGAGTCTTCATAAAGATATAGCATAATTCAAACTCCAAGAGGTATTTTAGAAGGTGTCTTAGCTGTCCTTGTTGAAGCAGTCTTCCCAATTATTTCCTGGTTTCCACAATTTCTCTCTTCCCTTGACTTTGTCTTTCTATAACAACTTATCTACTTTCAAAAACCCCAATAACTACCTGTAAAATAGGGATTATATTTTGAAACTATTACATCAATGAGTTTTTCATTCCCTTTTCCCATACGTCTTGTATGTAATGGCCAGTCTGCTATTATAGTCCAAGGGGAAAGGGGAGAGTGGGTGGCAGTTCAGAAGGGCATAGCGTTGGGGCAATATCCATCAGACAGCAAAGGGAAGTGAAGCGCCTGCCCATTTGGTCTTGGTAGATGCCAGGAGGAGAAGAGAGACAGAGAGCGGCAGACAGGACAGACTTGTAAGGTATGACTCTAATGGCAGAAATAGTATTTGGGGGTAGGAAAGATTGAGATCATTCTGGGCTTAACAGTTTTCTGGGATGCAGCCTTGTCAGCAGAGAGGAGCCACAGTGCAGGGGTGGTAGAGGCAAGTGGCTAGACAGAGGCTCTTGAGGCAGCTCTCCAGGTTTCCCATGAACGACACACACTGTAACTAGAGATTCCCAGGTGCCATGTTGAAGGCCACCAAGACCTGTGGTGAAGGTGAAGACCTCGTATATGCCTGGGTCCACAATCTCCTTCCTCTGAGAGGTGTCAAGATGATGGCCAATGACCACACAGGCACCATATGACCCTCAGATCTTGTCTCTCCTCCACCCCCATAAGTCACACGAGCCTTGTCCCTCTCACATCAGATGCCAACTTGAAAATGAGCAGTAAGTGGAAGGTGAAATGAAAAATGACTGCGTAGTTCTCTGAAACAGACTAAACCAGAAGAGATAGTGAGGTCAGAAAGTATCAAATTTTGAGTCAGTTTTCCCTTATGTTAGAAGATAACTTTTTTTAAAAAAAAGATAAAACCATGATTCAGTGTTAAAGATTTTATTAACTCAAGTTATGAGGGAAGTCTTAACATTTTACAGCCAACATAAAGGAGAATTCCAATACACACTCATATACAGGCCATCAGAAGACTGAAATGAATCCCCCAAATTGGTCAATATGCACAGGGCAATAATTAACTGCAACTCCACCACACACAATTTGCAAGATGCATTTGTGTTACTCAAAGTATTCTAGAACTTACAGAATTGTAAAATAGCCAAAGTCAGTGGAAGGCAGAGATAACCCAGAAGAGTGTTTTAGATAAGAGAGTCATCTTTTTTTGCCCACTTCTGTCTTTTACAATTTCCCCTGATACCTGCTAGCAAGGGCTGGGACTTTTGCAGAAGTTCAAATCAGCTATAGAAATTGAAGTTATATATTCTTTATATATGTTAGAAGTTATGTGTATGTGTACATTTGCACTTCTGTATGAAGTCACCTTCCAGGGAAACCACCACCAACTGCCACTAACATCCATCTGACTGACCCCTCATCAATGAATGCTCTGTAGAACTAAGGGTGATAACTGAGCCAAAACTCTCAGAACCTGAAGTGTTCATGTGAGGACCCCTTTAAGCCAGTGCTGCCAGGGTCTGAACTTTGACAAAGTGAGAAAACTTTGACAAGTGAGAACTTGTCTCCAACTTGAGGGCAAACCTCACCTGTATGAGGAGACACAAAGTGATGCTCCACGGGCTTGCATTATCCTAGAGGACTGTCCTTTGGATTTTCTTTGGAGCCCCTCTCCTTGGGACTCCTACTAAGATCTTGCAGGTCAGCCCAGAGGTCCATCTGAGTGATAGGAAATGATAAATAGAGCCATTCTTTCATTCTCTGGAAATCTTAAAAGCCTCCTGTTTGTGATACTATTCTGTCCATCCATCTGTCCACACATCCAGTCTTCCAGTTGTTCAAAGCAGGCCAGGCACTGGGCTAGGCTTATTGCAAATTAGTAGAAGCTTCCTAAATCCTATCAAATGATTCCTTTCCAAAGAGTTTTGTCTCCTGATCAGGGCAGTAGCATAATGTCCCAGAGAAGGAGAAAGCTGTAAGAGTCAAAGAAATCTCAACGTATTCGTGCTCTCTTTAGGCAAATTCTTACTATCTGCAGAATATAAGGATATAATTCTCACCACCTCATAACTTTCTAAGGTCCACCATGCAGCTAGGTCCCAGGTTCAGGCCAATGGCTGATAACATGTACTCTTTTCTTCTCATGTTCTTATTTTACTTCTACATCAGTCATTCATGCATGTTTTACATTTCAGTTTTTTTGATAGGTTTACTAGCAGGATAGTATCCTTTATCTTACTATAATGAATATTATTATTATAATCCCATTAACTTATTTATAACCTAATTAAATGACTGCTTTGCACTATAAGTATCTCATTTTTTTTCTTTCACTATACACTTGTCACAAATGATTTCATCTATTTCTTAGATTTTATCATATCTCAACTCCTTGTTGCCTACTGGATTTTTCTAATTCAGCAATTTTCAACTTCTTTTTTTTTAATCTCATAGCACACATAAGCTGATTATTAAACTTCTGTGGCACACCAAAAAATATAGTTTGGGCTGATCTGACAAAATATAGGTATAATTTTGATTCATTTACACTAGATGGCAATTGTTGTGTTGGCTGTTATCGTTTTTTAATTTGGCAGTCTAAGGGAAAATAGGTCAGTGCCCTAACTAAATAGTCAGGCACTGCATCTTTTAAAAATTCTTGTGGCTGTTGAAAATCGCTGATCTAATTTGTGATTTATAACTGGGGTCCCTTACGTTATCAAACTCAAATTCATCAGGGACGCATTCCCAGTTCGTTCACAACCTGGACACTTTCCAGCTTCCCGCTGTTCCACAAACATTGTTCTTTGTCAGGCTGGTGCAGAGGGCAGGAAATATAAAGATAGACTGCTCTCCAGAAGTTCAAAGCTAGTGTATAGGAATTAAAAAGAGACAGATATCTAATTCAACACATGGAATAGCTGTCTTGAAGTTTTTGCTACTAGATTTGAATAGGCTATTCCAGGGCACGGTAAGCTTTGTTTTACTTTGTGGCCAAGGCTAAAAGACCTGCTGGGGTGGAAGAGGACAAATAAAATAGCCCCTGAGCATGATATTTCTGGTTGTTTACCTCATGGAATAACGAAGAACCAGTTAAGAGATCAGCGCCTGAAGCTGCCTCCTTCTCCCTGTCCATCTAAGGCACAGGTGGCAAACACAAGGCCTGCAGACCAAATCCGGCCCTCCACCTTGTTTTATCCAGCCCAGCTCTTTGTTTCTACCCGGCAGCAGCGCTGAGCTCTTGCTTAACTGTTAAGGAGTAGTTACATTTATAGTCCTAAAATTATGTTCGGCCCTTTGAAGGCAACTGCGAGGCTGATGTGGCCCACGGTGAACATGAGTTTGACACCCCTGAATTCTAAGGAAAGACACCCTAGGTGTGAGGAGTAGGGGAGATGGCCATTGGAGAAGGGTGATCAAAGGTGTCCTTCATTCTGGTGACTTTTACTTTATGATTCCGTAGGAGTGAGCTCCTGAAAGAGCTCAAACAAAGTTTTTGTTTGGGAACACAACAGGGTGGGATTGACTGTGGCAGTGAGGGATGGGGGATGGGGATGGGCGGGGCAGGGAAGAGCAACAGGAGATAATTGGGACAACTGTAATAGAACAACAATAAAAAATTCACATCCTTTATCGTTAAACAAATACTTATTCCATGCTGATGATGTGAAGTGTCTAGTACAGACTAAGTGAGAGATGTCTGCAAAGAATGCAGCACATAACAGCACGTACACCATGACTGGGAGTTCCCTTTGGCCTTCTCCAGCGCTGTGTTGTTTTACTTACATTACTCTGGGAAAGTCCTGCTATTTAATCTGAGGATTAGCAAAACCGAAGTCTGTGTCCTACTCCTTCAAATTCAAATGAAAAGCCTGTCTGATCTTTAATTATTATGTTTGTAGCATAATAGGTTTGTGTTAACACCCCTCACGGGTATGCCTTGTCTGCAATGGACAGCCCCCTTCGGCCCTGAGGAGCTATTTGTGTGTGTTCTCCCACGTGTTCTAGATATAGTATTACTGCCCTGAGGATAAGAATTATCTTTGGATTTGCTCTAAGTCTAGTGCAGAGCCAAATATATTAAATGATTATAAAGATGTTCATAAAAATGACAGAGGGGACTTTCCTTCATGCAATGCTTGTAATTTTTCAATCTTACCCCAGTTACAGATGAAGAACAAAATGTTCAATCAGTTCTCATTCCTGTTTGTACTGAAGAAAAAAATACATATGCAAAGACATAAATATTTGACTAGTTGTATGCGAAGAACTCTTATCTGGAAAGGAAGATGACAATGTTAATGATGAATTCACTGAGGAAATGCATTCGATAAAGCAGATTGCCATCTTTTGTTTCAAATCATGCAAAAGGGGTTGGAGGACACTCCTAACCATAGTGTATCAACCAGAAAGGTACTTTACAGGTTGTCAGACATCATATTAATGATTGCAACTGTTTCCCAGCAGGATCTAACCACCGATTATTACCAAAGAAATTAAAAATGAAGATGTCTAACTTGATGATTAATTTATTGTATGATTTCCCCAGCATCTCTCATTGTTCTGCTGCCTGCAGCACAGCTGGGGTGATCCTTGTGCTTGGCTACCTCCTGGAGTATTACTAAGGGCAGTGAGTGGCATGACGTCAGCAAAGGACATCCAACTCTTGGTTATCAGCTTCAAAGGAAGGAAGCCTGAGCCATCAGTGACACAACCCAGATGACCTTGCTGAAGTGCCATAGCAGAAAAGGGAGGCTGCAAACTCAGTGGGAAAGGAGGCAGCTGAAAGATTCCCAAAGGTTCTGAGTCCTGACGTCTCAGAGGCCACCTCTAAGTAGGAGACACGTGAAACATTATTTCGAGACCACTCAGGTCCCTCTGCTGCCTCCCTCCTCCTGGCAGTCCTGCTGGCTCACAGCTTGACCTCGGGGCCTTATGCAAAACCACAAAGGAGGAAACAACTCCTCTTGTGCCTCTTATGTTCTCTCTCTGTGCCATTTCCTTCTTCCTTTTGGTATCTCCCAACCAGGACCAAGTACATAATTTGGGGGGGCCAAGTGCCAAATAAAAATGCAAGGTCCTTTGTTCAAAAATTGTTAAGACTTTCAAGGTGGTGACAGCAGAGCATTAGCCAAAGCACAGGCCCTTTGAAGTCTGGGGGGTCCCTGTGCAGATGCCTTGGTCACACATCCATAAAACCATCCCTGCTTCCCACTCTCACCAGCAGCCTCGCTTTCCTTCTACTAACTTGAACCTCTGTTAGAAGCATCACCCCGGCTGCTCCAGGGGAGCTGCCTTCCCTCCAGGGGCTCACAGACTCCCTTTTCCCCTTATTCCTTCCTCTGAATCCCTGCTGTCCATCCCCATTCAGCTGGATTCATGCGTGCCAGGTACTGACACTGAACAATGGAATAAACAGTACAGGGACTCTGCAATGTAACTCAAGGCAGAGTCTGTGCTGGAAAAACCTGAGGCTCTTGAGCAAGTTTCCAGAGAAAGGCACTGAGGTCTTTGCAATCTCATACTAATCTCTTGCCTTTTCCCACATGTGGTTTAGCCATGAGTGCTGGGATGTTTGTAATTCCTCCATTTGTTGAACATTTATCGAGCACCTACTACCTGGCAGGCATTGTGCTACATTCTGGGAATGCAAGGATGAATGAGATTTGTTTTCAGCCTTTGAAGAGCTCCCTTCTGCTGGGGTCAGCAGACACACAGGACATAATCAAGGAGCAGTGATCTCGGTGACAGGTACGAAGCAGTTTTGTGACACTGAAGAATATAAGGTACAGGTGGTGAGAGGCACTACGTCATACAGAATATTTTTAGTTTTAACTTAATAGGTAAAAATTAAACAGTTATAAGTCAGATATGTGTGGAGAACACATTACTTTATTTATAGAACTGACTCAGCGTTGCTGTAAACCACACACTCTGCCTGCAGCAGAGACCTGGTGCGGTGCCCTTCAATGTACTGCTGAGACCAGAATATGCCACCCCACGGTATCCCATTATGGCATATTGATGATTTGGGGCCAAAGGCAACTGAGAAACAGCAGATGCAGAAGGGACTCCCTGAACTCACCCCACCCTATTTTGCCCATTAAAAAAAGGCATACATTTCTCACACGAAAGGTAACCTTGCTGTACCAGGAGGAGAACGTTTTTATGACTGGAGATGGAGAGTCAACACAAAGGCGAGTCTGCACAAACAGACTTTATGAAGATAACCCTTTGTATCCATTCATTTCCCTCGTGTACGTCCTAGCTCCAGTCCCACCATTTACCGCTCCCAGAAGGCCAAGAGCTTTTTCTTTCTTATCATCACATCTCTACAATCTATTGTTCTTTCTTAAAATGGAATGCAAGCTTTTGGGCCTAACTGTTCCTTTGGGTCTTTATTTCTATTTTATGAAGTCTTCCGTGCCATGTAAAATATATTAACATCAAGTAAAATGTGCATGCTTTTCTTCTGTTGACCTCTTTTCTGTTGGTTTACTTCTCAGTCTCAGCCCCAGAATCTAAGAGTGTAAAGGAAAAGTCTTTCCTTCTCTACAGCATCTAGCCAAATCCATAATTTTTTCATCCAAATTCACATAGTTTATCTCCGTCATTGTCCAGCTCAAACATTATACTTTTAGGAAAAAATACCTTGTTACTTAGAGATTCTTTCCAACCTCCTCTTTCACTTCCTCTTTTCTACATTTTGGGGGGAGGGACAGGGATCCTGTGTTGCACTGCATTAAGGAAGGTGACACTAAAGTAATCCACTCACTGCCAACTCACTTGCATCTTCTCCAGGTATGGACCTCTCACCCAGTGGTCCCTGCCGCTATGATCTTCAAAGCTTTCAGAGTCTGATCTCCTAAGCATCGTCAGACTCCAGCAGCTGATCTCACACTCCCCTATCCTGGGACCTGGGTACTGCACTCTGGTTTCATGTAAGTGTGTGCAGAGTTCAGAGAGGCCGGTGTGGGGCCCGTTCGCCTCAGCCCCTCTCTCAGCCACCCAGCCATGCAGGTAGAGTGCCGGGCCCAGCACCTGCTTCTCTGAAAGACTTGCAGTCCCTCCAGCTATCCCTAGAAAACAGAGTTCTAGAAAATTCTCATATTTCCTCATAATTGTCTGTAATCCCTACCCTCGCTCCCCTATGCCCAGGTTCTGATCATGATGTAGAAGCCAGAGGATTCTCCTCTCTTTTCTGGCCTCTTCCTTACCAACTCCTACGCTACCTCCTTAGGGCTTTTCTCCCCTTGTGATAAGGCAACTTCCTTATATCCCTTATTCTTCCCAGATGTGTGACCTACTCTGTGGTTAGCTAAGATTAGTTTCTTGATAGGTAGAAAACAAGCTTTGATACTCCTCAGAAAATTCTGTCTCCTATAAGCCTTATTTCCACAAACATTATCCTCTAATGAAGGTTAACATCTACACTCAGAACTGAGCAAATGGCTTCTTTATTCCAGCTGTTTATGTCACCTTCCTCCCGGGGCCAGGTCTTCACAGTATAAAGCCTACTGAGGAAAAGTCTGCAATACTGGGGAAAAACAAATAAGTCTACTTCAGATGCCACACTGTGTAAAGAAGCTGGCGCTTTCTCCCATCAATATTAGCTGCTGCTTAGAGAAGGGAAACAAAGCGACCCTCTGCTCACTCCAGGTTTCCGCGCGGAGGCAGTTCCCAAACCACAGACCTGGGGAGCTTAGGCAGAGCTCAGGGCCTCTCTGAATAGAGCAGACAGATATAGGAGGTTAGGGAAACTGAGGCATCTGTCATGTGCAGGGCCGAGTTCCAGAAAGGAAGAAGTTAAACCAGATTGCCAAGAGTTCTCTTAGACCTGCATACTAACACCCCTTGTCTGAATACTAACCTGTGCGTGGTGGCTGCATTGTCATTAGGAAAACTGCCTGATACTATAAGCTGAGTAATTTCCTAAACTCATACGGATCTGGGAGAAATTTGAGCTCCTGCCAGCTGGAATGAAGGGGCTTCACTGCAGGTCTTGTGCATTCAGTAGAGACCACGGCAGGGTCCTGTCTTAGTAGCAAGGATAAATTAGCTCTAGACTAGAGACTGTTTTGGACTCTGCCTAACAAAGCTTAAAAATAAGTCTCTAAAATCAAGTTGACGGCAAGCAACTTAACTGCCTGTTAAATAATAGTCAACATTCTTTAATGAAAGACAAAAAAATCTAAATATCCAGTAGTATATATCACATTTATAACATATGCCATTCAGCGAAAAATTACTAGTTATGCAAAAAAAAGCAACAAAACCTATAACCAGGTAGAAAATCAGTCAATAGAAAGAGAGCCATCACAGGTGACAGAATTAGCACCTAAGGATTCTAAATATGCTTACATATTTAAACATAATAAAGTTACAATCAGTGTTTCAATAATTACACTACATATAAATGATCTCCATTTTATATTTTGCTTTCACCATGTATATTTCTGTACATTCCAACTCATAGGCAGAGATTGCCAGCCTGGATGAAAAGTAAGACCCACTCACCACAAGCTGCTGTAGGCGATATCTTTATGTTTAAAGTCAAGGATAGATTAAAAGTAAAAGGAAAGAAAAAATATACTATATCAACACTAATCACAAGAATGCTAGAATAACTATATTTAATGTCAGACAAATAAGGAAAAGGAATGTTAACAGGGGTTAAGAAGGTCATTTTGTAATAATAATAGGGTCATTTCATTATGAAGACATAACAATCCTAAAAATACATACTCTTATTAATAGACCTTTGAAATATGTTAAACAAAAACTGATTGAGAGAATAAGTGTTCAAATCCATAATTATAGCTGGAGATTTCAATACGTCTCTCTCAGTACTTCATAGAAAATGTCAGCAGAAAATCAGTAAAGATCTCAAGTCCTTAACACTATCAGCTAACTTTAATAAAATGCTACACTCAATAATAGCAGGATATACATTCTTTCCAAGTACATATGGAACATTAGCTAATAGACTGTAAAACAAATCTCAATACATTTGAAAGGACTTAAGTCATACAGAATGTGTCCTCTGCTCAAAATGAAATTAAAATAAAAAGCAATAATAAAATGGTATCTGGAATATCTCCAAATATTTGGAAATTGAACACACTTTTGATGAACTCATGGGTCAAAAGAAATTACAAAGAAAACACAGCACAGACAATCCTTGCTTTGCACAGGCTCTAATGTGCACAGATTTCAGTTACCATAAATAACACCAGGCCCCACCAACACGGTTCAAATTTCAGTTACCACATTTCAGTTGCCATGGTATAGTAACCATAAGTAATTCTATGTACAAACTTCATTGTTAGCTCATCTGTCCATGAATCACTATGTAAATAACAGATAAGTATCATGATCAGTGAACAGTAACATCACTTACAAAATCCATCTGTGATTAGTCGATGTGCGTCTATTGTTCAGTTTACACACATATAATAAAGCTGTTTCTGTCTTCTTTCCCACTGATAAGCCACATGACATTTTACAAAAAAGGGCATCCCGAAGAAACACCTGGCTGACAAAGATAAAAGTACATCAAACAAATGAAAAGTTATCCTGTCGGAAGTGCAATTTGAATTAAAAGGCAAATGGAATTACAGAAGAAATAGATAATGTGGAAATGTTAAAACTGCCATTTTTTTTTGAAAGACTTTAAATTTGCAATCAGAGGAACCTAGGAGTGATGGTGACATAAACAAGGAAAGTGCTTATAACAAAAAGGAAAAAACAATGTCCTAGAGGAAGTGACATTGGCAAAAACTTTACATGAAGGGAATGCTCAGGTATTTTATACCATTGGATGTGAAAAGGATAAAATGTTGGAACCAGCAAACTTAGAAAGTTCTGAGTATGACAATTCAAAGTGAGCATAGAAAAGGTGCTCACTTTGTATCATAAATATACAATGAGGAGGCAACGAGCAGAGTTGGAGCTACTCCTAATTGATTTTTGCAGTGTGATAACACACACATAATGTAAAATGTACCACGGTAACACTCTTAAGTGCACAGTGCAGTAGCATTAAGAACACTCACATTGTTGTGTCATCACCACCACCATTCACACCTGCAGATTCTTCATTTTCCCAAACTGTAACTCTGTCTCCATTTCCTATGTTTTTTTTTTACAAAGAAGTAAAGCATTTTAATTCTCAGTGTTTCATTAACAACACTTTAATGTTTCTAATGTTTTAAATCACAGTACACTAAATTAATATTTTTACTATTTTTCATTTTCCTATGCACTGAAAACAGACAGAATTTTTAATGTATGACAAAAAGTTTTAAAGGTCCCAGTAGACTTGTAATTTCTCCATTGATTATGAAGAGTGCTTTGCATGATTTTAGTTTGCATGGTCATTTTTATGGTCCCTCACTCCCACGTAAAACAAGGAATGCCCATTCATCAAAATCTGTGCAGTGAAGTCAAAGTGGTCCTTAGGGAAAACTTTATATGCTTACATTAGAAAATGAGATTCTTGCAATATACACATGTATCTAATCATCATATAAATTTACAATGTTATATGTAAATAATATCTCAATAAAGCTATGAGGAGATGAGAACATTCACAAGTTCAGTTATCTAAATTTTCAAGTTAAGAGATACAAAAAGAACAAATTGAACCCAAAACAATTAGAAGGAATTAAATCATAACGAGCAGATATGAATGCAATAGAAATGCATAGTCAACAACAAAAAAATCAATGATATCAAATGACCCAGCAATATATGTGTACAGTGTATTCAAAACTTGGTACACGAAAGCTCATAAAAGCTTTGTTCATAACATCCCTAAACTGAAAACAACACAAATGTTCATCAAGAGATAAATGAATAAATAAATGATGGTATATCCATTCAATGGATATCACTTTACAATAAAAAGAAATGAACTACTAATTTATGTAGCAACATGGACCTTAATATTTTTGAAAACACCATGCTGTGCAAAAGAATCCAGACACAAGAAGGTGCATACTTTATAATTCTATTTCTGTGAAAATCTAGGATGAGCCAGTCTGATCTGCATTGTCTGAAAGGAGATCGGTGGTTGACTGGTGCCTGGAGTGAGGTGGGGAGATGGACTATAAAAGAGCATGTGAAACTTTTTAGGGCAATAGGAATGCTCTATGTCTTGCTATGGTAGTTCCTTGTGTGTCTATATTTGTCAAAACTGAAGTTTAACATGTGTGCATTTTACTGCAAATGAAATACAAAGCAAACATGAGGAATACTAACCTGTGAGTTTGTAGGATACGTTCATGTAACTTTAGGTTCTTGGGAACCGAGGATACTGATGGTGATGTAGGGAAACTGGGCACTTTTATCATGGTGTATGTTTGTGCTCATGCATGTGTGCGTGGTGACGGTGGTAGCAATTAGTGGTAGCAATTAGTGGTAGAAGGTGGATGCTTCATTTTCCTGCCTCCCACCAAGGAAGCACCCCCTCTTCACTTTGCTTTCACTTACTTTTTTGAATGCTTCCCCCCCAGCAGGCAGAATTTTCATTGCATACATATTTACAACACAGAAATTCAGTCAACAGTAAGGGAAACTGTGCCTTCCGTGTTCTCCTCTGTGTTAAGTGCTTTGACAAATACAAAGCTGAGGAAAAGCACATTTGCTGTCTATACATAATTTACAGCTTATATGCTACTGCAGTGTGAGTGTTTTTCTCCCCTAGTTCCCAAACAATAAGCCACTTACTTCCTCAGGGTTTTTTCCAGGAAGTAGGTCTTTCGGGCGTAGTGACGGAGGGGTAGTGGCCGGCTCCCCACCCCTCCCCTAAAATACACGCGTGTGCGCGCGCACACACCGCACAGTACTTCCTGGGGGAATTCAGATCCAGTCTAAACTAGTTAGTGTCTCTGGCAGTTCCTGCACAGCCTGCCACCTGAGAGGATGTGGGGCTGCCCTAGCAGCCAGAAGCCACAACGGAGAGCAGTGGGGCCTGAACGCTGTCCCAGAAGGTGTCCAGACAGTTTCCTCCTTTAAGAGACCACCCTGCGGTCTTTGAGTCTTGGTCCCAGAGCAAAGGATAACAGGCTTTATTGCATTTTGTTGGTCATGTCTCTTGGACCTAATCCTCTTGCTCAGCAAACCGATGCCAAGGAGTGGGCCAGGCAGACTGACCCACAAAGTCCCTACCGAAGGCAGTGGCCTGCCCTGGGCTTTGCAGAACTGGAAGTTGGTTCGTGCTCTCTGCTGCTCTGAAGCTGCCGACCTCCCCTCCCGCTGAAACACCTTCTTCACAAGCCACTTCTTTTAAGTGGTTGTGTGTGATACTCTACGGTTAGATTCACTTAACTGGGCTGCTTCTTCCTGAAAGTTACAAACTATTGAGTTTGGCAGAAGTCACAGAACGTATTGTTTTCATAAGCTGCCACTTACATAGAGATTAAATACTAGACTAAGATAAACTGCATCTAATCCTTTGATCCATAAAATTTTATCATTCAAATCGATCATACCTAATACTAACATGCAAGAATAGTTTCCCAACCAAAAATGGAGCACCACCGTGACATAGGAAAGACATTGCTCTGCCTGCCTGAGGCTAGTCGAGGGCGAGCAGCATCACACAGCCAGACAACGATACAGAGGTCTGGACAAAGAGGCTTCTGCTTGATGCCAGTCTTCAGCTTTTTACTGGGTTTCTGAACTTAACTTCTGAGTCTCTGACTTCACCAACTGAACCAAGTCCATTGTAATCATTTCCAACTCCCTCCTACATGGGCTTCTTCAGACTGGATAAGAGAGGCAGACAAATGACCTACACACTGGGTCTAAAAACTCAAGACTGTAAAGTTTAATCTAAAAGCTAAGTTTGTTTTTTGTTGCAGAAGAATGTATTTTGCTCCCAGAAATTCTGGCCAAGAGACATTGTTAATCAAGTCCTGAATTGAACTGAATGTCAGAAATACTTTTTTTTTAACCTGTTGACCAAAGAAAATATCTTATATTCTTTGGTCACTTATAGTATTAGCTAAGTCTTCAGGTTGGAAAACATGTAAGTTGTTTCATATGTCAGAAACACATATT
>CM052541.1:171879204-171905432 GCA_028533065.1 Trachops cirrhosus
AATAAAATAAATAAATAAATAAATAAATCATGCATAGATTCACTTAATCTTTAGGAAGCATCTGATAATAATAATGAACCCTAGATTTAAAATGAAAAGATTAATATTGTTTTATGATTGATTAAATAGGCACCATCTCTCCTAACATAAATTCTAACCGAGGTTACAGAAATAACTTTTATACCTCAGTAAAATAAGTAAATATACTTCATAAGGCAAAAAAGATTTCTCTTTTTTGCATAGTACATTAGGTATATTACAGAAGGATAATTTTTCCTTTCCCTGGGAAATTATCCTATTAAACATTAATGGTACTGCAGATGGCAACAATTTAGAATTTAACATAATGGGGTTGTCAGCCATTTTTTCTCCCAATGATGTTAAAAATTTTCCTAAAAATAAAATATGCATTAATATCACCACTGGCTGCAAACAACAGTCCCCTATCATTACCCTGACAGTGTGCTCTGATTTGGTGCTGGGGTAAATGATGGGAGTGGAGAGAGGGTGGAGAGAGGAAGGGGACCCCACTCTTACCCCTGCCTTTGGAAGGACTGATAACTGGTAGATTTCTTGGACCTTCTCATAATTTGAAAAAAGGATACTGACAGCAAGAACAAAAGAACAAAAAAAACAGTCTAAAACAAAAGGAAGTTGTTCCATGTACTGATTCCTCGTTTAACTAATTAAAAGATTGATAAGGTAAAACTTCTTAGTTAACCAGAAGCTCATGCTGGCCCACATAAATATGTGTTTGAATACATCAAACATCCATTAGCAAGATGATTCAAGACCATGTTAAGTTTTTTACTTAGGATCTGTCATATAATATTCTTGAAAATGCTACTTCTGTTTATAAAGATGTAAGAGCTTATAGCCAGTGATAAACAGATAAAATTAAGCCTTTGCCAATGATCTTCATAACTTTCATGACACTGGATTTTCATCTAGATCATAGAAGGAAATCTAAGCAATAGGATCCTGACTTCTAGTGCCAAACAAGAAACAGGCCAGCTAAAATCTCTGGGAATAATGGCTGAATTTCTCAACCAGAGTCACTTTATCAAGAATAAGGCTGACTTGAGTCATATAACAAAAGAAGAACCTCATAGGATTGATGGCTTGTTATGGGGCCAGAATCATATTCCAAACCAAATCCTACTCAAGGTAAGTGTGTTTAACATTTGCCACCACTATGCACTGTTGTTCTTCAGGGGTGAGAATAGGCTGCTTTCCAAATGAGGGTCCTCATGACACTAGGACAAAGTATTCAGGCAGGCACTGGGACCTGTGCAGAAAGAAAGAGAAGTTGTTAGAAAATGGCCAAGGTAGGCGACCAACATCACAGATATGTTTCAAATTCATTTATAGGTTTAACCTGAGGGTAGAAATGGTAGCTTCTGCCAACTTGCAAAGTGAAACAACTTCAACCCACTTCTTTGAGCCAGGCCATCTCTGTTTGATACCAGATAATATGACAAAACTTGAAAAAGAAGTCCCACACTGTTAGCGAGCCTGCAGTCCCCATTGTAATCTAGTTAGGAAACTAGGTGGGAGGGATGGGAATGGGGTTGAAGTTTTTCTTAAAGCCAAACTCCCCATAAATTTTTGCCTGAAATTGTAAAAGTATTGGTAATTTCTAATGAAATTACTCTATGTTTTACAAAACTACTCTTGCAAGCTTTGTCTCACCAGAAGCAGAAGTGCTGGGTAGTGTGGGATAACAAGGCCCCAGGGTATTTCCAAGTGCATTGCAGCAAGTAGCAGTACAATTATCGGGCAAAGGGAATACCATGCATTATTCAAGAACTGTTTAGCCCCAACAGGCTTAAGTAGGGAGAAGGAGCTTTAGAGAGGGATATAAAGACTGTCTGGCTCCCAAACAGACCCCTCAAAATCAACATTTACTTAGAGAGCTCACTTTCCCATATCTGGTTCATCATCTTGAAGGTACAGATAGGATCTTATAAGTGTCACAGGGTTGGCTAGCCTTGAGATGCTGACTCATTCAAATAAAACCTGGAAGATAATGTATAAGACTAGAATGCTAATTTAAATTTCACATTCTTGGTGGCCTGAGTAAGTCACCCTTTCCTTTCAGATAAGTTGCATTATTACCAAATTGCTTGGTGAATACAGGTGATGACAAAGGTAATCAGAGCACAATGGCGTTGGGTTCTGATGGCCTGTTATGTCCATCTTCATATTATAGATAGACTTGCTGGACAAATACACTGTCGCCGACACAGTCCCTTGCTGGATACATCCTGCTGTGAGTCTCCTTTTT
Source organism: Trachops cirrhosus (assembly GCA_028533065.1). Taxonomy (NCBI): domain Eukaryota; kingdom Metazoa; phylum Chordata; class Mammalia; order Chiroptera; family Phyllostomidae; genus Trachops; species Trachops cirrhosus. The sequence continues at coordinate 171,881,492 of CM052541.1, forward strand.
TTCTGTGTCCATTGCTGATTTTTTAGCTGACACTCCTTTTTGTTAAACTATTGTGACCACTTTCCCTTAGCAACAGTCACTCAATGGGGTTACTCCCTATGGCTGTGCTGGTCTGGTGGGTTGATTTCTTTTTTTAAAAAAGATTTTATTTATTTATTTTCAGAGAGAGGGGAGGGGGAGGAGAAAGAGAGGAGAGAATATTGATGCAGGTGAAAAACATTAATTGGTTGCCTCTCACAGGCACCCCAGCTGGGGACTGAACCTTCAACCCAGGCCTGTGCCCTGACCGGGAATCGAACCAGCAACCTTTCGCTTTGCAAGTTGATGTCCAACCAATGAGCCACACTGGCAGAGCCTGATGGGCTGATTTCTTAACTTAACTCATGGTACCATCTCATTTCAAGTTGGTTGGAGCACTTCAGGAGGTGCCACCTACATTGTGAAAGCATGTGAAGTTATTGATGAAAACCTGAATATTGTCTGGTTTTTTTGTGAGTCAGTAGCTCATGGAAGGGGGCATTGTTTGAGAACAACATAGAAAAGCTGTGGCCAAGGTGATTGTATATTTGAGGGACTTTATCCTGAAAGGGATATTTGGCTATAAGATCACTACAGTGTGACAATGGAAGAAGGAAGAAGGAAGGGAAAAGATACAAATCAATGCCTGCAGTTTGAAGGTGTGGCAACCTCAGGGTGGTTCTTACTTGACATCTTCTGACTCAAATGCAGGACCTTTCTGGGCAGCTGTCACATTCAAGGTGAAGAGCTCTGCACTATGAGGCTGTCAGGAAAAATGAGGATGACTTGTTACAAATGATTAATGAACTTCGCTCTTTTGGGCTTGCTAGTACATCAGGGTTTGTTTTGTTTTGTTTTTTTTTCCTGATTGGCCTGAAATATCTGAAATATCTAGAGGTGAGGAAAGCAAGGGTAAGGGAGAGATTAGGGAGATTGTTAGAAAAGGAATTCAAAGGAAGAGAAGATAATAATCACTTTTCAGTGATGATAATCACATTCCGTGTGAGATTTTGCAGCTTCATAAACTTGCCTAATACCTTGAGAAAAGATTGTTCCCATGTCTTTACCTTTTAGCTTAGCAATGAGCCTGCCTGTCTGACTAGATCCCATAAGGTTTTACATAAGGTACTTCAAGAACAGGAAGTGGGTTAGTGAATGCCTGTGTGTGTGGGTGGGGAAGAGAGATTGTCTCTTTCCGATCCCTGAGAGGTGGGAAGAAGAAGAAAAGGAGGAAGGAGGTATGGAAGACCAATAGCCAGATGAGTGTCCCATTTGCCCCTTGCTGGCTTTTGACCTAGAGTGAGACTATATCCAGCCAATTCTCTTTAGTCACTGTAGTTCTGTTTTGTAAAACTGTCGCCAACACTGAATTAGCACACACAGGACCATTGATTGCTACTGCAAGAGCAATTAATCAGGACACCACCCTTAAGACCTCATTTGACCTTGATTACCTTCCTAGATGCCCCAGCTCCAAACATGGCTGCACAGGAGGTTAGGGCTTCAACACATGGATTTTGGAAAACACCAGCATTCAGTCCACACCATCATATCTATTTTCTCCATAAAGCCCTTCACAGCTTTCTTGCTCTAAGTCACATTACACAGCAACTCAGTACTATATTTGGGCTCCATTTTAAACAGAAAAATCATCGGCACAAAACACAAAAACATGAAAAATTCGCACTAAATAGACCATGAAATGAACACTTGTTTGCAGTTTGAGTTGGCAACAACAGGGCAGAGTGTCATGTTATCTGACCTCAGCTGGGAACACGGACAATGGGAAACTCAATTTTCTTTGCCACTCTGCACATGTGTATGAATGACTATGAGTGTATGGGAGTATTGATTTGGGGGTTAAAATACATCTTAGCTGGTAGGTCAATTCACAAATTTGAAACCCGTAAATAATGAGGATTGATTGTACATACGGTCGATAAAGTGAAGGGATCATTCAGGGACAGGGGCTGCCCAGCGTGCTCATTTGACTCGTAGGGAGCAGGTTACCCTACAGAGGGCTATGCTAACATGTGGTCAGCTGGGCACTTAAGAGGGTGGAAGGACAGAAGTAGACAAAAAGGTCTAGCTGGTGTGTAAGATCAGAGCTAGTCACCCCAAGATGTGCTTCTGTGGCATGCAGACTGTTTTGAGCTAAGGGCAACTTTAGCTGCAGGCTCAGGGCAAACTGCCCCTAGACTTCACCATTTAAACTAGGTTGAAATGCAGGGGGAAGGCCAGGCTAACCGAGCCACTGAGCAGCTTTATTCAATGATGACTTAGGATAGTCTAAGGGACTGTTTAAATCACTGGAGTTTGAATTCAGATGGACATTTAGCTTTTCTCCCACTTACCAAATGGGTCGGCGCTTGGGAAAGGAGTTTGTGTAGTTAAACAAAAGATAAAGATATTCCTTTTTCTCTGTGTAGCTAAGCTGTACTATGAACTGAAATAGTAGCCCAGTTACATAAAAATGTATTTTGGATTGGTTATTCTTTGAATTGTGATCATAATCTCGTGAGGAAAGTAGATGGTCCATCATCAATCATGATGACAAGGCAGTTTATGCTGTGCTCTGAGTGCTACGACATCGATGAGCTTTATCCAGAGGGCAGCAGTGAGCTTTGGCAATGCTGTCAGCAAAGAATGACATTAGATGGGTGTTCCTGAGTGCTGAGACACTACTATGTCTGCATGTCTTTGGAAGACTGTCACAGTACATTCAGGTGTAATTCTCATTGTTTTCACTGCTCATTTCAACAGATTGGTCTGTCAGGTGCACAAGCTCTGGAGGCTTGCCTACCGTGTTTCCTCCTCCTCACAGCTCTTTCCTCCACTGGATCCCCATCCTGAGTCCCAGACACCTGGTGTGAGATGTCCAGTATAACTGATTTTCAGTATAATTGGTAGCAATTACTGCTTCCCTTTTGGTCTACTCACTCTTTGAATTGCCCAGCAATTCTTCACGTTGATGATTTTGACCTTGAGATTTAAAATGTGCTGATTATTTTTCATTGCTGATCCTGCCACCCCCACGCATTGACTGCCCTTCTCTGCCCAGTTCAGTGCCTTTGAAGCCCTTGCGGGAATGTATTGAGGATTCCTGCTGGCTGGTTTCCAGTTCGGTTCCACTTTGGAAGATACCCTCCCTGCTTCCACGCAGAGTCTCATGCATTTGCTGCACGCCCCCCCCCTTGATGACACCCTCTGCTGGCATATCCTCACCAGCCCTTCGCTCAATGAGATTTAGTGGCAGAAGCATACTAGCCCCGCTCCTTGTTCCTGCCAGTGGTGGTGCTGGCTTCCCCCTGTTGTTAGTCCCCGTGAAAATCTCTTCATTGGAATTTCTTTACTCAGTCACAGTTGTTGGATTCTGCTTCCTGATACTCCAAGTTTTCTCCAGTTTACTCTTTGTGCTACTCCCTTCAAGCCTTGAACTTTACATGGCTCAGCCCACAGACCATCTGCTTTCAGAACCATTACAAGTTTTTGCTAAAAATGCCAATTCCAGGGGCCTACCCAGCACCATCCCAGTGAGAAACTGGGAGAGACCAGTGGAGATCAGGGCATCTTCACTTCAACCTTCTCCTGCGGAGGCTCGTGGCCTCACTGAGACCAAAGAATGTAGGACGAGACCCACGTCTGCTGGGGGTCGGCCCGCTCCTGAGAGTGTCCTTGGGCATGCCAGGAGCTTTCCAGAACCCTCCAGTGAAGCTCCTCTTTATTCTTTAAGGAAGAATCAAAGATTAATTGCATGTATTTCCAGTAATTTAAACTTCTAAAGATAAAGGTATCTATAAATAAGGTATTTTTGAGCCAAACCCACTAAATGTTTGGAGGCTTGCCTTAGATGAATCCCTATCTACACTCCCAGGAACACCCAAAGCGTGTCTGTTAAAGGGGAACTAAAGTATTCAGTCCAGTTTGCTCAGCTATGAAGCGGTCCCTATGACAAAGCCACCTGTACTCCTCCCGCGCTCACTGTTTGGGATCCTGAGAGAATTCAGAGTAGCAGTAAACAGAATAGCCTAGTTACCAGCTGGGTTAGCTCACTAACTTTATAGAAGGGAAACCAAGCCGAAGGGACTTGCCCAGAGTCTCACACCCTGTTGGTTTGTTTAGTGTATTTTTTCATAAGTTTTCCTGCTGCAACAAAGGCTTTAGGTGTTGCTTACATATCGGCTGTGACAGTTTACCCTGTGGGTCAGTTGTTTCCATTAACACTTAGTTGGTGATATAAGAATAAAACATTAACCTTTTTTTTTTGAAACCTGTATTAATTTCCTATTGTTCATAACAAATTATCACAAAATTTGTAGCTCAAAAAGAACAATCATTTATTCTCTCTACAGTTTCTGTAGATTAGAAGTCCAGGCCCAGCTGAGCTTGGTCCTTTCCTTAGGGTTTCACAAAATTGAAATAAAGATGTTGTCCAGGCTACATTCCTTTTTGGAGCTCAGGGTCCTTGTCTAAGTTTGTGTGTTTGTCAGCAGACAAACATTCCTTGTGGTTGCAGGACTGAGGCCCCTGTGTTCTTGCTGGGTGTCCACAAGGTCAGCCCTGAGCTCCTAGAGGCGGCCTGCAGTTCCTTGCCACATGGCCCCCCTCCACAGTCTTGCTTCAAATTATTCAACTTTCTCTGCTTCTGATTTCTACACCTCGATGTAAAGGACCCGTGTGATTCAGTCAGGCCCACTGAATAATCTCCCTTTTAATGAATTCAAAGCCAACTGCTGAGTAACCGCCTCAGGAGAGTCAAGTGCCCCACGTGCAGAGGCTCTGCCCACACGCAAGGGGAGGAATCGTACAAGGAGTGTACACCCGGGGCAGAATCCTGGGGCCGTCACAAGGCCTCAAAGCAGCAAACACTTACTGATGGCCAGACACTGGTCTAAACCTTTTCCAAAGATAAACTGAGGCAAATTTAAGAGTTTACTTGAGCAGAAATCAATTCCTGTTGGCAGCACCCAACTGGAAGTGGTTAGGAGTGCTCCCCCGACAGGAGCCAGGGAACAGGCTTAGACTCAGGCGCTGAGGAACCCCAATACGATCAACAACAGACCACGTATTTGACAGTGGTCCCGTAAGATTATAATAAAGCTGAAAAATTCCTATTGCCTAGTGACATGGTAGCTGTTGTAGCATTATCCACAAGTTTGCGGTGGTATCGGTGTGAACAAACCTGCTGTGTTGCCAGTCGTATAAAAGCATGGTACATACAATTAGGTATAGAACTAATACTTGATAATAAATGACTACATACTGGTTTTTGTATTTAATATACATAATTTTGTGTATACATGTACATACAATGGCTTGTGTGTTTATCATGCTATATTTTTTCCTCATTGTTTTATAGTGTATTCTTTCTACTTATAAGAATACGTTTGCTGTAAAACAGTATACCGAGAGTCACTCTGCCCCTTGGCGGTAACTGTCTACTGGCCCTTCTACTTAACTTTCGGGACTTGAATTCACTGCCGCGTCCTCTGAGGAAGGGAAGCTCTTCCTGAAGGGCTCAACTTCAACACTGATGAGCAGACTCTGGAAGATCACTTCAAGAGCTTCGGGCCAATTTCTGAGGTGGTCGTTGTCAAAGACTGGGAAACTCAGCGATCCCAGGTTTTTGGCTTCATTGCCTTCACCCATCCAGAGCATGCCTCAGATGCCATGACAGCCATGAATGGAGAGTCTCTGGATGCTCCAGATTTGTGTGGACCATGTGGCAAGTCAGCACGTGGAACCAGAGGGGTGCATTTGGGGCCCATGGGCGTGGCCACAGCTACTCTAGAGGTGGTGGGGACCAGGGCTGAGAGTGGCAGGCGCAACAGTTGACCTAGAGGATATGGATATTGATATGGATATGGAAGGTTATTGATATGGATATGGAAGGTCCAGAGACTACGGTGGCAGAAGCCAGGGTGGTTATGAATGCTACTCAGGAAGAAATTACAGAGACAATTATGAAAACTGAGACAAGGCTTGCACACATCACATATGCAAGGAATAAAACTTCTGATCCAGGACTGTCCTTCCAAGTGGCAGTATTTATAGAGTTTTGGAGCTGCATTGAAACATCTGTTTTAGTCCATGAACTTTTATTTTTGAATTGAGCTCCCAAGGTAGCTCACTGAAAACCTTTTAGCAAGTTCCATGTGTTTTTAATTTTTTCTTCCCATTTGAAGACAAACCTGGGGCATTTATGGAACCTGGTACTTTTCCTTTGACCAGTTTTTTAGTTTGGGCTCTCAGGATTGGTTCTGGAAAAAAATGTTTGACCAGACTGATTTGTTTTTTCAGAAATAATGTGCATCTAGGGACATTTAAAAAATTCATACACATTGTTTACCTTAGTTAGGAAGCAATTTCCAAACATAACTACAAGACATTGAGAACATGATTATTTAGAGGTTTTGGGTTTTTTGTTTTTTTTTTTTACTGAAGATCACTGCCCTGATTACATAGATGTTTCTTAAAATGTTTGTGAATGTCATTTTTTTTAAATATTGGAAAAATATATTTTGTTGTGTTTTGTGAAGCATTCAGGATGTCCATCATGGAGCTGATGAAAAAAATGACACCTGCAAAACAAAGCAAAACAAAGCCAGTGTGCCGCGTTATTCCAGCAGCAGCTTCATACGTCTCATTTACTACATCTCTTCATTGCATCATTTCTCTTGCACTTGATTTAATCTGAGGCTGGTTTGTACAGAAACAAGCCATACAGGTTTAGAGCCTAGGAGGACTAGGTTACACTGTACAGCCTAGGTGTGTAGTAGGCTGTACCATCTAGGTTTGTATAAGGGCTCTGTGCAATGTTGGCACAATGATGAAATCACCCACATGACCATGTACGAAAAGCAATGGAAGCAAACAAAGGAAATTACATGATTGGCTATAGCTTAAAACCTATTTGGCTGCTTGTGACTGCTTGTCATTAGCACTCTGCTTTAGTAACCTAGGGGCATTTGCAGGCTTTGATGGTTGCTTGCTTACTAGGCTGTAGGTCTCCAGGGCCTTAGAGCCACCGCAGTGCAGTGGCCTTGTGTCATTCCTTTAACAACCTTCTGCATGTTTTAAGTTATATGATTTTTACAATGGTTCTAAGAAGTAAATACTATTATTATTAACCTCTTTTTATAAACAAGTAACTTGAAATGTATAAGGGCAAATACAAATTAAAAATAAGGGGTTTAATTACCCCTGTTGAAAACAAGGGAAGGGAATGCAGGTCTCCCTTTTCTTTCAGAATTTCTTTGTACTTTTCAAACATATGTGATTTTTTTTTTTAGTGGCTAAATAAACCTCTTGCCAGTCTAAAAACTCAGGAATATTTAGAGGACTGAGACTCATCTCTTTGAAATATAACATAATCATCAAGAAAATCAGTGTCCTGGGAAGAGATGGGCCTACTGGTCACCTGACTCCAAATTGCAAAACCCATGTGATGTAATGGGTTGGACCTCTTTACTATGGGAAAGAGTAAAATGTCTTTCTGTCTTTGCAGTCCTTCCAGCGGCTTGCTTGTGATGTGTATTGTGTTCTGATTCAATGTTTATTCAATAATAAAATTGTTCCCTCTCTATTCTACCTCCGAAGCAAGGTTTTCTGGGTTGGGAAGAGATTTCACTTTTAATTATATTTTCTCAATAGGTATGAAGAAGTTAAGTAACTTGTCAAAGGCACCTTGTTGCTGAGTGGCTGAGCTCAGATTGTGAGCTCACTGAACTGCTGTTATTTTACGAGACACAACGTGTAGTTCTTAACTGTTCTTTAACTGAGGCTTCTCCATACATCATTGTATGACTAGTGAGGCCTCCACATTCAATCCTCTAGATCAAGTTCCTCAACATTAGGAATATTGACATTTTAGGTCCGGTAAGTCTTTGTGTAGAAACTGTCCTGTGTGTTGTAGCATGTTGAGCAGCATCCCTGGCTTCTACCCACTAGATGCCAGTAGTACACCCAGTTGCAACAATCAAACGTGTCTCAAGACATTGCCAAATATTTGGGAGGCAAAATAACCCCAGGTTGAGAACCATTCTTTTAGTGGAAGAAGTAAGGAACACACACACACACACACACACACACACACACACTCCCTTGGCAGGGAGCAGGGGAGGGAGAGAAGAGGAATCATAGATGAAAGAAACGCTTTGACTCTCACCAAAGGGCTAAAAGCCAATGGTCTGATAGTTGAGGTTGCAGCCTTCTAAATTTTGTTTTTTCAGAAATGAGAAGAGACCAGGGTTAGTTTAACAGTGATCTTGCTATTCTTTCATCCTTTTTTTTCCTGGTTGGGTTGAAGAAGTGTTTGAGAAGAGCAAGTTGCAATGAAATCTGTTCTTTTTACCAAAGATTTGGGCACCTCTAATGTGTCCAATATTTCCCTGTCTTTAGGGAAATGTAAAGTTTTGTTAAATCCCCCAAAGGCTTTTTGGAGGGGGTGGGGAATTAATGAGTGTAGCCAAAGACTGCGCTTCAGACCTCACACAGCTGCAGACCACAGCACAAAGGAGACTTCATCATGGAAAATTCTCAACTTAAAGCCTAGAAACAATCAAACAAAAGATTTTTTTCCTGCTACATTAAAAAAAACTGTGTCTTTTCTATAGTAACGAGAAACACACACACTCACCTTTTGGAACAACATGATTTATGAACTGAAAGCCAACCTAATGCACTTTGACCCCTCGGCCCGAATATTCTGTACTTTAAATGTAGTTCAGAACCAGTGCTGTCTTTGTTCTGTGGCCATTTCCTTCCAAGCTGTATAAAGGACTACTTATTTCATGCAGTCAGCAAACAAGTATGTATAAGATCTGCTATCTCTCTAGCACTTTATGAAAGACAGAATCATAAGAACCAGTGTCATAGGTCACGGTTATGAGCATCAGTTTGGTACCTGAGGTGAGGAAGCATTTGCAAAATTTTCCAGTCCAGGAGTTCTTTTATTCAACAGGTTAGGTTTTAAAAGTTTATTTATTAATCTTTTTGTTTATAAGTGAAAAGAGACCAAAAGGTGTTCAATGTCTCCTTTTTGATATATTTCCACCGAATAGGAGTGAGAATGATTTCTTTCATGTTTTAGAACTTGACATACTCTTTTCTGCTGTATATGGACATACTGCCCTTGCATCAGGCATCTTTTTTTCTAAAATAAGGCAGCTTCAACTAAAATGAAGATCTATCGAGGAAAATGGTATCTCACTTGATGATCTTTCCAATGTTCTGCATGGGAAGAACTTTTCCCCTACTCTTCTGGGTTCTTTTGACTGGTTTAATATTTATCATTAAATCCAAATGGGACAGATTACCAAGAGAAAAATAATCAAATTTAATTCCCTACCTCCATAGAACAACCCATATACATGAGTGAGTCAGAGACTCCACATAACGTGAGAGGCTCAGAGACAGAAAGGTAAGTAAGGTATGTGTGGCAACCCAAGTCAAGGATGAGGTAGGATGCCCGAAGGATTCAGAGGGGAGGAGAGTAATTCGTAGGACAGTAAGAAAATCCCATGTTTACTAATTCGAGTTTGCCATGCCCTATCATACAGGCCATACAAAGTTATTTCTAGTGGTAACTCTTGTTATAAGCAAGGTCCCACATTTATTTATCTTTTTATTATTTTTTAAATCCTTGCCTGAGGATATGTTTGTTGATTTTAGTGAGAGAGAAAAGGAGAGCAAGAGAGAGAAACATCAATTGGCTGTACCCTGAACATGCCCCAAACAGGGATCAAACCCACATCTTTTTTGGTGAACAGGACAGTGTTCCAACCAGCTGAGCCACTCGGCCAGGGCAACACTCCAAATTTGAATACTCTAAGGGAGACATAAAAGTTTCTCTTGAGCCTACAGGCCCTCCATTGCCTTCAACACAAAATAATCTACATGCCAAAGTAGCACATCTTGGGGAGGCCTGCTTCGAACCCATTTAGTTCTGTAAAACTCCTCAGCAACTACATTTTGATGTTTGTAAATTCCAACAGGCATTACATTTATGAAAACTTCTGTTACCTCTTACCGTGCTTAACCTTCAAGTTACTGAACCTGCACTCTAGACTTCTCTTAAATTAACTTTAAGCTATTGTGTATGTAGTCTCCACATCTTGGTTGTGTGGCCTGGTGGATCCAACGTAGGAATCGCAGGAACTTCCTAACCTTGGAAAAATTCCTGCTAAAGGGACTATGACAACACCAAAGTTAATAGAAGGGCAGGCTGACCCGACCTGTCTACCTCGCAAAACCCAGGTTCCTGAAGGGCATTATATAGTACAGACAAGAAAAACTTGTCTTCTACACTCTTAAGCCTTTCTTCTGGAGTCTGTGGATTAAACTGAAGAAAGGAGACCAGACTAGGTCATTCTAAAATATGCCACTTGGCCTATTGATTATTTTGGATGGTAGGCACTTACGAAAAGCAGGTACAAGAGGACACTCTGACCCTCCTTGTTCTTCCTGGAAGGAAGAGATAAAACTCTCATATGAAAGTTGCCATCCCTGTATTAGGAAGAAGTAAGGCATTTTTATCATCCAGACAGACAGGGAATTGGGGGCCAATAAATCTGCCCAAACAAACCTTGTTAAACTACCCTTATCTTCCCAGTTACTTCTTCACCATTTACCACCCCTAGCCCAACACTTTTTGTCATATTAATTTTTCACAAATATTTTATATCTTTGTCTAAGAGGTATAAAAGCCTCATGCTTTGGTCACTCTTTGCATCTTTATTCTTTTGTGAAAGCTTCCGTCTATGTGTGAAAATGTAATAAAATGTGTATGCTTTTCTCCTGTTAATCCATTTAATTCTTAGGCCCAGACAGAGACCCAACAGACTAGAGGAGAACTTTTCCTCCCCTACATGACAAAAAAACAGATTTGCAGAAGGAACACAGAAAAATTTATTTGATGTTAATATTTTTATGTGGCATGCAGGGAATACTTTAAAGGAGGGAAATGAAACCCTACCCCTAAAAACAGTGAGACTTGGGGACTTATGTGCCACTTTAACAAAGGGCAATAAATTGTGTAGAAGTGACTAGACCAAGGAAAGGATTTTCAGCTTGCGAGTAGGAGATATATGAAGGAAACTAATGGAAGATACAGGTTATTTTAATGAGATTTGTTTAGGCAGACTTGACTCATCATTGACACCCCATCGCCAGTGATAAGAATGTTCTCTTCTTCCTGGTACTGTGAAGGCACCTTTCTTGTGAGAAATTTATGCCTGGCTTTTGGGGAGAAGAAAGAGGCTCTCTTGCATTTGGCATTTCCCAGTTGCCTTCAGCTCAAAATAATCAATATGCTAAAGTGGCACGTTGGGGGGAATACCTGTTCTGATCCCCCTCAGGGGGTCCCAGGAATTCCTTCCTGGATCTTCCACTTCCTTTTCCAGGCAGGAGGCAAGGCTGGCCAGAGTCTGAATGGTTTTCAGGATATTCAGGGTGTGTTTGTGAGGTCCCTCAATTCTCGCTACATTTTCTATATTTTAGTGAGGAAATGGCCTTGGATCTTAGGCATGAACTCAAGAATATGGCTGAAGCTCACATTTGCTAAGCCTGGCCAAACCCAGTATATGCACTTCCATTTTATCTTTCTCATACTCTCTTACCGATTATTGAGGAGTGCACAGGTGTATCGTTTTCACAGGCTGCATGACTCACTCCTTGCCCTTTAGAATATTTCCCACTGGCCAGCAACTCACCTAATCTTCCCTGCAATATTTGCCACTTTCTCAGTTTTCAATTTATTATTTCAATTTATTTCAATTTATTATACTTATGATTTTGTCACAATGACAGATTTCTCCTAAGATAATGATCTTAAAACATGTTTGCGACCCAACTCCATCCTATAGAAAAATGCAATGGTAAAAACTGACTGTGCATAACCATTGATACCATATGCATATATTTTTCGGTGCAGTCATGGTTGATGTGCCTCTGCTCTGGAATAGTTCTTTTCTAGATTTACAAATTCTTTAGTAGAAAGAGCTGCTGTAGTGTTTGTTTAGAGGGATTTACACCTATAATTCATTGCTTATCTTCTCCTTGTCTCTTAGAAGACAGTGTGGTGTAGTGGCAGCAGGGATGGACTAGGAATCAAGGTATTTGCCCTACCCCATTGCTCAATTTGGTCACTTTTGAAATGAGAGGGTAGACTGGATTATTTGAAGTTTGCATTCCAATGCTTAGATTACACAACATGTGATTCAGGGCTGTGCATTTCTGTTCATCCAAAATCCTTTTATTTGTGTGCAGTGTACAGTGTTGGTGCCTCATGCAAAAGGAATCAGAAAGGTTGCCACTGTTTGAGTGAATAGCTCAGTAAAAGACATAGGATAAGTGGATAAACAGCAATAAATAATGTATAAAATGATAAGCACCTCCAGAAAGGAACAGATAAAATAATTTTTTACTTAAAGTTTGTGGTCCACTTGGGGGAGCTGGTTAAGATGCTACCCCTTAGATTGCTTGTATAAATGAGATTACAGGCAAAGCAGAAAGTGATTTAATTCTTTTTGTTTGTGCAAATGATAATTTTTGTGATTATAAAAGTAATACATGAGAAAATGGGTGAGAGACTTGAACAGGTACTCACAAAAAGCCAGTCCGCATATGAAAAGGGGCTCAACCTCATTAGTCAACAGGGAAATGTAATTAACCGTCCTGAGATACCACTACACACCCAGCCAAAGATGAAAATGACTGGTAGTGCCAAGGGCTCATTAAAATATGCAACAATGGGGACTCTCATAAGCTGCTGGTGAGTGTGTGAATTCATACAATCACTTTGGAAAACTGCATCACTACTAAAGCAGCTGAACATATATATACAGCAGGACCCAGACATTCTACTTCAAAGTTCAAATCCAACAGAAATGTGTGCATTTGGGAACAAAAAGATGTGGAGCAAGAATGTTCATAGCAGCATTATTCCCAACAGTCCCTAACTGGAAACAACCCCCATGTCCATCAACAGATACTTGGGTAGCTACATTTTGGTAGATTTGTGATGTAAATATAATTTCACCTCTTAGGTATACCTTGTAAATGCTATGGTGCATTTCTTCACAGCCTTTTTTGTGCATATGTAATATCAAAGATACATATTCTGCATCCTTTCTTTAAAAATGTTAATCACACAGCATTTCCTCCTAAGATAAAAAATTGTAAACATTTAATGGCCACACAATAGTTGACCTTATTCTTGTTATAAGGACAATTAACATGCACTACATGCTAAGCCCTGTGTTAAATACTTTGTGTAATTTATCTGACCTAATTCCGGAGGGCTGTGCTCCAACCCAACTTACTACATCCCATCATCACCTGTGACTGAAGTCGGGGCCATCTGCTTCCACCCTAAAGCCCCAGCCTCTGAGGCCTCCCATCCACTAGCCTGCAAAACACTCCTTAGCTTTTCACCAAGCTGTCAGCAACCAGGACCACCACCTTAAACTCATAACCCTAGACTATTCCACCTACCGGTGCAATGCTAATACTGGACAAAGTGGACATAGTGCCACACTCACTACTGGCTGATTTCCAGTTTCTCTAATCCTTTCTGGAAGTTTCTACCATATCACCTTATGCTTACCCTCACAATTCTACCCCAGAAGTTTAACCAGGGTTAGGAGAATAAAAACACTGACAACTCTATACTCTTTTTATTTTGTTTTTCCTTCCCACAATCCCTTAGGCAGGAAGGAGTTGTCATTTCATCATTTTGGCTGGAACTCCTTTTCCTTAAGGCAGTAAAACCTTACAGTCTAAGTATGCTAGGCCAAAAGGAGTCTTTTCTATGCCAGGGAAGGGACTCCATGTTCTGAGTCCTCCAGTCTCAGTCCCTGATATGGGACCAGGAGACCCAGTAATGAGTAAATACCCCAAACAAAAAATACATTGTCCTACTATCCAAAAATGTCTATGTCTTTCTGTCTTACATACCTATCCTGACCTGTATTTATATTTTTAATCATCACATTTACAAGCAACAGAGAGAGGAAGAGAGAGAGAGAGAGAGAGAGAGAGAGAGAGAGAGAGAAAGAGAGGGAAAGAGAAGGCAAGAAAGTAAAAGAATCTCCAGCTACCTTCATTTGCACATTTTAAATTTCTAACATTACAATTGTTTTTCATTTGTTACCAATTTTTATTTCTACTTCTATGAAATGTTGTTCCTTATTTTCTATTAATGTTGTGCTTATTTTCCTTATTAATGTTGTGCTTATTTTCTATTATTAGGGTTTCTCATATTTTATATTACCATTTACTTTTAAAAATTAAGAATAATAACATTTTGTTTGTCATGTTAGTTGAAGACATTATTTACCAGTTTGTTTGCCTTTTAATTTGGCTTACGTAGTTGGTTTGTGGTAAAGGAGCTTCAAATGTTATCAAATTTATCAGTTTTCTGTTTTCTATTGCCTTTAAACTTGAAAATTTCTTCCACATTCAAAAATCAAATAAATATTTACCGACATTTTCTAGAATGTTTATAGCTTTTATGGTCTGATAGTTTTATAACTAAAGCTTTAAATGAAGGTGACTAATATGTTTACATTAACTTCTTAAGTAAGATAACTTTTAAATTGGAAACCAGTTTTTTTAATGAACTCTCTCTACTATGTACCAAATATTTTATATACATTTTCACTTACTTGATGCCAAAATGCTTATAGATGGATATAATTATCTTCCCTACAGAGATGATACAAGTCAAGATGAGAAAGGTCAAACACAGACTTGTCCACAGTCATACGGATAGTGAACGGCGCAGCTGGACTTGAACCTGGGTCTGGCTGTCAGCTGTAGCTGTCTCTGAGGACCATGCAGTGGCCAGGACATTCGCTTAGCTCAACATCTAAATAGCCTGCTCATGGCTGCCAGTGTGTAGGCATAACTGATTTCTCCAAGTTTCCTTTCCAGGTTCCAAATTTACAACACCACGTGACATATTTTAAATAAGAGTGAAGAAAGCAATTGTGCTGCATTTCTGGGGAAAATGATGTTTTTCTTTTCCTATAATCTCCAGTCTAATTCCCCAACCATATTATTAAAAAGCAAAAACAACAATGAAAACCGTTCTAGCCATACTGTTGCACTAAATTCTGTACCAGGACTGTCCAACAGTATTTTCTGTGACAATGCAAAGCTTCTATGTTTGCAGTGCCCAATACATTGATGTGCCACTAGTCACATGTCTACTGAGTACTGAAAAATGTGGCTAGTGTGATTGACAAACTAAAATTTTAATTAGTTTAAATTTAAGGAGCCACATGTGGTCCGTAGTTACTGGTTTGGACAGGGGAAATCTATGGATTAATTATTCATAATTAAGTACCCAAAACTTTCAAACCCCAAACTTTAAACTGAAAATACCTCCCCCAAATTAGTCTATTGTAGATAAGGTAATTGCAGTCTATCTAGCTCCTGGTTCACTTTGCAGAGTGAAATATTAGTCACATCTACCAGTAGAATGCCCATAAGCACTTTCTGATGGGCTGTTAAAGCACTGGGGTGTCTAAGGAAGAAAACAGATTTTATGTAGCACGTGTATGATTTCTGTTAAAATTGCTTGCAATGAGTTATCTAAGTGGGAAAGATAATAGTGTCTACAATTGTTGAATCCAAACTCTAACCTGCCCAGGGTTTTCATATCTGTACACAAATCTTCCTGGAATTCTAAACAAAAATGATAATTGCCACCAGAAATAAAAAAAAGCCTAGGTGTCCAATCTGTGGCCCGTGGGCCACATGCAACCCAGGATGGCTATGAATGTGGCCCAATACAAAATTGTAAATTTACTTAAAACATTATGAGATTTTTTTTTGGTGATTATGTGTTGCAATGTATTTAATGTGTGGCCTAAGACAACTTTGCTTCTTCCAGTGTGGCCCAGAGACACCAAAAGGTTGGACACCTCTGGTCAGAGACTCCTTTGTCTCCTTAAACATTCACCAGTGGCTTCAAGCTTCTAGAAAACAAAGGTCATAAAAGCCAAAAGCAAGGGGGAAAAACCTAGCACTTAGTAAGTATAACAAGTCAGCAGAAAAATACACTTTTCTGAATTGGACTTGTTACCAACGAGTTTTCTGGTTCCGTGTAGAAAAGGTCCCTCCTGGCCCTGGTTCCCACCCTTCCTTCCAGGGCTGGCCCTCCAGGGACTTGCTTATTCATCCATCTGTTGTGGCTCAACATTTCCACCCCACTGCCCTGAGGCTTTAGGTTCAGCTCAGATCGCTGAGGGTGAAAATCCCTTTTCTCTCCGGTTCCATCAAATCCAAATGCACTGTTGGCTTATAAACTGTGATGCACTGTTCTGACAAAGTCCACTGCCCTCCTTTCCTAGGGTTTCCCACTGTTCACAGCCTGCTCTACCTTTAATCCTATCCCATTAATCTGTATACTAGATGGTTCACACACAGCAGTTTAGGGACCACTTGTGAAAAAAAAGTCTACTTCTTCCATGTTTGGAATGAAGTAGCTGCTGAACAAATATTTTGTGAATGAATCACAGACCCGGGAACATTTAAGTTACAGAATGAATGAGCAAGCCCCTCCCAACCAGGGAATTGACCTGTCATCATCAACCACCTCACAGTGGTGTCACAAAGACCAAAATACTTGAAACTATAACAGGAATAACATTTTTGAGACACTGAGTCAACATCTTTTTGTTTCTGGAGATTCCTTTTCCCTAACTGTCCTGGAAGTCACCACCCATTGGGCTCATGGGCAGAATGTCATGAAAATGGAAGTCATCACTGTATTTTGTTTGAAAAGGCTTCTTAGAAGATTATAGTTGGACAAATATCTGCAAACAAACACTCCTTGTTGTACAAAAGATGAGCCTTACTGAGAAAAAAGATTGAAAATGAAATGTGTGTGATCTTACGAGCTGGGTGTTGGAGGACTGGTTCTAGGGCAGAAGGGAGGGACAGGGAGTTCCCAGCCCCAAGAAGGGATTAATTCACTGGTCCCCCCACCCCCTGACAGCCTTCCTGGCCTATGGAAAAGAGCTGAATGAAAAAGAAAGAAAGGAGAAGGGCCAGGGCCAGACCTGGGCATGGGTGCAATCTGAGAGGTTTGGCGTAGGGCCATCTGAACACAGTGTGAGCCGGGAAAACAGCCAGCTTCTTACAGACTTCCACCAATCTTGACTTGGAGAAGGGGCCTAGGGCAGCCCCACAGGGTCTCATACACTGCATGCAGCGTGGCACTAAAGTGGCAAGGGAAAGATTGGGGGAGGGCAGAAGAGAAAATAGAGGTGCCAAGGGGACCGTCTGACTGGAGGAGGCCTGGGGCCAGAGTGCAGAATCCACAGACCTATGGAGACAGTGTGACCAGACCCCTGGACATCCGGAGGGGATACCAGCAAACATCCAAGGTACATGGGGCTGATCACCCCGCTATGAGCAGCAGAGCCCAGGGAGCAGGCTCCTCTGCAGTCGCCTAGGGGCTGCAGAGGACCACCTGGGCATCAGAGGTTCTTCCCACTCTGCCTGTCACACAGTCCTCCAGTCTAGAACTAGAGAAGAGGAAGAATGAAGTTCTTGAGAGGGGAGACACTGCCCTGAAAGAAGGTTTAAACTTTGAATGGACTCAATATTTACCCCAAAGAATCTTTTTTAGCAAGGAGAGAATGGAAGTCATCAAGGAAAAGATGCGCATCCTCTCATCAGGGCAAACAGGCTCTGAGCAAGATGAGCTAAGGAAGGGAAATAAAGATACATCCTTTATTATTTATTTATGCAGGTCTGATTCATATAGTGTGATCCCACTATAAATACAGCAAGCACTTTTCCATTGAGGTGAAGAGGAAGATCTATGTCTCCTGCTCTCCAAATTAGAAGCAATAATCACCAGATTTCATCTTATATCTGGAAAATGTTTATTCAATATACACTGAGTTCCTATTATACCAAGCTCTATAAGAAGTCCAGATTAAAAATGTAATGTTCATTTGGGACATTGTGAGCAAAGTAGCCTCACTGCTCAGGAAAATGGAAAGATCCTTAGAAAAATAATATCTGTATTGGTTATAATAGGAAAAAACAAATGTTTTCACCCTATTGCTAACAAGACCCCAAAACAAGCTTATACATGTGGTCTCTGGTCACCTTCATGTTATAATTTTATATATACAGTTAGCCCTCCCACCTGCAGTTCTTCATAACTTAGGTATGGATTTTAAATGACCACTCTAGTCCTTAAAGTTAAGCAGTATCTCTATATGCAAAAGTATATTCTAAAATCATATGATATCAGCACTATCAATAACTTAAGTTTATTATGTGGGTTACGGTTTATACCATGATTCACACCACTTCACTTGTTACACCCATTTTATAGGTGAGGCAATAGATGTGTCCCTGTTCAACAGAGAATCAGGACCCACATCTTTAGACTCTTGTACCTGGACCACCATTCTACTCAAATATCTACCTTGACTACTGCCATTCCAGAGGTAACTGATTTGACCTTTGCCACTTATTTACAGACTCTGTCTGCTTTAAGGTGGGATATGGTTCTAGATGTTCTGTTTGCACACAGACTTCCCCGACCAACCTTGCCCATACTAACCTTGGCTTTCTCTCAACACCCACACCATGTCCTCTTGACATTGCCATTTGGTAATCTACCATATTCTTCCTTGAACTGACTGTGATGTGGTGACTCACCTTTCGATATGTTTACATCTTGTTGACCCCGAGTAGATAGAGCTCCTCAAAAATCTTTCCCTATCCAGTTTTCCCATACTCCCTTGCAGACTACTTGGTACACCACAGGTCCTCATAATTTTCTGGATTTGTTGATTGACTGAGACAGTTTTCATCCTCTGTTTTGAAAAACAGAGGAGAACCCCATGAGATCCCTGGCTCCCTTGTACAAGAGAAGGACTCCAAAAAGCAGGCAACCTGAGAGGGAAGAGGTCCTGCTTCACAATTCTGATTATGACCATCCTTGTGAGACCCCCACAATTTAGTTAGTATTTAATCCAGCCCCTTGAAGATGAATTAATTTTATTCTTCCAACAGGAGTGCTGTTCTGTTTTTAATGACTAAAACATTCATGAGTAGCTTGCAAACATAGTAATGCCTTTATACACAGATCAATAAATTCCCAGGCCACTGCCTTGCACAGAACTGTCAAGTGTAATCGGGCTTTTTAACCTTGTGACATAGCCCCTCGGCTACAAAGTGCTTTATTTCCTTTCTTAAAAAGTACGTTCAATCTTCTCTGGACTTTCCCGTCTGTCAGTGCAGTTTGAGGTGACTTCCTGCTCTGTCAGCTGACCATGAGTCACGTCGCTGCTGCTGCACGTTACCGAGGCAGCTTCTGCAACTTCAGCAACCAGGGAAAGGGGATAGGTGTGAGCTATCAGACCTCCCTCCTGGTGGGATCACTTTTTTTCCCTGTTCATTCAAAACCTCACAGTTACAAGGTTTGCTCTCCAGCCTCTGGATTTCCGATGATGCTTCAAAAGACAGGAAAACCAGTTTCCTACTTTTCAGAATGAAAATGACGTTTTAAAAAAATCCATCTCTGTAGTGAATGAATCATTTATCTGGGCAACCCCTGTCCCTGAGGGGGTCCTTCCTTTGAGCTACATTTCGGGATGTCTTCAGTGAGGCAAATGGCAATGACAAAAATGCTAGTTCTGGGATTCAAAATGATGCAAGTAGAATGTAAAAGGAATTTCAAAATCACAAGAAGGGAGCTATGAGGGTAGACAGGGTGGGTGTGAAATACATATAAGGAGACTTCCTGGATTGGGGAAGCAATTGGAGCAAAATCATGGGGAAGCTGGGGGCAGGACAATAAGCAACCTATAGAAAGTTAGAGGACTTTGGAGAGCACTTCTGCCTTCTGCAAATATCTTGCATATTATTTAGTTAATTGAGGGGTTCAGCCCTTTTTGTTAAAAGAGGACAAGGGAGCAGTGACACTAACCTGTCTAACCTGATGCTTTTGAAAAAACTAATAAAATATTATTGTGACACACTCATAACATTTAAATAAATTAAACATGCATTTTTTTAACTAGCACAGTTACAAAAATCCAGTCACATTGTTGTCACCTCTAATTTATCTAGAGATATGGCTTATTAGCAGTGCTGGAATATTTCCTCTTTTTTGTTGTTTTTGTTTTTCCTTCTTTCAAGGGTATTGGCATTAAAATTAATTGAAAAAGAAAAAAACAGGTATATTAGAGTGAAATATGCTCTTGTTTACAGACCCTAACAATAAGTATGGTTAATGGTGTGAAATAAGCACTCTTTTATTTCCGCATCACAAATGACTAAATTACTTTTAACCATTTTAACCCAAACACCACCACCCCAACCACTGACATATTTGTGACAGACAGATAGCAAGCTTCCACTCTGGAGTTTTTCAATGTCATTGCAATTTGAAACATTCTTGTTCATTTGCTGGACTGTGCATCAGATCATATAGCCTGATATTAATTTCAGAAAAAAAGTGTTGTTTTTTTATCAAGAGAAATCAGACTAAGGCCCGTCAAAGGAATAGGTGATGAATTAATGGGAACAGGCTATAAATTAACAATGGTTTAATGAAAGATAGAAGTCTGCTTTTCTCATATAAAAAAGTCTGGAGGTAGAAACCTAGGTCTATTATGGCAACTCTGGTCCCCCAATTTGTCAGGGACTAGGTTCCTTCCAGTTTTCTCTTCTGCTGTCTCAAAGCTATGGTCTTAAAGTTCTAATCCAAGAGGGGTGTCCCATTATGCAGACATGCGGAGGGGGAGAAAAGAATACTAAGGGTCTTAAAGTGCATATACCATTGGTCTTTGCCAAGAAAAGTTCCCAGAAGCTATGACCCACCCACATGGTACATCCCCGTGTATTCCATTAGTCAGAAGTTCATCACTTGGACACACCTAGCTGCAGACTTTCTCTGCACAGCCACGGATTCAGCCAAAATTCTATTACTGAGTGAGGAGGAGAGCTAGATATTGAGGTAATTCTCTATCCTAGCCACAGAACCAAAGAGCATGATATATCACTTAGACAGGCTCTAT
This sequence comes from Trachops cirrhosus, assembly GCA_028533065.1. Classification (NCBI taxonomy): domain Eukaryota; kingdom Metazoa; phylum Chordata; class Mammalia; order Chiroptera; family Phyllostomidae; genus Trachops; species Trachops cirrhosus. The sequence continues at coordinate 171,902,566 of CM052541.1, forward strand.
GTAATGTACCAGCAATGTCATCAGCAATGGGATGAAAGTTTGTCTGAAATCAGAAATAATAATTCATATTCAATATATTAATTTATAGGTAATTTGGGGATTCTAGACAGGACATAGCCATCTATCAGCTCTATAGTATCATGTGTCTATCTAACTACTTCTTTATCCCAACCTTTCTTGATTGATAATATTATAGATTTGTGTTGGAGAAATAAATGTAACCATTAACATCTTAGATGAACACCTTTAAGCCTGAAAAAAAAGTATATATGCAGGTCAATATTGTATCTTTAAAGCATTCATTGAAGTTATTCATGGTATCCACTTTGGAAAAATTCTGATTGGTGCTGATATTTACATATCTCAATTCAGTAAAAGATTTCAATTTTCTGTATTCCTTCCCATAAGGTCTAGTGATGATATATGGGCACTCCACAAATATCCACTTCATAAACAGTAAGAAATTTCAGTCAGATAGATTGAGGATTTAATGTTACTGAATTAAATTGGAAAGCTCAAAATTTTATAAGGAGAAGCTCTACCAATTACTTAAACTAAAACACACTTAAACCTCTGTCATAAGGTTTGAATATCTTAGTCGTTTCTAAATTAAAGATGAAAACATGGTGATCATTCTCTAGAGCTAAACCCATTATTCCTAGAAAGGAAATGAATAGCAACACCTTCAACTAAACTTGAAGTGGAATCTTAAGGAAACAGCTTATGAATCTCAGTTACAATGAGACTGCCTTCTCAAGATAACATATTTATAGGAAAAACTTTATAGGTCTTCAAATATGACTTTAGAGAACTAGCTCCAGTGACTAAACCCCCAAACCAGGGAAAAGCTAAAATTCTGCCCTGACTCAAAACCATAATTCCACTACCTGAGTCACCTACAATGCTTAGTAGCACCCTGGATTTTCCTGAAAGGATCCCCAGCCAAGGACTGGGCAGGTTTAGCCATGTTCTGTTATGAAAATAGCTGATGGCACGGTAACAAGGGCTATGTAGCTCAAAGGTTATGGGTTGGGTTAGTGCCAACCCTGATATGATGCCCTCTGTTCAGTACAAAGAGCTCTAATCTCATTAAATATCAAGATGCTTTTTTAGTTCAAACATCTACGTTGTCTGCTCATAGTAAACTCACCATTTTTATCTTTAATCTTTTTGAGATAGCTAAGTGTATATAGTCTACCTGGGCTCAGTTTTGTCTTTTCTTGATATTTATGGAAAATACATGTTCATCTTCAATTGCATTTGTTCATTTACTTTAAAAATTTCTTCTCTCTCTGCTTTGCTTCTAAATCAAGAATCATTCTCAAAATCACAGCACAAAAAGTCAGCCTAAAGCAGCCATCATCTACAGGAGCCTGAGGATCTTAGACTTAAACCATGTTAGAGCTAGAGGGGCCATTAAAAATTACATAGACCAAGCTCAGTGCAAAGAAGCGAGGGAGCCCATGTCAACACTCAAACACAGAAATGCAATCAGGACTGGGCCCCAGTAATTTTCAATACACATGACTTTGACCCATCAATCACACATCTAAGAATTTAGTCTACAAATACACCCTAAATACTAGGTCTGTCTGGAAGAAGTCCAGCCATTGTTAATACAATGAGAATGGTTTTGTCATTGATATAATCTGGCAGTTAAAGAGAGTGGACTGGAATGCTCATGTGTGAACAATGACAACTTCACTGTATGAGTCTGTGAGGATGGTAGATGCTGTTGACTGAGCATGTGTACTGTGTGGCCATTGCATTCAAAATAACTGAATGAATAGAGCAACGAATCTGCATCAAATTTTGTGTTAAGCTTGAACATTCTACACAGAAACTATTCAGATGATTCAGAAGGCCACAGCTATGGGTACCTGGTGATTGTCAGCTTCATCACAACAACATGCCCACTCATGCATCATGTCTCGTGCAGTGTTTTTGCGAAACATCAAATCACCCAAGTGACTCAGCACCCCCTACAGCCCAGATTTGGCACCATGCGACTTCTGGCTTTTCCCAAAACTAAAACCACCTTTGAAAGGGAACAGATTTCAGACCACCGATGCGATTCAGGAAAATACAATGGGGCAGCTGATGGTGACTGACAGAACTGTGTGAGGTCCCAAGGTGCCTACTTTGAAGGAGACAGAGACATCATTGTCCTGTGTATAGTATTTCTTGTATCTTCTATCTTCTTCAATAAATGTCTCTATTTTTCATAGTACATGGCTGGATACCTTCTAGAGAGACCTTGTATATATACAGAGATACAGGTACAAGTACTCATTGCGGCATTGTTTGTTAAGAAATATTGGAAACAACCTATCAATAAGAGGACACTTATCAATAAAAAGATAATTATATAAACTCAAGTGGTATGTATAAGTAAAGGAATATATAGAAAAAGTGGGAAAAAAGGCCCACAGGCCTGTTTTAATAGTGGTTACTTTTAAGGAATAAGATTGGTTGAACAATAGGAGAGAAAGAGCTGTTCACAATTTTATTTTATCCACTCCCATTATAAGTTGTTTAAACAAAACTTGTAAGGAGTTAAAACAGCACAACTGTGACATCCTGACTCTTAGGAGACCACCCTCTCATTAAAAATGTCAGTGTGAATATTTCCCATCTTACTAGAATATGTTTACCAGCTTGCTCCTTTCCACTTGTCCAGATAATATAAGATAAATGTATTTAGCATCCTTTACTATTGACTAATTCTGAAAATTTGATTTTTAAAAGGTTCGGTATGATAGAAAATGATCCATTTCCCCATCAACACTCCCTGCAGCGAGTTAAGGTCATAGCCCACTGTGGAGATTCACATGGGTGATATCAAAGTTTTGGTAAAACTCCGCTCT
>CM052541.1:171905932-171935044 GCA_028533065.1 Trachops cirrhosus
GAAGTCCCAGTTATGGATTCTTGCTGGAGTATTTTTCTCTCTCTGAACTCTGCACATAATGGTGAGTACTGTAATTCAAGTTTCCTTGGCCTTACCCATCCATACAGATAACAAGAATAGCCCCAAATCAAGTTTCTCTTGTTCTTTCCAGAGGCTGGGGATAGTGGATCTCAAAACCCCTGAAAGGTATCTTTCAAATGTTTCTGGAGGTCCCTAGAAGGTGTCTTCCATATGCTGCTGAATAAGATCCTTCCACCAAGCTAGCCTGCAGTCTCTCCTAGCCATCCGATGGCCATCCTTGTCTCCTGCTTGGCACTTCCATCTACTTCTGCAGTGGAGGACCTGGAAATCAAAGATGTCCAAGTGGAATAGTACTCTTAGGTAGGAAGAATGCTTCCTCCCCCACACCTGTTGCAACCCAGTGAGGGTATCCTGCAGTGTAGCTTCTGCCCTAGGATATTGCAAAATTATTAGTGATTCAGAATTTCAGTGTCCTTGTAGTTCCCCTACTGTTAAGACGACTCAGGCTTTCATCCTGAGTTATTTATTGACTACCTGCTCTGTGCAGACATGTACAATATGTACAATGACGAATGAAGCACCCAAGGACCCCTCTATTATAGAATTTTTAGTTTATTCATGGAGACAGATAATGAACAAGTAGTTAAAGCAGATAAACATATAACTACAAGTTGATATAGACACAATGATGGAAAAAAGAGAGATGTGAGAGAAAGTAACAAAGGAGTTATTTTAGATTGGATGGTTGGCAAAGACCTCTGAAGTAGTGACTGTTATATAACAAGACATTGAAAATCCAGATTTGGAAAAAGGAAGGGGAGGAGAGGGGAAAGTTTGTGGAACAGGAACAGAAAGAGGGGAGGAAGCTAATATTTTAAATGATTGTGAGCCAGAAACATTCTAGAAACATTACATATCATATCTTTTAATTCTAACACAATCCTATGAAGTAGGACTGTTGTTAGCCCTACCTCCTAGGTGAGTAAAGTGAAGCATGGAAAGGTCTAAGTAGTTTGCCCTTGTTACACAGTTAGTAAGTGGTGAGGGCAGAACTTGAACCCAGGCCCTAAGGCCATAAGAAAGGCAAAGACTTTGGATTGTTTCTGTAACTTAAAGTCCAGTGTGGCTGAAGCAGAAAGAAAAAAGAAAACAGCGCATAATGAAGTTGGCAAGGCAGGCAGGCACTAGAACACGCACAGGTTAGTGGTCACATGTCATTCTCAGAGGAATTCGTGCTTGTTGACACCACTCCAAACGAATAATATTGTACTGAGGAGTCAGCAGTAATAACGAAAATAATTATCACTTATCTTATTTTTGTAAGCTGAGGTTTTAGAGAATGACAGTGTTTCCCTTATGTTGTGGGTAACACAGGAGACTGAGATCCTGAAGATGGAATTACAATTCCTGGCACAGGCAATAACTTAGTATACCACTTAGAAAATTGCACCATCTCCCAGTACATTCCTGGAGCAACCCATCCCCTGTATTATAGAATTATGGGTGGCCAAATCAAACAGTATCCTACTTGGGATTGCATACTGAGTTACTACATCTAGGGATAAGGAAGGGCAAGGAGAGCCAGTTGTCACAGTGCATTGGTCTCTCCAGGTGGCTAGGAGCTCTGCCGTGCCAGGAGCAGCTGTGGCTGACGCCCTTGTTCACAGCCACTGGCTACACCCTTGGGCTTGTAAGTTACATCAATGGTAAAAGTGAAGAAGCAATAATTTTTTAATCCTCAAAGTCCACTTTTTGTTTGCTTGCCCTCTTGAAGCCTTTTAGAGGATTCTTGCAACTCTTAAGAAAGCTCAAATTTGACAAAAAATGAGAAGACGAACTCAATCTAACCACATAAGCTGGGTCTAACCTCAGCTCTAGTCACATAAACGAGGAAGAACAAGAGGGGATTTCCCAAACTCTGTCTGCTTGTCCTGGCAACCACTTATTGGTCAACATGTTCTTGCATCTTTCAGAGTAGTGGGAACATGCATTCTCTACTCCTCCCCACCCCACCAGCAGCCCCTCAATTTCTGTTTGCAGATCCATATGATTCCTGAAAGGCTAATTCCGTCTCGGTGGAAAGGAATGAACACCTAGCTTAGGCTAAGCCATCAGCACATCTATCCCCCTGGCCACAGTGACTGTGACCAAGGCCTTTGGTTCAGAGTGACTCTCAGGACTTTTGCTGGGACTGCAGGATAAATTCTCTATGTCCCTTCTACTGTATTTGAATAAGAAGCCCTGGAGCTAGAGCTACCTGGGACCGCAAGAGAATCCTGACTTAGGAGAGAGTCGACACGAAGAAAAACAAGGTAGACAACGAAAATGGGAAAACTGGGTCCTAGATGATGTCATTGGACTGAAGGACCCCATCTCACCAAAAATCTGGGCTTTGGGGGGACTCAAGTTGATCAAATTGAGTTCAATAAACATTTAGTGAGTGACCACTTAGGTGCTAGATATGATAGCAGGCACTTAGAGTACATTAATACATAAAACAGATGAGTATCCCTACAAGTGTATGGAGGAGGAGAGAGACAATAAGCATAATAAGTACAATGCTAGTATGTTAGAGAGTGATAAATGCTGTGGACAAAAAGGAAAAGAAGAGCAAGGCAGGGGAGTGGAGATTGGGGAAGCAGGAGCTGGGGAACAGGTTCTCTAGAGTTTTAGCTGGAGTGAGTTGGGTTTCTTTGTTACTTGCTGTCTATTACTTGCAAGTAAAACTACAACTTGGGACATTTTAAATACTTGTAACTTCCCCACCCCCACCCCAACACACACCCAGAGCAGAAGTTATAATAGACTGGGAGAAAAAAATCAATGTTAATTAGATGTGTCTGGGAATCAAGGGGAGCGGGAGATTGTATTTGAATTCAAGATAAAGATTGAACTAATTCATTTTGAAAAACAGATCCACATTGCAGGGCAGGGTGTAAGTATATTCTTAAAACACTTTCATTTAAATCATGTCGCACTTTGATATAAGCTACAACACTTCCCCAAAGCAGCAAGATCCTTTTACTCCCATGATTCCCGACTCTTGAAATTTAAAAACAATCGCCTGCCTTTGTTTCCAGTGTTTGATTTGTGGAAAATGCAGTAAATTAATATTTACAATGCTTCAGGACTTGACATATGAAATTCTGTGACTAATTTTCTCAGTGGTCAACTTGCAAGAACTATGATATTGTGTAACGGAGTGGAAAGCCGACAAGCAAGAAAGCAGGGAAGAAAGAATGAAAGAGAAAAGGAGAGCAAATTAACTTAATACAGATGTCTACTCCCACCCACCTTTCTGAGCACGGTGGCTAGTGGCTTCCTGTAAAGGAAACATTTTGGTGACTCTTGTCTTAGTTAAGAATGGCATTCCTCCCTTCATATAACTAACTGTGCAGTGCTGTGTAAACGAAGAAACCATCACCATGGGACTGGAATCTTTTGAACACTAGGAATGGCTATACATATTCATTATGCCTCTTGCCATAGCACTTGGTTTTTTGTGGGCATCAGTTTCTAGGCTGTGTTTTTAGATCCAATGCCAGACAAACTAAAACTGTGATCTGATCAGACATTTATAAACATGACTAAATTAACCTGGTGGGTTTTCATGCAAATGCACCATGCCTCTCCCAGTTTTAGATCTCCACTCCAACTTTTCCTGGATGCCTCAAAGCTTACCACAGTGAGGTTAACTGCTGGACCCAGTAGGCAGAGCCAGAGAGAATGAGTGGGGAGACGAAACACAGAGGGTACCCTGCTTCCTCACAGTCTCTCCCTAAAACTGGGAATGATGAAAAAGGACGTGGCCCACTCCAGGAAGAAACACACTGAAGCTAGACTAATACTGCTTTTAAATTAGTAAAAAGAAAAAACTTAAAGCATTAGGAAAGGAAAGATTATTAAACAGAGCATGTTGAGATAGATAATTGGTCAGTCCTTTTGGCAAAAGAAGGTTCTTTCTGCCTACCATTAAATTCCTAATGGCTGAGGCCTGAGGACATGTGCCAATCAATGCACACACACAAGTACCTGCACACACACACACCACACAGGCAAGGAAACCTTACTGTAAACGTGCCAAGAAAAAGTAGCTGAATATTTATTTGATCACTAGGAGTGAAGGACACTCTTAAGTTTAAGAGTCATATGAGGAACCCCAAGGGAAATAATGACAGATCTGACCACATAGAAATGTTAAATTTAAGAAGGACATGAGATAAAAATACAAACATCTAAATGGAAGAGGAACTCCACCACGCATACAACGGTGATAAGCTAGCATTTACATTTATCTTTACAACATAACGAGCTTGTAAGAATATAAAAACACAAACATCTAAATGCAGGAGGAACTCCACCATGCATACAATGGTGATAAGCTAGCATTTACATTTATCTTTACAACATAACGAGCTTATAAGAATTGATTAGAAAAACGAGAATTCCAGAACAAAAATGGGCAAAGGACACCAGAGCAATTCACAACAGAGCAAATGTAAGTGAAGTAAAAAAAGACAAAAATAATGTCCATCTCACTGCTTAACTAAGGCAAAAATTGAAACAGCAGAAGGGAACCTTTCCTACTCTCACGTTAGCAAAAATAATTTCTTTTCCTAATAGTGCCGATAAGACTACAATGAAACAGGAAATCTCCTTCACCTCTGGTGGGAGTGTAAAACTTTCTGGAATGCAATTTATTGCATTAAAATCTTCACATATTTAGTCATGTCACCACTGAGTTTTATGCCTTAGGAATGACGATCTTGTATTTCTACTTACTTCCTTTTTTACATTATGAGTCGTATGGAAATTTAACCAAATTAATTAAGAATATTTTATCAAATAAATTAACTTACACTTCTTGAGTGTTCTTAACCTAAGCTACAGATAAAAAAGCAGCAAGAAGGTGCTGCTGTTATTGGGTTAAAACTGACAACAGCGAGATGTATAGATTGTTGTCTGCAAGTTTAGAAACAGGAAGCAGGGCTTGTGGCACTTGCCAAAGGGCACACACACCAAGAAAGTTGTTATGTCGGAAATCGAGATCAGAAGCTCTTTAAGAACAAAACAGTTTGTGGTGACAAGCAGTGACGTGAAGTTATGTTTATGTGAATTTTATGTGGACAGAAGCCAGCCTTCTCATCCCAAGTCTGGTGACTGGAGTGTTTTCTTCCCCCAAAACAACTTCATTGTGAAAGGGCACCAAGTTATTAACTGTGGAAGCCTGTCTGTTAATGTTAACGTATCAAACAAAGGTCTTGATATTATCTGCAGATAATTGGTGGATTAGGCTTTACCCGCAGGAAAAGCCTGGCCACAGCCTGCCACAGGCCAGCCGTGCATGACGCAGGGAAGAGTCCTGTGGCACCCTGGTATGAGTGATGCTGGCGAAAAACGCACCCGATTCCATCAGGTCTCCATGGCAACAGGGCCACTCGTCAGGTCAGATCACGATGATCCATCATCAGGAAGAGGCTTATCCCCGTGACCAGAGGGAGTTTTGAAAGGTAACACGTCAACAACAACGCCTCAGCAACATCTATTTGTTGTTGTTGTAGACAGGGATGAAAAGACGGGCAAGGCTGCCAGAAGGGCTTGCAAATGGAACAGGAGTTTCCTGCCCTGGAAGAAAAACACAGTAGATGTAAATGTTGCCCGTTTCCTTGGAGAAGGAGGCAGATAAGCATATGCCAAGTTGGAGCCTCTGTTCATCTATAAACCTTTTATTGGATGAACAGAATACCTCCCTTCCGAACATTCCAACACCTAGTAGGACATATTCAAATCTCTGCTGTTTAGGTTTGTCAGTTGTACGTAGAAGAAATTGGGAAAGTAAGAGGAGAAAAACCAAGTGAGGAGGAAGGGAGTCTCGGCACTTTGAATCCTTCCCAAGACAAGGTGGGTCCCTGCCCCTCTGAGATTCCAGGCCTCTTTCTTTTGGATTTTACTAGAGACTGTTGGAGATTTTGTTGGCTTGTTTGCTTGGATGTCTATCTCCTCTGTAGTTCCTGAGGGCAGGATTACAGTGTCTTTTTCATCTTTGTACCTGGTGTAAAACAGGAGCTCAATCAATATTTACCAGTTGCTGGTGGCAATAGTGGTGGTAGTGGTATGGAAAGCAGGGTGAATAGCAGTACAGGTAAGGTCTCTTCCTAGACCTTAGTCAGTTGTGGGGATCCTGGGTAGTTCCCAGTACAAATCCTGGAGGAAATGCTCTAGCCAGGCTAGTCAAGAGTGGGACTTTTCTTAATGTCTTCCCCCAGAAAGGCAGGAGAGCCTAATTGTTCAGAACATGGGCTCTGCTGTAGGACAGCCCAAACTAGAATCCTGGCTTCACTCCAAGCTGTGTGAGCTTAGGCAAGTTGCTTACCTTCTCTGTGCCTCAGTGAATATCAAATGAGTTAATTAGAATGGTGCCGAGGGGCCCAGAAGTTTAGTTGTCACTATGTCATTATTTCACATTTAACTGTGCAATCTTATTCTTTAAGAGCCTGGATGGAATATGAATCAGCTATCTAAGCTGCTCCCATAAACCTGTTATCTAGGTCACTGCCAGTCATTAGCAGTGCTTTTATTTCCTCATTTAACCCTACAAATACATGGTTAAGTCACTTGAAAGAACAGCTCAATGGCCCAAACCAATTCGCTCTAACGTTACGTCATTTAATTTGCCCTTGAATTATTATCTCCTATCCGGGTATGATTACTACTTGAACTTTGTCAGATACTATGGCAGGGACCATAAGCAACCAACCCCCCAAATAATGAGGGGACCTAAAACCAAGTTGGGTAAACAATGTGAATATTGGGTGATTGTTGTATGTAATGTGTCCAGGGACTGGTTGTATTGCCCTCCAAACCCCACCACACATTGTGAGCCCACAGTGTTCCAAGGACACATTAACACTTAAGTGAATATATGGGAAATTTCTTGAAGCCAATGAAATAAGGCAATTCATAACTACAAACAAGCCACAAAATATTGCCTAGGTAAAGACCTCTGACTGTCTTTCATCTAGACCACCTTGAGCAAATTCTCTTGAAAAAGCAAAAGATAAAGTGATAGGGGAACTCACTAGTTGGAAAATTTTAGTTTCAAGTTATAGTTAATAAGCTTAGTAATCAATTCATTTAAAAAGCTATTGTTTCAGGAACTGAGATTATGACCCACCCCGACTCCAGGAGACCACAGGCAATTTGACCTTTGTGCCCCAGGAGGACTGCAAACAATTAAGATGGCATGTGAGCCATTGTGCTCCAGGGACGGATGTCTGCCACGCGGAATGCAGATAAAGAAGAAACAGACGCTAGGGAAATTGCCGGACTATAGCTTTTATCTGATGAACCTTTTCCCTGAATTGCAAACCTCTTACCTACACTTTTCTTCTCCTTATAAAAAGGTTGGCTTGAAATGAAATGTAAGATAGTCTTTTAAGGTACATAACTTGCCATCTTCTAGATCACTGAATAAAGCGCCCATAAAGATTTAATCCTTGTCTCTACTTACTGGTTCTGGTAGTAGCAGTGATGTGAAGTTGATCACTGTTGTTATGTGGGCCTTCTGTGGTTCCACATAATTAATGGAAATATTTCCTCTAGTTCTGTGAAATACTTCACTGGAATCTTGATAGGAATTGCAGTGAATCTATAGATTGCTTTGGGTAATGTAGGCATTTTAATGATGTTAATTCTTTCTATTCATGAACATGGTATGTGCTTCCATTCATTTGTATCTTCTTCAATTATTTCTTCAGTGTCTTATAAGTTTCCATCTACAGGCCTTTTACATCCTTGGTTAGGTTTATTCCTAGGTATTTTATTCTTTTTGAAGCAATTGTGAATGGGACTGTTTTCTTCATTTCCCTTTCTGTTAGTTTGTTATTGGCATATAAAAATACAACTGATTTCTGGATATTGATTTTGTATCCTGCTACTTTGCTGAATTCATTTTTCAGTTCTAGTAGTTTCTTGGTAGAATCTTTGGGGTTCCTCTATGTACAGTATCATCTTGTCTGCCAATAAAAACAGTTTTACTTCTTCCTTTCCAATTTGGATGCCTTTTATTTCTTATTCTTGTCTGATTGTTGTCGCTAGAACTTCCAGTACTATGTTGAATAAGACAGGTAAAAGTGGACATCCTTGTCTTTTTCCCCATCTTAAGGGGAATGCTTGAAGTTTTTCCTCATTGATTATGACCCAGGCAGTAGGTTTGTCATATATATGGCTTTTATTATATTTAGGTATGTTCCCTCTAGTCCCACTTTGCTGACAGTTTTGATCATCATCAAGAAAAAGAATTTTTTATCAAAAGCTGCTTCTGCATCTATTGATATGATCATGTGGTTTTTGTCCTTCATTTTGTTTATGTGGTGAATCACATTTATTGATTTGCAAATGTTGTACCAATCTTACATTCCTGGAATAAACCCCACTTGATCATGGTGTATGATCTTTCTGATGCATTGCTGTATTTGGTTTGCTAATATTTTGTTGAGGATTTTAGATGTTCATCAGCGATAGTGGCCTATAATTTTCTTTCTTTGTAGTGTCTTTACCTGGTTTTGGAATTAGGATAATGCTCGCTTCATAGAATGAGTTTGGGAGCCTTCCCTCCTCTTGAATTTTATGAAAGAGTTTTTGAGAAGGAGAGGTACTAGTTCTTCTAGGAGTGTTTGATAAAATTCACCTGTGAGCCATCTGGTCCAGGGCTTTTGTTTGTTGGGAGTTTTTTGATTACTGCTTCAATTTCATTACATGTAATCTGTCTAATCAGATTCTCTGATTCTTCCTGATTTACTTTTGAAAGGTTGTATGTTTCTAGGAATTTATCCATTTCATCCAGGTTGTCCAGTTGTTCCCATATAATTGTTCATAATATTTCTTACAATCCTTTGTGTTTTGTTGGTGTCAATTGTTATTTCTCCTCTTTCATTTATGATTTTATTTATTTGGATCCTTTCTCTATTTTTCTTGATGAGTCTGGTTAAGGATTTATCAATCTTGTTTATCTTTTCAAAGAACCAGTTCTTGGATTCATTGATCTTTTGTAAATTTTTTTTAGACTCTATTTTATTTATTTCTGCTTTGATCTTTATTATTTCCTTCCTTCTACCCATTTTGGGCTTTGTTTGTTATTCTTTTTCAAGTTCCTTTAAGTGTGAAGTTAGATTGTTTATTTGAGCTTTTTCTTGGTTTTTTTTTTTTTTTTTTTTTTTTGAGATAAGCCTGTAATGTTATGAACTTCCCCCTTAGGATTGCTTTACCAGTGTCCCACAGATTTTGGATTGTTGTGCCCACATTTTCATTTGTTTCAAGGTATCTTTTGATTTCTTCCTTGATCTTGTTTTTGATTCATTCATGATTTAATAACATGTTATTTAGTGTCCATGTCTTTGAATGTGTTTCAGTGTTCTTCTTGTGATTGATTTCTAGTTTCATAGCATTGTGGTCAAAGAAGATGCTTGATAGATTTCACTCTTCTTAAATTTATTGAGACTTGTTTTTTTTCCTAGCATATGATCTATCCTAGAAAACGTTCCATATGCACTTGAAAAGTATGTATATTCTGCTGCTTTGGGATGAAATGCTCTGAAGATATCAATTAAATCCATTTAATCTAGTGTGTTGTTTAAGGCTGCTGTCTCCTTGTTGATGTTCTGCATGGAAGATCTATCCATTGAAGTCAATGGGGTGTTAAAATCCCAAACTATGTATTTCTGTCAATCTCTCCTTTCATGTCCATCAAAATTTGCTTTACATGTTTAGGTGCTCCTATGTTGGGTGTGTAAATGTTTTCTAGGGTTATATCCTCTTGTTGGATTGTTCCCTTTATCATTACATAGTGTCCTTCTTTGTCTCTTACTATAGGCTTGGTTTTAAAGTCTGTTTTGTTGGATATAAGTACTGCTACCTTAGCTTTTTTTCTTTTCTATTTGCATGAAATATCTTTTTCCAACTTTTGCTTTTAGTCTGTTTGTATCTTTTGATCTGAAATGGGTCTCTTGAAGGCAGCATATATATGAATCTTGTTTTCTTTTCCATTCAGCTACCTTCCTTCTTTTGGTTGGGGCATTTAAGTCATTTACATTTAGGCTGATTATTGATAGATATGTATGTAGTGATGTTTTATTGTTAGACTGTTTTTCTCTGTTTTTTTTTTTCTCTTTTTCTTCTTCTTAAAGCAAGCCCTTTAACATTTGTTGCAGTACTGGTTTGGTGTTAACAAACTCCTTTAACTTTTTCTTGTCTGGGAAGCTCCTTATTTCTCCTTCTATTTTAAATGATAGTCTTGCTGGGTAAAGTAGCCTTGGTTGTAGGTCCTTGCTTTTCATCACCTTGAATATTTCATGACACTCCCTTCTGGCCTGAAATGTTTCTGTTGAGTAATCAGATGCCAGTCTAATTGGTGCTCCCTTGTAGGTAATTATCTGCTTTTCTCTTGCAGCTTTTAGGATTCTCTTCTTCTTTTTAAGCCTTGTCATTTTAATTATGATGTATATCGGTGTAGACCTCTTTGGGTCCAACTTGTTTGGGAATCTCTGAGCTTCCTAGACTTCTGTGACTTTTCCTTCACAAGATTAGAGTTTTTGGTCATTATTTCTTCAAATAGGTTCTTGATCCCTTGCTCCCTCTCTTTTCCTTCTGGTATTCTGGTGATGGGGATGTTGTTAAGTTTCATGTTGTTCAAAATGTTTCTTAAGCTCTCTTCATTTTTAAAAATTCTTCTGTTTGCTGCTCTGCCTGGGTGTTTTCTTCTACCTTGTCTTCCAAAATGCTGATTCTACCCTCTGCTTCATCTAACCTACTGTTTTTTCCTTCCAGTATATTATTTATTTCAGATATTTTATTCTTTATTTCTGACTGGTCCTTTTCTGTGGTTTCTATGTCTTTTTACATGCAGTTGAGTATCCTTGTAATCATTAAACTATCTGATAAATTGCTGGCCTCACTTTTATCTAGTTCTGCTGGAGAAGTCTCTTGTTCTTTCATTTGGGGTCTGTTTCTTTGTCTTCCCATTTTTTGCTGCTTCTCTGTATTTTTCACCTTAGCTGTTAAACTAGTCAGTCACTAAACTGATCAGCTGTTAATGTAATCAGGCTATAATCAGCAGTCTGGCTTAAGCACCACAGGGTGAGGCTGAGTAATTCCTGTGGGCAGGGCTATTGCTTCCCCTCAAGCTGATGCCACTTGGAGAGGAATGCTTTGCCTGAGAAAGATGGCTTCTGCAGTATTGGGAATGACTCAGCACAGGGATCGTGGTAGTTGTTTCTTCAGTTCTTTTCCCAGAATCACCAGCTCCTCAAGTATCTGTAGTCCTCTCTGTCCTCCCTCTATAGGAGCCCAGGGTAAGTGGCTGTGAATGAATCGTGTGTTGGCCCTTTAAGAGGCTCTCTGCATCTCCAGCTGACTCACCCTAGAAGACAAAAACCCTGTGGCATTTCACAGTTGGATGTTATCTGGGTTCCTTTCCAGATCTGGTGCTGTAGACTAAGGAGCCAAGCTTGGGGTTTAGACCCAAATTTCTCAGGGGGAAGCCCCAGCTGCTGAAATATCCCTCTGGAACTTCAGCTGCTACCTGTTGGAGCCCAGTCAGCTCTCTCGTACCTCCTCCTCACTTCCTACTAGTTTTGTTGTGATGAAGTGGTTTCTTCTGTCTGTCTTTGGTTGTAAGGTTTCTCTCCAGCCAGTGTTTAGTTGGTATTATGGGTGATTTCTCTACAATTTAGTTGTAATTCCAGATTGGTCCTGGGAAGAGATTAGTATAGTTTCTTCCTCTTCCACTCTGCCATTCTTGGATCTCAAGCTATTTTTCTTAAAAACACATGTACCTCTGGGACCTTCTTGTGATGCACTAGGAAACCATTTGATCAACAAGATTACTATATGAACATGTTTTCCTGAAAACAAAGTCACTGAAGCAAAGACTGGTGGAACTTCAGGGGAAATAAACAAATCCACAATAGTAGGATACTTAAATATTCCTCTCCCAATAGTTGATAGAACAATTAGAGTAAAAATCATGCATCTGGGTCTCTTAAGCTGCTGGACGTGTCTACGAGCAGCTGAAGCATGCTCTTAATTTTTTTAAAGATTTTATTTATTTACTTTTAGAGACAGGAGAAGGGAGGAAAAAAGAGAGGGAGAGAAACATAGGTTGACTACCCTTCACAGGACCCCAACTGGGGACATGGCCCACAACTCAGGCATGTGTCCTGACTGGGAATTGAACCAGTGACCTTACAGTTTGCAGGATGAAGGTGCTCCACCCACTGAGCTATACAAGTCAGGGTCCATGATGCTTTTTAAAGACAACCCACAACTTCCATCAGGAATGGTTTGTATTATAACATTCAGAAAGTTCTCTCTATATATAAATATGTTTATCCTAGAACAATTTCAGATTTACAGAATTATGTAATTAGCACTGTAATATTATAGAGATTTCCCATTTACACCATACCTAATTTTCCCTATTATTGTCACATTACATAAGTAAAGGTGCATTTGTCACAATCAATGACATAATATTAATAGGTTATTTTCTCAATTTTTCTTCTTTTTCTGTTCCAGGATCCCATCCAGGATATCACATTGTATTTAGTCATGTCTACTTAGGGTCTTCTTAGCTTTGACAGTTTTTCAGACTCTTTGTTTTTGATGACCTTGACAGTTTTGAGAATTGCTAGTCAGATATGCTGTAGAACTTCCCTCAACTGGTATCTGTCTGATGTTTGTTTCACAATTAGACTAGGTTAATGTTTTATTTTTCAATTACAGTTTACACTTAATATTATTTTGCGTTAGTTTCAGGTGTACAGCATAGTGCCGGAGTCCCCAACCCCTGGGCTGCGGCCCAGTCTGTGGCTTGTTAGGAACTGGGCTACACAGCAGGAAGTGAGCAGCACGGGTGAGTGAGTGAAGCTTCACCTGCATTATTGCCTATGCTCTACCTTATGTCCCCCACACCCCATCCCACACCCCCAATATCCATGGAAAAATTGTCTTCCACAAAACCGGTCCCTGGTGCCAACAATGTTGGGGACTGCTGTCATACCAGTTAGATAATCATATAGTTTACAAAGTGTTCCCCCAATGTCTCCAGGACCTACCTGGCACTATACATAGTTATTACATATTAGTGACTATATTCCCTGTATTGTACTTTATAACCCTGTGACTATTTTGTAACTACTAATTTGTACTTCTTATTCCCTTCACCTTTTTCACCCAGTACCTCAACCACCTCCCATCTGCTAATCACTGGTTGTTTTCTGTATCTATGAGTCTATTTCATTTTTGTTTGTTCATTAATTCCACATAATAGTTTGCTAAGTTTTCAAACTATTCCACAAGAATAGTTTGTTCTTTAGATTCCACATATAAGTTAAATAATATGGCATTTGTCTTTTTCTGACTTATTTCACTTAGCACAGTTGGCAAGGATGAGGAGATAAGGGAACCCTCATACACTGTTGGTAGGAATGCAAATTGGTGCAGCCACCATGGAAAACAATATGGAGGCTCCTCAAAGAATTAAAAATGGAACCTCTTATGACCCAGAGATTCCACTTCTGGGTATATATCCAAAGAAACCCAAAACACTAATTTGAAAGACTACATGCTCCCCTATGTTCATTGCAGCATTATTTATAAGAGCCAAAATATGGAAGCAACCCAAGTACTCAACAATAAACAAGTGGATAAAAAAGCTGTAAGATATATATCATATATATAACATATATATAATATTACTCAGCCATAAAAAGATGAAACCTTACCATTTGTGACAACATGGGTGGACCTAGTTTAATGTGTTTTTGCAAGGAAGACCACAGAGGGAAAATGTCACTATCACAATATATCAAGGGTACATACTGTAAATTGACTGACCACTATTAGGAGGGTTTTTATTTTCATGTCTAAAGTAAATCCCTTTTATTAGAAGAATGGTTTTCAAAGTATGGTTCTCAGATCGACAGTATCAGCATCAACTGGAATTTGTTAAAAAAGCACATTTTTGGCTTGGTCACAGGCCTATCAAATCAGAAACTCTGGGTGCATTTGAACAAGTCTTTCAAGTGCTTTTGAAGCACCTGGCGTTTAAGAACCACTGTATCAGAGGTTGTCTGACTCATTTGCTCTCAATGTGTACAAAAGAACATTTCTCATTGCTCCACCATTAAGCAGTGAGTGGCTCTCAACTTTACCACATTTTATGAATACCTTTCACCAGACACCATCCCGAGATTCTGATTTAACTGGTTTACAGGTCTTCTGTTTAAAAGGCAATTCCAAGCTGAGTCAGGGCTAAAGCCTCCTGCCTCTGGCCCTTAGGGAAGAGAAGTCCTCCCTCTACTATTTACACTTTTCATGCTTCTCATGCTCTCCTTCCTTTCCCCTCAGATTTTGGAAGAATGGATCAATCAGTAACCTGATTTCTTAGAAAACATCAAACAGGATTTAATACTATAAAATTTCAGAGTTGGTGCTAGCTAGCCATAAAGGTCAACTAGTTAAGTGATTTTTAAAAATTTTAATAGTTAAGTGATTTTAAAACTTTTGTTTTTTGAGATCTTTTTTCAAAGGAAATCTTATGAGGAAGCCCAATACAGAAAAAGAGAGAAAGCAGAGCAGCTCGGAGTATAGGGTGAGGGGCCGTGAGGACGCTTCTGGTCCTCCTGGCACAGTGGTGCCATCACTGATCTAGTTCAACATCCCCAGTTGATGGTCCTCTGTCTACCTTCTCCTTGATCACCTCCAGCAAGCAAAGCTTCTTTAGCACTATCCACTTCCATTTGCAGTTCAGCTCAAAGTTTTCAAACATTCTTCTTTCTGTACAGCCCAAATCTGCCTCCCTGTGACTTCTTATCACACTAAAGAAAGGAGCTAAAAAAAAAGGGGTTCCTTTCCCATCAGAAGTGTCTCATTTACAATCAGTCCTGCTACCCCCTAAACAGTGGTTAGCTTAACTATGTATTAGAATGACCTGAGGAGCTTTCAGAACTCCAGGTGTACACATTGTATTCCAGATTAATAACTTGGCATCTTTCTGGTGGAACCAGGTAGGGAGATTGTTTTTAAGTGTTTGCAGATACAAACTGGGTTTCTGTGCCAGAGCGTCTGTGTCAGAGCCACCCCTGCCCAGAAAGTCATGGCCACTTATTCTACCTGATCCTTAGTTGACACCATTTGGAACATGGATCTCACGATCCTTTCTGCTTTCTTTTCAGAATGCTCCATTGTCCAGATCCAAACTTAAGTAAATCATAATAGCACAATTTGTACAAGTTGTTTTCACAACCAGATTGCAGAAATACCTGGAAGTACTGGGTTGGTATAATACCAAATTCTTCCTTGCCCAAAATAAATTAAAATAAAAGATACCTATTTCTTCATAACTCAACAATTTAAGTCCTATCCACCTTGTTCCCCTTCCCTTGTACAGGGAAGATCACACAAACCCTCCTACATTTTGCTAAGCAGACCTGGGCCTTTAGTTAAAAGGGAGCAGCCATCGCCCTCACAACTAGTGCAGTTGCCTTGCCCTGGTTTAATAAGAGGTAGATAATGTGATGTTTTTTGATGAATGACCCCAGCAACTCCACCAAAATGGCCCTGTTTTTTGTGTGGCGAGGATTCTTCTCTCTTCCTCTAGCCCCTACACCAATTAGTCAGGAAGTAACTGAGTTGCACAAAACATAGGCTGCATAAGTTGTCAAGTTCACCAGCCACCAGTGGCCCCTTCTGAATGTACTTAACCAGTATTTCTTGAATAATGTTAAGATCATATAGGTCAGCAGCTGAGTAGTTTTGCTGAGATGGTGGGGTGAGGCACAACCTCAAATACCCAAGAGCCAATGACCGCCACTCATCCCTACCATGCTGTAGAACAAACACATCTCAGTTGTTCCCGTCTCCATTCACCAATTTATCCCCTCCTAAGTCCAAGGGAGCACAAAGGGGATAAAGTCGGCATAAGCACTGGATTCTGAGATGAAGTAAACTCAACCAACTGCTCTGGCTGCATGCAGAGCATTGCTGAGGCAAACAGTGATTGTGCTGAGCATTTCCTCTCAAACTCAACAGGTCTGTGCTCAGTTGGACCCTCAGCTCTCCCCAATAATTATTTTATTTTACTTACTTAACTTGCTACTCTGGGCCCCACAACAGTGTTGCAGAACCTCCTTCCAAAACTCTGGTTTGCTCATCTCTAAAATGAGGATAACCACAGCCTCTACCTAAGAAGGCTGTCCTGAGTGTTAAATGAAATAATGGACATAAGGTCCTAAACATATGATAGCATAAGTACCTAATAAATGCTGCTGTTATTTTTATATTATATAAGCCCTTATGAATTATATATGCTGTTGCTGTAGCATAAATAATAGTAAAATAAAATAATAATTGTGTTATTTTCTACTCATTTCAGAAACATTTTTTAGTGCCAACTATATGCCAGCTCTTGTGACAAGAACTGGGATTTTAAAAAATTAGTAAGAGAGAGTCTTTGTCCATCACACAAGGAGAAAGACATGTGGAATGTCTTGAGGTGACACAACATTTGGGTATTGTCCCTCTGAAAACCCCAGCGACCTCCCTTTCACTTTCCTTCACCTCACGGTCTTTTCCTTCCTAACTAAGATCAGGGCAAGTCAATGGAAGCCCATCAGTGTTCCTCTTTCCCTCAGAGTAGCTCCATGTCCTCAAGGTTCTTGTTTTTATGTCTTCTTCTCACAGAAGACCAGGTCTGTCCCACTCCTCAGCCCTGGTCCTTGCCACCCTCAGAGCCGTGCCCCTGATAGACTGACCCTCAGCCTCTGCTGTTAGCTGTGAGCATTGCCCCCCACGGCTTTAAAATTGAGTCCTTGCTCTTGAAGTCATTAGAATAGTCAAGATAACAGAACAAAAAAAGGAAAAAAAGCCATAATCTTCAGCAGGAAAAGACCATGGAGCTCCAAACGAAAAAAGAAATACTATTCCCAACAGGAAGAAAGCTGACTCTCAAAAACTTTGTAATCATATTAATAGCACTTTAATATCTTATAGTTTTCATAAAGTAATTTTACAAAAAAAAGTTTCTTCTTAGCCTCTTAGTTGAGTGAGAAAGGTTAAAAATATTCTTCCTATTTTATAAATAAGAGTACTGAGGCTGAGAGAGACAGAGGTGGTCGGGAGAAATCCCAAGGTGGACAGCTAGTAAATACTGGAGCCAGAACTTCAGGCTGGGTCTTGGGGGCTCCCTCATGACTTTTCCTCCTAACTCATTAATATTCATCAGTTTACTATGTGCCAACATTTTGCTGGGAACTTAGCATTATGTTTACTAACCTACCCTTTACAACTCTAGTAGGTACATCTTACAACCTGTATATTAGAGATAAGGATGACTTTGTGAAGAGGTTTGGGGATGGAGGGAGGGAGCCTACTAGGTAACTTGCCCCAAATCCCACTGTCAGGAAGCTACAGAGTTGGCATATAAATCCAGGCTCACAAAACCTGGATTCTATGTATTACACATATAATTCCTTATGTGTTACAGACTTTTGCAAAAGATAATACAAATAATGAAAACTAAATTTAGCACAAGTAGCAGTGGCAGCAGCTTAAAATGGATACACCATGGTTAGGCAACTTGGCCATGCCAGGATGGGGCCACAGCACAGAACAGAGAGGAGAAGGCTCTCCTTGGGAATGGCCAGGAATACTCAGCTATTTTCACAAACACTAATTCCTAAGTTATTTATGAAAGAAAAATTATTCAATTATTCCAGGGCTTATTATTGCTCTCTATGATAACACGAGATCCCCTTCTATAAACTCTTCAGGGACCGAGGTGCCACGGAAGTGATCTGCCTGTATGTCCATTCAGACATATCATTCACATAGCCTCTAACAAATGACTCGATGGTTGATGCTTTTCAAATAGATTCAGTTCTTTGTATTACATTGAACACGTAGACATCTTTAAAAAGTACATTAATTAATTTGAAGCTTAGGGTGTTGGCAAAAATCTATTTCAAAGAAAAGCACTAAGGAAAATGTTATAAACCTACTTAAAGAATATGTGTTCAAGTACCATATGATTTCACTCATACGTGGAATCTAATGACCAAACTGAACTAACAAGGAAAATAGAGACAGACTCATAGATAGGGAGCAGGCTGACAGCTGTGGGCGGGGGTGGGGGTCATTTGTGGGTGGAGGGACTGAGCAAAGAAGAAAAAAGAAGAAGAGCTCCTGAACGAGGACAATCAACATGTATTGATTGTGTGGGTAAGAGGGTGGGTGGAGGTAGAAAAGGGTATGGGGGGATAAATGGTAATGGAAAAGATACAATAAAAATGTAAATAATAATAATAACAATTAAAATGTATATGTAAATAATAACAGCGTAAAAAAGCTTATGGCAACCTCTTCGGGATTTTAAATTTAGAAATATTTTGATGACTTAGAACTCAAAATTCTAAAGCATGACTGAATAATTTTCTGCTGGGTGCACTGTACTTTTATGAGGATTTTGTCTTTTTTCCCTTCTTCTGTTCAGACTGTCCTGGTTGGTGACTCAGATGATAGATGATAGTCTGACCCATTGTGGTTTAAAGGGTATCACTTCAGAATTCTAATTTCTTTTGCCACGGACCATCCCTGGGGATTCCAAAGTGTTACCAGCCTTAAAGGAACTCCCCTTCTTCAATAACCACAGCTCCCAACAAGAAATGAGCCACTCTGGTAGTGAACATGGGACATTTTAGAAGTATTAACTAATAGTAAAACCAAGTCAAGAAAACTGTCTCTGAAACCCACTGTTTATCGTATTAGGAAAAGATAATATAGGGGAAAAAAAAAGGGAGATAGACAAAAGCTTCATGAAAAGTACACTGGACTGATTTTATTAAAAGCTTATTAACCAAAGATGTTTGTTATTACTACTTTTCACCTATAAAATATATTGAAGAGGAACAAAGAGAGGATTAAATTATAACCTACATAAAGACTGATTACCCCACTTTTGAGGATCAGACACAGAGAAAGCAACCACTCCTAGATATTCCTTAACCAAATTCAAATCTCATCAAGATTTACAAATCTGTACCATATGCCACCTTGTGTTAACAGGCATTAGGCAGTTATTAACGTGAGGTCTTTCCTTCAAGAAGCTTACTATCCTGTGGAGTTCATACTATATTTATTATCAGACTTCTGTCCTCAGAATGAATAAATGAGAGGACCCAGTGACATGTGAAGGCCTCTCACAATCCAAGTTCAATCTATTTCCTCACTATAAACTTCCATTTGTGGCTTTATACTTAATTTTCTTAATCCATTTTAGCTGGACATACGCTCATTTATTAATAATACTATAAGTACAATGTGTGCATCCCCAAAAATACAACATATTTTCAACCCAGACACTTAACTCTCAAAGAGTAGAAGACTGATTGGGATCAAAAAGGGGCCTCCTAAAAGTTAAAAAGGGTGCTGGTCAGAACATCATCAGAGGGCCAAAGTTAGTTAATTTAAGCCAAAGATTTCCCAGATGTACCTTAGTGTCAATATGTTGAACGCACTGATTGTTCAAATAGTTTTCTAGCAAAAGTGTACCATACATAAAATACTTAAACTCTTTAAATTCAAAATTCCCAAGTGAAAGAGGGATTAGGGACTTTTTTTAAGGACTAAATGACTCAGCTTGACTATCCAGCTTCATTCAATGAGTGTTTAAAAAGCAAACAAACAAGACAAAACACACGTGCACACACGACCTGCCTGCTTATGTGGTTAGGTAATGTACTCAGAACACCCACGAAAGTTTGTGAATTTGTAAATTATATCAAGTAGTGGTGCGTAGAGTTTGATACGGAATTTTCTATTTCCTTTAATTCCTTTCACAGTGAGAAGCAGGGTCTTATTCCATCACAGATATTCACATTTAGCGAATATACATTAAGGAAGGAAGGAAGGAAGGAAGGAAGGAAGGAAGGAAGGAAGGAAGGAAGGAAGGAAGGAAGGAAGGAAGGAAGGAAGGAAAGAAAGAAAGAAAGAAGGAAGAAAGGAAGGAAGGGGGCCTCTGTAGGCACAGATGTATGTGTGGGTATATGAGTGTGAGGATTTGCAAACCTTTGCTTTCTAAATTCTCCATTAGGAAATTATAATGAAGTAGTTCAATGTTTTCTAAACTTCCTGCTTATAAGAATCACCAGGGGTCATGTATTAGGGGTACCACTTTCCAGCCCTCTGTCCTGGAAATTGTAACTTGAGAGAAAGTTAGAGATCTCTGTGGTTAATAGGAAGCTCCTAGTGATTCTTGTTAGCAGGCAAATATAGGATATACCCAACTAATTGATTCCCACTGCTCTGTTTACCACATTTTACTTGTTTGGTTGAGGGCTTTTTGGTTTTGTTTTTATCATGACCATTCCCATCAGCCCTTTCTTTAGTCCCCACTTCTGCTTCCCTGCATTTTTTTCTCTTAGAGTCTCATCTACTCCCTTAAATGATGGCTGTGCAGCCCTGTCCAAAATTATATTCCTAGGCCAAATCTCCAGCCCATTCCCCCTTAAACAATCATCACTGATGGTGATTCCATTCAAATCCTAAAGGTCAGAATAATGTGTTCATGTTAAGAACTTTTAAAACCTTGGAGAGAGGAAAAAATTGTATCATCTTAATGGACCTCAGGAAAATTTGGTGAAAAAGCCCCCAAACCTTGAGAAACCTGAAGTCAGGGTACATATCAATGGAACAAACCCCCAAATTTTTGTTCACACTTCCTCCAGACTCACTTATAAGTTATTTGCATATTCCTACTTCAAAGACGGTTATTTTCTGATTTGACCAAAGTTCTCTGATGTTGTAGATGATATTTATGCATTCTGATCATAACTGGCTACATACATGAATGGGCTGCTTCCGTCAGTGTGGGACTACATGAAGAAACTACCCTCTTCATTCATCCAGTAATTTACAAAATGCAAGTGCATACCCTGTGCCCCATGTTGTTCTCTGAGCTAGCACACAAAAACTAGTAAGAGGTAATCCTCACCCTTAACTGACTCACAGTGAATTGGAAAAATACACATTTAGTAAAATAGTATTAATGTATATATGCAAGATGCTAAGATAGCAGAATAATACATTGTGGGTATAGGGAGGGGTCACCTTTACAGAGGAGATGAAAAATTTTTTGCAGCTATCTATTGCTTAGACTATGTTTTAATTGTATAAACAATGTAACATTATTAAATAGAACATTTTTCTCCAACTTTCATGTTAACAATTTTTCCTAAGTTTCCATCCATTCTTTGTCCAGATATAAATATATATTTTTATATATTTATATATATACTTATTAGAATAGTTAACAGATATACATATGTATAAACATATAACATATATAAATAAAATATATATTCATATATAAAATATATATCTATTAGTACATATGTATTAGAAAGTTGAAACATAACATCTATAATTGTGTGTTTCAAAACCTTACATATATTTGGCTGTTCAAAACCTAAAATATGTTTTCCTATAATAACAAAATGATTGAAGGCTGTTAGCTTTCTTGGAATAGCCTATTTAATATACAATACTCTATTACTATATGATTGCAGTTGTACAGTGACAGAATAATTGTGTAGTAGTTATAAAAATATACTGTTTTTCTAGTACATTTCTCTGGTTAAGAAAAAAATAAAATGATCTTAAAGTATTTTAAAATGTATTCCAAATGCTCATCCTTGTGGTGGGGCAGTAACAGATAGCCTGTGGCTGAGTGAGGGAGAGATAACCACCCATGTGAAGGGGGTGGGCAGTTCTGTCTCCTTTGATAACATTACAGTTAGGGGGTGTAAGCAGCTGGAACCCAGAGCCACTGGAAAAGACCAGACACAGGGCTTGTTTTCCTGATCTGGAGATGAATGCTGTCTCTGTGATGGGGACAAAGCTGAGCAAATGGGCATCGAGGATGGCCTCTGGCTACTGGGAAAACTAGCCTGAAAAACTAGGGGGTGTGTATAATAGGGTAGGGAGAGAACGAGAAAATCAAGTGATAGGGTCCGCACTCCAGATGGTTGCCTGCCACGAGAAACTGTTTGCTGTGCCTATAGCACGGAACAGTAGAATGACTGGCTGCAAGGTGTTCCCCATCATCTAAATCCCGGCCCCTGGGAAACAGAAACCTGAAAGCAAAATGGCCTGAGTGGAATCACCGTCGTGTGCTGGCTCCCAGGCACCTGGAGAACAGCACACACAGGCCCTGCGGGGCTGCCGGTCCTTCCACCTCAGAGTTAGATGCATCTTAAGGGACTGCAGTTGTGCTACGGGATGGCTGTAAATCTGATGTTTCCAGTACAGGATATACCTATACATATGTACTTTGGGTTTGTTTTTCTGAGCTATATATGTGCAAATAGACTTCATTGAAAACCAAAGCTGTAAGGCAATTCAGTTAAAAGGTGTCTCTTTATTCCACAAATTTTCTACTATACCAGTTCAACCGTGAATCAAATATACATATATATTTCATTATATATAATGAATAATATATGAATGAATTATTTATAATGAATATTCCCTTTGGCTAGAACATAGAGTAAGTGATAAATAAAGGTGGAAAGTCAGGTTGGAATTATATTGTGGATGGACATGAATGTTTAGTAGAGAAGACTGTAAATTGATTTGATAGGCAATAAAAGGAATTTCAGTTATGCTTTTATAAAATTATCATACTAAGTCATGGTCATGGTACAAAATTCAAGTAGTACATTTCCTTATTAATTGTTCTAAAAGTTTTGTATCACAATCATGGTTTTTTGACCAGAGACTTGAGTTGATCAGAACTGGTATTTCAGGAAGATTGCTTCAGAGGTAATGTGAAGGCTGACTTACAAAGGAAAAAAAAAAAGGAGATTAAAGACAAAGATCATGCAAAATTGACAGGACTTGGTGAGTGATTACTAGGAGGTGCCATAGAAAGTGAACAGAGCTGATTCTCAAGATGTTAAGTCTATGCTAATGGAGGGATTATGCTCCATTGGCCAAAATATGGAACCCAGGAAGGAGAAAGTTTATAGATTTATTGTTAAATCATAGTGAATTTGGGGTTATCAGTAAAACTCTCATTTTGATATACATAGCGGATCAACCTGGATCTCAGGAAAAGGCTGAGGATAAGAATGCAGGTCTACACTTATTCACCTGGAGACCACAGTTGAAATCTCTGAATGAGTCATGTAGCATTCACAGAGATTTCTTCCCAGAAAACAGGAAGTCAAGTAAGAGGAACCAGAGAAAGACACAGAGAAAGAGTGACCAGACATGTATAAGGAAAACCAGTTTAGTATGTTCACCCAGAAACTAATAATAGAGAAATTTCTAGGAAGGTTTATTGGATGCCACAGAAATGTCAAGGCCATTATGTTTGGTAATAAAGGGGTTATTGGCAAACTTTGAAAAAGTAATTTCAATAGATCAAGGGGCTAGAAACCAGAATGGGTTGGAAAGAGCATAGGAAGTGCAGAATTCATAGGGGTTTTGGCAGTGGAGACAACAGTTTCATTCATTCACTTATTAACTCATGGATTAATTTATCCAATCAATAAATTAAATTGAGTCTCTCTCTGCACAAGGCACTGTGCTAGATAGTGAGGATAGATCTCAGCTCTCATGGAGCTTACATTCTAGCGAGAACAAAAAAATGAGTCAACAAAAAATAAAACAATACTATTTTGATAAATGCAACTAAGAAAATAATTAAGTATGAGAGAGTGAGGTCAGGGGTAGATACAGAGGGAAAAACTACCATAGACAGAATGGGCAGGGAAGGGTTGAGAGAGGTAGGTTTGTTTCACTTTAATTGGAGAGACAGAGCCTATTTGTAGGCTATCATCGGAAGTCAAAGTTGAAAAAGAAGCACAATGTGGAAGATAGAGAAGCAACAATTTATGGAGCAAAATACCAGAGAAATGAGATTCTGTTAGATCCAGGGCACTGAAGTTGAAGTGAACATTGGAAAGGATCAGGGACACTACCTCCTCAAAACAGAATTGAGGAAAGAGAGGAAGCATAAAGGTTTTTCTCTGGAAAGAAGGCAGCGGAAGGAGATGAAAGAGTCCCACATGAGAAGCTCGTCTCAGTACAGTAGACCGTAAGGTCATTTGCCCATACAGACAGATTGTCCTTTGATGTGGTGACCTCCTGCAGGTCAGGAACTGTGCTGGGCACCAAGCATGCAAAACCAAATAATACACAGTTCCTGTCTTCACAGAGCTTATGTAGGCGAACTTTGTTTTATTACACTTCACTGATACTGTTTTTTACAAATTGAAGGTTTGTGGCAACTCTGTTGATCAGGTCTATCGGTACCATTTTTCCTGCTGAAGAAGTTGTAAAGGTTGTTGAAATGACAACAAAGGATTTAGAATACAATATAAACATATCTGATAAAGCAGCAGCAAGATTTGAAAGGACTGACTCCAATTTTGAAAGAAGTTCTACTGTGGGTGAAGTGCTAGCAAACAGCGTCATGTGCTACAGAGAAAGCGTGTATGAAAGGAAGAGTCAGTCCCTGATGCAAACTTCATGGTTGTTTTGGTTTAAGAAATTGCCACAGCCATTGATCAGTCAGCAGCCATGACTACTAAGGCAAGACCCTCCACCAGCAAAAAGGTTATCACTCACTGAAGGCTCCAATGATAGTTAGCAATTTTAGCAATAAGGTATTTTTAAATTAAGGTACATGCACGGTTTGTTTAGACATACTGCTATTGTACACTTCATAGACTACAGTGTAGTATAAATATAACTTTTATATCCACTGTGAGATGAAAAATTCATGACTCATTGTATTGCAATATTCTCTTTATCGTGGTGGTCTGGAACAGAGTTTTGAAAACAAATTATTGCAAAAAGCATAATAAAGGCTGTGAGAGAAAGATACACTAGATGAAGTCAGGGCATGGAGGAAGGAGTGAACAGGATTACTGGAGGAGGGAAAGAAAGAGGTTCAGAAAAGTCTTCCTATAGCTTGTAAACTGATTCTTAAAAGATATCAAGTACCTGGGAAGTAACCTGGGTGGAGAAAGACACTCCAGACAGAAGATCACCAGGTCCAGAGGCTTGTAATAGCATGGTGGGTTAGAGGAACAAGGGCAAGTTTGAATGAATAGAATGATTATCAGGTCCAAGGGTGGACTGGGACAGGAGAAGGAGGTGACACACATGAACAGAAAGGAGATGTGGGCAGAAGCCAGGCCATGGAGGGTCCTGCTTTGTATATAAGGAGATTGGACTTTTCTCCTGTAGGTAGTGGGAGCCATTGGAGAGTTAATAAGAGCGCAATGACAAGGTTATAGCTCACCTCTGACGCTATGTGGAAGAATGATGGGAAGAATTCCAGACGAGAGTCAAGGAAACTGGTTACCACAAAGAAAGCGATAGTCTGAATTTGGGAAACAGCTATTGGGACAGAGAGAAGGAAACTGGCAAGAAAGGGAAGTTGGCACCACTAATGGGATTGGGCCACCATGTGAATGCGAGGGTGAGAAGACAGGAGTCCAGAGGACTTTGCGTCCCTGGTGTGGGTAGCTCACAGATGGCATACCAATCCCTGAGACAGGACACAAATGTGCTGAAAGAATAGGCTTGAAGGTTAGGACAATAAGGTTTTAAATAGTTGGAAAAATTAAATGAGCCATCAACCAAAAGTGCTTACCAAGTGGCATGAGGGTTAAGTTGAAGCTAGCAGCAGGAATCACTTGGAAGTGAAGTCAAGTCACCTGGAAGTAACCTGAGTGTCCCAGGGAAGTTTAAGAGAGGAGCAGAGAAAACAGACTCATCTTCACTTAGGAGGGAATTCTGGGGACAAGATGATGACAAGGCCGAGCAGGAGAGGTCTGTTCTGGGATGTTACATGGAAGTCAGAGAAGAGCCAGGTGAGTGAACTGAAAGATCAGGTGCAGATGGTGCTCTGAGGTCAAAGAGAAGTTCAGTGGGAGCTGAAGGTGAACGTGGCTGTGCTCACACAGAGAAATTCAGCAGTTAGGCTAATACGGACAGTGCACTTTCACTTGACTTTGAATTCTAAGGTGTGACCAAGCACAGCTTCTGCTTATTGACACTGAAGCGGTGCAGTGAGTATGAGGATCTGTGAGGTGTGGGTGTTGAAGCCACTGAGGACACACAGGAAGATGGAGATGTGTTATAAAGACTTTATTGTGGTTTGCAGGGCATGTCGCCATCCGCCTCCTCCCAGTCTCCCCCCCACACTGTTCAGGCCCCCGCCAGTCCAGCCCAGCTGGCCTTCTTTCAGTTCCTTGAATGCTCTGGACTCTGTTTCACCTCAGGGCCCTTACAAGTGTAATTTCCTCTTCTTACAGTTTTTAACACCCTTCAGCTTTTACTCTCCCTTCCTCTACTCCAATCAGATCTCCTTTTGAATGTCACTTCCCCAGAGAGACTTTCCCCAAATCCTCAGGCCATGAGTTTGCATTAGAACCTTCTGTCAAACTTCCCCATATTACCTAGTACTTCTTTGCACAATTGTGACAGATTATTCCTGTAACGATTTGCTCACAGCCAAACCCTCTCGATGCATAAGATTTCTGAGGGCAAACACCCTATCTGCCTCGTTTACCCGTGCAACTCTGTCCCTGATAGAACACCCAGTTATGTACTTTTCCCCTCCCTTGGTCTAAAGGACTGGAACTGGCACAGTGTGATTATATATAGTATTTTGATATAAAATATTAAAACAACATTGCATTAAATACATTTAAAATATTAGGTAAAAAGTCTAAGTGAATATGACTGTAGATGTTTCATTGGTTAGCAAAACTAAGGCACAACTGTATATGAAAATATACTGTGTACCTGCACCCAAAGCACTACCTTTCTGTCTCTCCGAGAACACCCCATTGTCAAGTCAATCTCCTTTAAACACCATTTTCATCAAAGCATTTCCCTGCTTAAAGTTTACCGAGGCTCCCTTTCCCTACCCCTGACAAAGCTAAAGTCCTGTGGTGATTTGCAGTGACCTCTACAATGTGACTAAGGCGAGTCTTTTTTATACTCAAGTCAGGTAAGTCTTTTTTATACTCAAGTCAGACAAGGTTTTTAGCTCCCCCACTAACTTGCTGGGCTCATTTCTCGCCTCTGTGACTCGGCCTACTTGACTTTCCTCTCCGGGAAGGCCCTCCCCTTTGTCCAGAACCCATCTGACATTATCCCTGTCATTTAAGCCCTGGCTCCATTCTCAGTCCCCTCATGGAGCTTCCAGTTCTGGCCATTTCTTGCCTTGTTGATTTACCCTCCTTTCAATTCCTATAGTATTTGATAATCTCAACCACAGAATAGTACTTAATTGTATACTGTCCTGGATTGTTCGAGATAGACTCTTGGGAGTTACACATATCTCAGACTTTAATAAATCTCATAAATTCCTTACCTAACCAAAGGGAACCAAAGGGAACCAAAGGTAAAAATAACCCGTATTACCTTTGCATTCCCCCAGACTATGACGTTAGCCAGGTTATCTATTTATTATATATCCAATTACCTGTAGACTTTATTGTGCCTCTAGAACTTCTTTTCAAATTTTACACTTTTTTAGAAAACATAGTCTAGCAACCCTTTTTCTGGTTTTCCCACTCCCTTAATCTTACGTAAGCAAATATTATTTAATGGGGTGTATTGGGATTGAATTATGAACAGTCTCTTGCTAGAACACAAAGCCAACACTTCACTGCCACAGGCATCTGTCCCCAGTCACTTACAAAAGGTCTTGTGGTATTTATGAGTGAGGCTGCACTGAGCACAGGAATTCCTAATATCCCGTGGATTTCTCTAATTCATTGTCCTGACTCTCCTAACATGTTAAGAAATTGCTATGAGGTCTTTTTAAAGTAATTCAGGACTTTTTCTCTGACTTCCACTTAACTAAACAATTTTTTCCAATGATTTTCTTGGCTGCACATTCCAGAGAAGTTAGGCAAGCTCCCCTTTCGAGCCACTGAAGGCATGTGTCTTATAAAACAAATAGATCCCATTAACAAAAATCTCTGAGCAGTACGTCAGCGAGAAAGAAAACTGAAAGGAGAGCTGCAGCACAAACGCCAGTTAGTTATGTGTCTGTGTGAAGTCACTACGTTAATGAAAATATTATCATCACAATAGTATATAAAATTAAGTTAAATTAGTAAAGTGTTCATTATATGCAGACCAGCATCCAAGATATGCCTATTACTCTACCAGAAATAGCACAGTAACACACAGCCACTAATCATCTGGCAGAATTCTATAGAGAATTTGAGATTGTTTTGCTCTAGCTGGGAAATCCAATACTAGATCATGGTCAAGGCTTATGAGTACTGTTTTTTGTATGCCAGAAAGATATGTGGCTCATAGATTCTTCATCTCTTGAGAAAAGGTGATGTAGAATTCCAGGTTGAGTGTTCTTCTTGCAAATAACAAAATATGTGGTAAAGGCAATTCTGGAATATCCAGGAAATCTGCCGTCACTCATGAGGAAGCTACCAATTTTGGGCACCCACAGTGAGATAATCTCCCAGGCCAAGTGCTCTGAGGTAGAGAGTTGGGAATGCCCTTATTAAAAATTCCTTTTCTAAATTCAATTTTATAAGATCTATTAACTGTTAGAATATAACTGATGGGGGGGAACAATAGTCATTATGTGGGGAATCACGTAAAGCTTTCTGGAAACTCATAGGATCCAAGTCATCAGAGACACTGATTTCGGGAGACCCAGTTCAAGTGGCCTTTCCTTCTGATCCCTTACGGGCTTCTTTCTATTTCCTATTTCCTGTGCACAGTCCACATCTGAGACCAGAGTCATCCCTCACACAGAAAAGAGACAAAATATATGTGCCATCCCCACCTGCTTCTGCAAATGAATCTACGTCAAGATACAGAGTATAGTCCCAACTTGCACTGTATTGCTGTATGACTGGGGCAGGACTCTGGCTTGAGTGGTTAGTGAATGAGAAATACACAGACAAAAAAACTTCTTTCATCTTCATGTGAATCAGATTTGCTCTCTGTCATTACCAAGGGGCATGAAAATATTGA
>CM052541.1:171935544-171995393 GCA_028533065.1 Trachops cirrhosus
CAGCATCAGACTTGCCTGGGAGATGGTTAGAAAAGCAGAGTCCTGGGCCCTATCTCAGAATCTGAACCAGAATCTGTACTTCAACAAGGTGACTCATCTGTACACTAAAGGAGCAGTGATGGTCTGGAAAGAGGGCCATGTCAGGGAGCCTTGGAGAAAGACGGTGGATTCTGGGCCTGATTCTCTTGCTCTAACATTTCCCGTCTATGTATCTTGGGTGTAACCCTGAACTTGATCTTCAGCTTTCTTATCTGTAAGGCAGATCTAGTAACATCTACCTTTAAGGATTACTTGGAGGAATACAGAATCTGTGTGTGGTGGGCCTATCACAGTGACAGCACATTTAGTACACTGCAAGCATTTAGTACATTGAAACTGAATGGTAGTTCTGAAGATTATGGACCCTAGACATTTGAGGCATGTGTCTTTCCCAATAGGAGTGTATGATCTTGGCTCCATGGAAACAGAAGAAACTGGCAAAATTTTTCAGTGTGTTTGATCAAAGGTGAAGACCATGTCAGTATGTACTATAGACTGAATGTTTGTTTTTCCACCAAATCCATATGTTGGAATCTCATCCCCAATGTGTTGGTGGTATTTGAGGGTGAGGCCTTTGGGAGGTCATGATGATGTCATGAGGATGGGGGTCCTCATGTCCTCATTAGTAGTGCCTTAAAGAAGAGACCCAAGAGAGCTTCCTTGTCTGTTCCACCATAAGAATAAACAGCTAAAAGAAGGCTGGCTATGAACCAGGAGGCAGGTTCTCATCAGGCACTGAATCCATTTTATCTTGGACTTCCCAGGCTCCAGAACTGTAAGAAATAAATTTCTGTTGTTTAGAAGCCACCAATCTCTGGCATTTTTGTTATAGCAGGCTGAACAGGCTAAGACAGTATGTTTGATTAAAAGTGAAGATCTAATAATCATGTAAAGTTGTCAAAGAATGAGTAGGGAACTGTCTGCCTATTCTTCATCCTTCTAATTCCTCCTCTTCTCCCCTTTCTCCTGCAATCCTTGGGTCCTTGACCATCACCTGCAGGTTAAGACCCATCCTAAGCTCTGGGGTAACTATCCTTAGTCAGTGTTCTGGTGACTAACCGTCAAGTCAACCCCATTCAGACACCTGCTGGCACTGTGTGTTCTACATTCAGAAACTGGATGCCTGTCTTATGCCTCATAAATTCACTCAGCAAATTGAATGAATTAATTGAGTGTATCCCTTTGTGCCTAAAAGAGGGCCTCCTGAGGAATACAGCAATGAGCAAGAGAGACATACAGTTTCTAGGAACTAGCCTTCCACTTACACTTCAGTGAACCGATCCTTTCCCTGAGTATCTTGCTAAAATACCCAATACTCCAATTCTTCCAAGTCCCAGATGAAGTCCCGGATTGCTCTCCCAAGTTGTTCTAAAAGTGAGATCTTCTGACACCTAGTCCAGCCAGCATCTCTTGTCAATGCTATAATTCTGTGGATCTCCACAGGAGGCTCCTCCCAGGCTCCAGGCCTTCCAACCTATTGGACCTCATTGGTGCTGACCTTCCACATGCCCTCCACGCCTGGTTAGAGCCTTCTCTCTAACAGAGCATCCCTTTGCCTGCTTTAGTGACAGTCCCTCATTCCTCACCACAACAGGCCTCCCCAGCCTGGGTGGAAACAAGCCCAAGCTGATCACATCAATGGAAACTATAAAAGGAACTCTGGCTTTGTTCACTCACCTTTCTTGATCATGGGATAGTCCTTATGTTCTGTGACTCATGCTGAAATGCCTTGAGTATGCTCTTCCCTGGGCAGTTTCCCCTGATTCACTGGCCACATGCTTTTTTCCCCAGGGAAGTAAGTATTTGCTGGATCATCTTTCGTATTTGCTGAATATTTCTCAGAGGTTGCATAGGTTACCTGGGAAAGGCCACATGGAGGTGTCACACAAATAAGTTTCCTATCAAATGGAAGTATTAAAAAATTAAGACAAGTAATTGAATAGACTACTCCTCTGGTCTTGTCTGGTATTGTCGATGTGGTACATTCAGGCCACATGAAAATGTAAACATTGTTTCCTGAAAGCAAATGCAGCTGAAAACATAGTTAATTTTCCCAGGAGTTTTTCAGGCAGCTCTTGGTCAAAGTATGATTTTATTAACAAAGAAATTTATACTAATAATGCCCAGTATGGCAATATTATCACGACAGGTGAAGAAGCATGCTCTGACATGCAGTCAAACTGTGTTTTAATTATTTTTACAGTTGATCTGATTTAACTTGTTTAAAATCTGCTAAGTTAAGCATTGTAGTTAATCACACAGACTTTGGAGGCAAGCAAATCTCCAGTAACAGTATTGTCAATTTTTAAATCAGTGACATTGAGCCTGTTATTTTATCTATAAAATGGAATAATCAGTGATACCTATCTGTGAAATTAAATGTAGTAAAGCAAAATAAAATATTTAGCTCAATACTGAGCATACAGTGAGTATGCCATAAAGGATGTGGAAAATATACGGATGTGGGGCACTGAGTATCAAGGGACAATTATCTAAATTCTCCATTTGATTGACAACTGAGCCAGGTTAATCAAACTCCTTACTATCCTGTGGAGGGAGACCCTCTTCCTTCAAAACACAAATAAAATAGCTTTGAAGTCTGTAAAATATCTGGCTATATTTTTTTTACTCTGTCCACAGTTGTCAAGAGAGATGTGAAATGTGAATCCTAGGCAGTCACCTCTTCCTGGGAGGGTGTAACTCCCTCAATAGGCAGGGCACTGGGGCATCATAACCTGTGTACCTATTATATCCAACAAAGATGCCATGGGTCCCCCCATCGCAGAGGTGAGTGGGGCAAAGGAAGAATGGCAAAGACAGGAAAATAGTTCCTATTTCAGGGGAGAGCCACAAATGAGTCACAGTTATGGAAATTTCAAATTATTGACAGACTGATTTACCATATTGGATTAGTCACACATATTTCAGGATATGGCAAGAAAGTGTGCCTTTGTAATACAGTACATTTGTTGTACATGGTTAAGAGCCAGGTACTGGTATTATCTTTAGTTAATTTTTACAATAATTCCATGGGATAGGCACCATTATAATCCCTCTTCATATTCTCTTCACTTTATGACGTCCATATGTCATACATACTTCTTTTGAGGGACACAAAAATGGTTACATGGTAAGACATATCATATTTTTGAATAAAAAGCTCAATATCATAAATACATAGTTTTCCTTTAAAAATTATAAATTTAATGCACTCCTCCCCCCAAAAACTAATCAATTTTGTTGGAAGGTCAGGAACTACACAAATGGATTCTTCATGTGAAAAAGTAAAGAAGCAAGGTAGTCAGGAGGACTTTTTAAAAAATATTTTATTATTTATTTATTTTATGTTTATTATTCTTTAAACATATTTTATTGATTATGCTATTACAGTTGTCCCATTTTCCCCACTTTATTCCCATCCACCCCGCACACCCCCTCCCACTTGATTACCCCCCCATTAGTTTGTGTCCATGGGTCGTATATACAAGCTCTTTGGCTTCTCCATTTCCTATACTATTCTTAACCTCCCCCTGTCTATTTTCTATCTAGCATTTATGCTACTTATTCCATGTACCTTTTCCCCCATTCCTCCCCTCCCCTTCCCCGCTGATAACCCTCTATGTGATCTCCATTTCTGTGATTCTGTTCTTGTTCTAGTTGTTTGCTTAGTTCATTTTTGGTTTTTTTTAGGTTCAGTTGTTGACAGTTGTGAGTTTGTTGTCATTTTACTGTTCATATTTTTGATCATCTTCTTTTTCTTACATAAGTCCTTTTAACATTTCATATAATAAGGGTTTGGTAATGATGAACTTCTTTAACTTGACCTTATCTAGGAAGCACTTTACCTGCCCTTTCATTCTAACTGATAGTTTTGCTGGATAGAGTGATCTTGGATGTAGGTCCTTGCATTTCATGACTGCAAATACTTCTTTCCAGCCTCTTCTTGCCTGTAAGGTTTCTTTTGAGAAATCAGCTGATAGTCTTCTGGAAACCCCTTTGTAGGTAACTGTCTCCTTTTCTCTTGTTGCTTTTAGGATTCTCTCCTTATCTTTAATCTTGAATAATGTAATTATGATGTGCTTTGTTGTGTGCTTCCTTGGATTCAAATATTTGGGGACTCTCTGAGCTTCCTGGACTTCCTGGAAGTCTATATCCTTTGCCAGATTGGGGAAGTTCTCCTTCATTATTTTTTCAAATAAGTTTTCAATTTCTGGCTCTTGCTTTTCTTCTTTTGGAACCCCTATGATTCAGATCTTGGTATGTTTAAAGTGGTACTGGAGGTTCCTAAGCTTCTCCTCATTTTTTTAAATTCTTATTTCTTCATTCTGTTCTAGTTGAATGTTTATTTCTTCCTTCTGCTCCAAATTGTTGATTTGTGTCCCGGTTTTCTTCCTGTCACTGTTGGTTCCTTGTACATTTTCCTTTATTTCACTTTTCATAGCCTTCACTTCTTCCTTTATTTTGCAAATATACTCAACCATTTCTGTGAGCATCCTGATTACCAGTGTTTTGAACTGTGCATCTAATAGATTGGTTATCTCCTTGTCACTTAGTCATATTTTTTCTGGAGCTTTGATCTGTTTTCATTTGGGCCATTTTTCTTTTGTTTCTGTGGGCCCATTACATAAGGGGTTGGAGCCTCAGGTGTTCACCAGGGTGGGGCAACACACATTGCTGCAATGTGACACTGTATGTGGGCATGGGGCCTGAGAGGGAATAGTGCCACTTATTCAGCTCTTTGCTGGCTTTCAGTCACTCCCCCCGCTACCCACAATCAAATTGGGATCTTCCAGTGCTGATTCCTGGGTGGGTGGGTTTGTGTACATTCTAGGACCCTGTGGGTCTCTCCAACGAACTCTCCTGTGAGGCTGGGAGTTTTTCCCATCACTTCAACTCCCACCACCACAACCCCCACAGGTTTTTTCAGTTAGAGGCTTTGAGACTTTATTTCCCTGCGCTGGAACCCTGGGTTGCGTGGTCTGTCTTGCTCCCTAGTTGCTCCTCGCAGTTTATCCGCACACAAATGTGTGACCACTGGCTCCACCAGCCACCACCTTGCCTGCCCCGTCCTCCAGCTGCTGCCTTGTCTCGAGTTCTCTCCGCCTGGGTGCCTGTCTCTGCCCCTCCTACTGGTCTGGATGAATATTTCTTCTTTAACTCCTTGGTTGTCAGACTTCTAAACAGTTTGATTCTCTGTCAGTTCTGGGGTTTTTGTTTTGTTTTGTTTTTAAATGTGTTGTTGTCCTTTTGGTTGTGCAAGGAGGCACAGTGTATCCACCTATACCTCCACCTTGGCCAGAAGTCTCTATATTTGTTTTTAGAGAGAAGGGAAGGGAGGGAGACTGAGAGGGAGAGAAACATCGATTAGCTTCCTCCCACCAATCCCCAACAGGGGACCTGGTCCACAACCCAGGCATGTGCCCTGACCGGGAATCTAACTGGCGACCCCTCAGCATGCAGGATGGCACCCAAACCACTGAACCACACCAGTCAGGACACCAGGAAAATTCTTGAAGAATTAGCCAATATTCTATCAGATATTAAAGCATATTATAACATTTGAATTATTAAAATAATGTTTCTTTACATAACAGCAGACAAAAATTTATAGAACAGTATAGAAACTTTAACAATATATTAAAATATGCACAGAAACTCAGGATGTGATCAGTTTAGTTGGAGACAGATGTATCATTCAATGGCATTGGAACAATCAGGTGGCCAGCTGGAAAAATAAAATAAAACAAAATTAGAGTCCTACTTTACACTTAAAATAAAAGATTTAAGCAGTTACAGAAAAGGAAATAAAATCGGTTTCTTGAACTGTGAAAGGATGCTCACTCTTAATGGTGGCAAGAGCAATGCACATGAAACTTCGAGATGTCGTTTTCAGCTAATGGTTTAACAGTGATGTCCATGAGGAAA
Organism: Trachops cirrhosus; assembly: GCA_028533065.1. NCBI lineage: Eukaryota > Metazoa > Chordata > Mammalia > Chiroptera > Phyllostomidae > Trachops > Trachops cirrhosus. The sequence continues at coordinate 171,941,509 of CM052541.1, forward strand.
CTGCCCTCAGGGCACTGCTGGTGAGAGTATAGAGGGACAACCACGATGGGGAACAATTTGGCACAATCTATCCAACTTTCAAATACAAAGATCTTTCTACCCAGCAATTCCACCTATCAGAGTATATCTCACAGAGACTTACCCATTGACACAATAAACCCACCTGCATGGCAGTGTTGCCTCCAAAGCAAAAGACCGGAAGCAGCCTAATGACCATCAGTAGATAACAATACAGCTATATAATGGAATGCTGTGTGGCCATGAAAGGAATAATAATTAGGTCACATGTGCTGACATGGGACGGCTCCTAAATATTTTAAGTGAAAAACTATGTAAGCCTCAGGAAAGAACCTTTGAGAGGATGAGTAACTTGCTTAAAATAACATTGCTACTAGGGAGGGTAGCTGGTATTAGAACTCAGCTCTTTCTGAGTATAAGGCCCTGCTCCAGTGGGCACTGGGATGCTGTTCTGCTGCCATGAGAAAGTCATGTTTTTCATGAGATGGGGAAGGTCAATGAACTGCATGTGTTCTGTGACTTTACGGACCCATTGGTTTTTGGGCAGTTTTTCAAGGAGTTAAGGGACAGGATGGAGGGTGGAGGATTGACTGTAAGGCTTTGACCTGCTTAATCGTTTCTTGAGCATCTTATTGAAGCTTTCCTCTTAACATCAGTGAGGTGTTTCTGGGAGTAGCTGGGAAGGGATGGCTTATTGATTCCTCTCTGGCACAGATCTGAAGCTGAGTGATCTAGTGCTGGGAAACATGAAAATTTGTCCCTTAACCCCACTGCTTCTTGAGAAGCATTTTGTACTCTGAAGAAAGCCAAATACTTAGGGCAAAACCTTTTCCCTTCTGAGGGGAAAGGCATTCAGCGAAGTAGTGCATTAACAGTTGTTGAAAGGCATGTGGCAACATCACAATTCAGTTCACGAAAGGAAATGAAGGCAGAGTTCTTATCTAATTAAAACAGCTTGGGGAAAGAAAGTGGGCAAAGGGTAATTACCTAAGTGTGTATTGGGCCCAGAAAAGAAAGATTAGTATTTCTTTTCTGGCCAAAAAACTGTCAGGAAACCTCAAATTAAAATGCTTGCTTTAGAGTCGTAGGGAATTATTCATCCCTGAATCCCACAGTGCTTGACATAAATGAATTACTTGGCCCTTGAGATGCTTCCTTAAAAAAAGTTATTATTCATTTTTCTATAGATAGGAAAGTTAAATTTGATTAAGGTTCTGGAGATTTTACAAAACAATCTAAAGGCCCAATTTTTAAGTGTCTTATTTAACTACTAAATTGTAATTCCCTTGGTGTAGCGGGAGTCTTACTGCTTTTATCAAGTGGGAGAAGCCTGGCCTGACAGAAATGCACTGGTATTTCCTGCAGGTACTGTGGAGTTTTTGGTTGTTGTTGTTTGTGGGTGTGTTTACTTTGCTTTCCTCTGTTTGAAAGTTCCTGTGGTAGCACAGTACAGAATGTGGTCTACTGGGCAATCAGGAAACTTTGGTCTTATTTCTGTTCTGCAGTTCACCTGCTTTGCGTCCCTGAGCATGTCAATTCACCTCGTTGAGGCTTGGTTTCTTCATCTGCAGAATGAGAAGATGTGTGTTAAATTCTTACCAAGAAATGCAGAGTATGACATAGAGAGAAGCAAAGCCATTCTGGTGGAATTAGACTAGAGAACACAGATGCTCGTCTTTCCTAACCCATCCTATGTAGTTTTGAGAAGACCTCTGAATCACCTCCAAGGGCCCCTAGAATTCCTGTGTAGGAGAAGGTATTGGTCAAAGGGTACAAAATTTCAGTTAGAAGATGAATAAGTTCTGGGGGGCTAATGTACAGCATGGTGTTGTGGTGTGGAGTGAGGAAAACAAGGAGATGGCCAAGGGTACAAAGTTGCAGTTATATAAGATAAAGAAGTCCAGAGCTCTAGTCTACAGCATAATGGCTATACTTAATACCACTGTATTGTATAGTGGAAATGTGCTGAGAGTAGATTTCAGGTGTTCTCACCATGTATACACTCACAGAATGGAACTATGTGAGGACACAGGTATGTTAATTAGCTTGACTGTAGTAATCATTTCACTACATATATATATATGTACACATATATACACACACACCAAACCACCACACTGTACATCTTAAATATATACATTTTAATTTTAAAGTATGATGCAGATAAGAAATTGAGTTATTTACATATTAATATTGATTCTGATAAAAATACATGCAGTAAATTAAAAGTAAGAGTACATTTATCCTTGGTTTATAAAATTGGTTTAATGTGCTATTTTTTCAAATGACTCAAAAATTAAAATATCTTATTGAGAAATAATGGTACTGCTTTGAATATTTAAACTTTGTGATGAGAGCAGATCTTAAGTGTTTTCCCCAAACACACACACAATGATCACTATGAGATAATAAATGTGTTAATCAGCTTGGTGTGATAAATGTTTCACAATGTATAATATATCAAATAATCATGTATACCTTAAGTATATATAATTTTTGTCAATTATGCCTCAGTAAACCTGGATGAAATATTTAGTACAAGAACTAAAAACATTGTCAAAAAGAAAAGAAAATCATTAGTCTAGATAGAGTCCCATCACATGCTAAAAATTTAATAGTTCTATAATTCTATATTTGTAAGAAAAAACATAAGTAAAAGTGTAAAGAAGTTTTTGCACTCCCTTGCAAAATAAAAAGATAATACTCTTCTTCTTCAATAATATGCAAATCTTGAAAAGCCTTGTTGTACCTTTTAATATGATTAATTCCAAGCAAATCTTGGAATAAAAAGATTTGTCCTAATACTGAACTGAACAAATAACAATACCTAACATCGTTATGTGTCAGTCACTGCTCTAAGCACATTATATGTGTTAGTTTATTTAGCCTTCCTAATAACTCTAGATCCCATTATTTTCTCCATTTTCCCAATGCAGAGCTAAAGGCAGAGACGTGAAGTCACTTACCCAAGTCTTTTAGCCAGTGAGTGGCAGAGCTGAAATTCAAACAGAGCAGTGTGATTCAGACCCTGTACTCGGACTTCTGTATTAAATAGAGCCCACCGGAATATTAACTGGTGTACGATTTTCTTGAGAGAACACGGAAGGGTAAAATATTGAAGTTGGGATGACTCTTACACACCAGTGCATCCAAACCTTTCAATTTATAAGTGAGACCAATTTGAAAAGGGGGAAAAAAAACTAATCTTTTGGCTCAATTGAAAGTTCTTCCAAAGTTTCTCAAAATGATTTCTATCAGGATTTACAACTTAAATTCTTACATTAAAAAAAGAATGAATATAAGTATTAACTCAGAAAACATCAAATAGATGCTTTAAGGTTTAGAGTAAATGATCATTAGCTTAGGAGGTTATTTACATTTTCTTGGGGTGAGTTTTCAGTGCAAATCATCTGATTTAGCTCTAAAAGGGCACTTTGAAATCATGGCAGCATCCAGAATTCTGCATGTATAGTTCGGTTACTATAAAGAAAACTAGCGTAGTTAGGGAATAAGATATAACAAGTTGTACATTTCTGAGCAATTGAAGTTAAAATGCCCAAGGCCAATAATTTTTCAGCCATCCAAGCAGTACAATAATATTCCTGAAATTCAAAGCCAGGAATGTACATATGAATTAACATCTTTTATTAAATTTTTTTTAAATCTCACATCCCACAATTCTCAAGTTTGGATATTTGACATCATTGAGACCAACCAAAGAATGACTGTTTGGTTCAACCAGAGAAGCCAAGAACCAACATGAAAGCATCAAGAATCAAGACATTTCTTCTTTTTTTCCTAAGTGTTTTATTTTTTTAAAGATTTTATTTATTTCTAGAGAGAGGGGAAGGAAGAGAGAAAAAGAGGAAGAAAAATATCTGGGTGTGGTTGCCTCTTGCGCACTCCTAACTGGGGACCTGGCTCACAACCCAGGCATATGCTCTGATTGGGAATCAGACCAGCGACCCTTTGGTTTGCAGGTTGGCATTCAATCCACTGAGCCACACCAGCCAAGGCAAGGCATTTCTTCCTAAGGGTTCATTTCAGAGCTGAAATACAACAAGTTGAGGTTTTTTTTGTGGGGGGTACTTCTATATGATATGGTAAAAGTCACTTATTTCAGGAGAAAACTACATTTCATTCTAGAGCTGAAGCATGATGTCTATTTAGTTGTTCTCTCTAGAGCTGAACATGTCTTGAGACAGGTCCAGCAAATATATTTCAAGTGTGAAAAGCCCAGGCAGCCCCCAAAGCATATATTTAAAATATGGCAATTGCAAAACTTTCTTCTAAGTTTCTAAATGCTCTCTAGTGAAAATTTGACTCGACAAGTCTAAATTCTTAAGAATTAATGAGGACAGAACCCGTGTAGAAAATAAGAGCTTTTCTCTGTAACATAAACAAACAAAAAATTAATGTTTTTGCACATGATAAGCTGATTTACAAATGAATTTTTAAAAAACTAAAATGCATAAACAAACATTTTAAACTTCTAAACACTTGCATGAAAAAAGTCAACTTCACTGTAATCAGAATAATAATAGACATGCATAAACATAGACAATAAATACAATGGGCAGAGGGTCATTGCTTCTCTGCCTGCTGAGGTTCATCTGTTCACACAAGAAAGGGAACAATGAATGGCTGATCCATCCCAAAGACGCACACTCTCATTTAGAGCCTGACTATATTCTCCAATGAATCAGAGTCACTTAGTAGTATGTTCGGGAACTTAAAATTAAGAAGAGGAATCTCTTCTTTTCCGGTTTTCTCTTTATTCCCCTAACCTGTGTAAAAAGATAAATCACTTAAGTGGATTAACCAAAAGAACTGAACCAAGTTAAAAGAGCAGACTCAGTCAACTGAATTGAGGTGTTTGAACTCCCAAAATACTGCATTTCCTTAATTTTATGACACACTTTTTAAATGTTTTAGAGTTTCTAACCCAGCAATCACTTGTGATACAGTTGTCATTGCCTGTACTTTTTTGCAAGCTTAGGATTGTAGTTAGAAAAGTTCTCCATTCATTCACTCAGTTGTTTCATTCATCTGGTAAATTCTTATTTATTGAATGCCTACTATGTGTCAGGCACACTCCTGGGCCTGGGCACAAGGGTTTCAGAGATGAACAACGATAAACAAGAATCCTGCTCTCATGGGATTTCACTCAAGTGGGGGAAAAATAATATGCCATTTGACCAATAAATAATTTCCAACTGTGATCAATGCTTCCAAGAGAATAAAAGTACGAAAGGGGATAGTCAGGGAGGCTTCTCTGATTAAAAGACACAGGAGCAGTTGGAAGGGCAAAGAAAGAGGCTTTCTCTGACTTTCTCTTATCTGTCTCAAGACAGATGCTACGAAAGGAACCCAGTTGTTGTCAGTCCCCTCCCAGGGAGTTTCATCCACCAGGGAAGATTCAATCTTATCAGGGGAGAGGAACTATCACAACTTCCATCTATTCTACAGGCGCATTCCTCTGTCCTAAAAGTCATTCAGTCTCTTAAGTGGCCTACATTCTTTCTTCCCTTTCCTCTATTAAGATGTATATAAGTTGTCAAACCGCACTAAATTTTTGAGTATTCCTTTTTTTCCCCTGTAATGCCCTCATATAGGTAATGTTAAAAATCAATACCTTCGTATACCTTAAACAGAAACAAATTCATAGATACAGAGAGAACAAAGTGATGGTTGCCAGGTGGGAGGGGGGTTGGGGGCTGTGTGAAAAAGGTGAAAAGATTAAGAAGTACAAGTTGGCAGTTATAAAAACAGTCATGGCACTATAAAATACAGCATAGGGAATACAGTCAGTAATATTGCAATAACTACGTATGGTGTCAGTTGGGTACTAGACTTAACTGGGTTAACCACTTAGCAAGTTATATACATGTCTGATCACTGTGTTATAGTGTACACCTGAAACTAACATTGCATGTTAACTGTAATAGAAATTTTTAAAAATTATTTTAAAATACATGTGTATACCTTTTCTCCTGTTAATTTGCCTGATGCCAGTTTACTTCATAGACCAACTGAACCTAGGAGGGAACAGGGAAGGTCTTTCCCCGCTACAAGAAGAAACAGGAATGCAATTATATCAATAGATGTAGGCTACTGTCAGGGAGAAAAAGAAGGAATGAGTGTACATTTAATATAATATAATTTAATATAACATAATATATAATACAATTAATATAATTTTCCCACTCACCACATTGTTATTAAAACCATGGTATGTCCTGTAAACATGGGTTCTCAGAATCATAAGAAGCAGCTTCTTATCTAGCCTTCTAAGGTGCTTGGAATTTCCACCAATAGGCCCTAAGAAGTTCTGGTTTCAATAGGAATGTTTCTCAAGAAATATAATACAATAACACATTGCAATCTGCTTTCACAAATGAACATGAATTACTGGATCAGCCAACCCCAGGAAACAGGCCCTTGAGAGAATGAAAGCTGAAACCCTTTTCTTATGGACTCGGGGATGGAGGACAGGAGAGGCACAGAGGCAGGATTATGGGCACCCCCAAACTGGACTGAGGAAACTGAGGGACAAATGAAGAGCAAGGAGGTCCATCGAAGGCCAATTTTCACAACAACCCACTAACACTATTCCAACTAACAGGAACAAATTTATTCCAGTGAACACCCTGCTCATTGATAAACCCAGCACTGCAGCCCAGTTGGTTCCTGAAAACACTCATTTCAGAACTTTTGTCATTGTTCATGTTTGGTCATTAACAGGAGCCTCCACCGAAAGGGAAATGAAACCACTTTTCATTGAGTGATTTGAATATTTATGTTCATGACGTAGAATAAAAGTACTTTGCCAAGTGTTTCAGCCAAGTGTTGACAGAAAATTAAACCAGAATTCTCTGGGGAATGAATTTTCTGACAAGTTTTAGATTTCAGCAAAGTGGGATAATAGGGGTTGTACTTGGCATTAAACCAACTCCCTCCCTGCCAGTGGAGGGTCTTTGTTCCTGTTACCAGTGACTCATTGGGTTACCTCAGTTCAGCCCATTCACCAAGTGGGTCTTGGTTTCTCTATCTACGTCAGATAATACCTATAAAGGATCTGAAGTCCCTAGATAAGAAGTAGCATTTTAGGAGATTTTGGCATTCATATGATGATGAAATCTATGATAACATTATCCCAATTCTCCTTATGGTTATAGCCCACAAAAAGTTTCTATTGTCTTTTCAGAATCAGCCCTTAGAGCAACCTTGAAAGCAAAAACACAACTGTAATAATCTCAAAGCTCATCCAAGGGTTATTAAAATTTGCAGCAGGATTCGAAGCTACCCTGAAATAACTGAACTGTCATACTTACACAAGGCTGCCTCAAAATGTTTAACATGGATCTTCCTTTTCAACAGAGCACAGTGCTTGGAAAAGGACAATTGTACAATGGGCACAAAAATTTTCCGTTTTCGTCTGACCCAAGATTGCCATGATCTGAAATTCCATATACTCGCAGAATTACACTGTGGCTGTTTCTTGATTTCAAGGCTCATGAACTGTGGTGTGAGCCTAGCCAGACTTGGGTCCCCTTCCCAGTTGTCATAATCTGCATCTCTTTAATCGGATTTCTCCTGACACCTCTCCCCACCATCTTGGGCTGCCCATATTCTTCAGTGTGTAGTACAAGCATACGGGCTCATGCACAAGCCCGCAGACTGCCCAACCCCAGGAGGCCGAATGTGCTCTATGCAATGTGGTTCATGATACACAAAAGCCGTCACCATGGTGAAAACAGCACATACCTCAGACATGCTCCAAAACACTCCACATCAGATTTCCTCTTCCCTCTAATGGGACGTTGTTTCCCCTCTGTGTTCACTAGATGTTAATAAACACTCCTTCCTCTTTGCAGAATTATGTTCTTCTTGGTAAGATGTAGTGCAGAAATTAAAGTCCATTGCAAGGATTCTGGGCACTCTACATCTCTCTGGCTTCAATTCATTCCACAAATCATCCCAAATTTTCTATCTCCTTTCACATAAGGAGTCTCTCCTTCTACAATCCCCTCGCCCCTTTCTGCTCTTTCCTTCTGATTCACCACCAAGAAAATTCTTACTGCTCTTGCCCATGTGTTAAGTATTAGAAAAGGAGAAGTGTATGGCCAGAGCACTGATTTAGAAGATGGAAAGGACAGTAAAAACTAAGAGAGTCAGGACTAAGTATGCCTCCTCAGAGAGACCATCAATCCAATAGAATTATGGGAAAATGGGGGCAGGGCAAAATCGAGGACTATAGAGCACTCCCGCATCTGACTGCTATTACCTTGTCACAGATCCTGGTAGGTAAGAGGGCATGGCACCTACCCCAGGACAATCAGAAGTAGCAGATATGTGCCTGGTCTTTCAGGCTTATTACTCCCGCTACTACATTCCTAGCTCATCAAGTCAGAGAATAGACTTCAACCAGAAAAGGAGCAACGGAAGCTACAGGAGGTGGTGAGGGGCCAGAGACTGAGAGATGCAAGACAGCAGGCAAATTCTGTTTCAAAGGAGCGCCGAGGAGCAGCGGTCTAAGGACTGACAGTGACCTCATCTTCTATCATCTCAGCGGGCCCAGCAACCTTTCCTGAGGATGGAACCGAGGCCAGTCTGGCTCCCAAGCCCACACTCTGGCCCTGCCTGGGGTTCACGTTTGGCTCAGGGACAGGTGATTGTGGTACGTTTGTCAGGCTGGGGGCGAGAATACAAACGGGGCCCTATGACTCAATCTTGTAGGATCTTTTCTGAGAGTAACGGTTTAATAGTGAAAACTTCACAGTGTGGACTTTGAAGTATGACAGGCCACAGCTCTGCCATTTCTGATTGTGGAGACATTAAGCAAATGGCTCAGGCTTCTGAAACTTCAATTTCACCAGCCGCAAAACAGAGTTGTTGCGAGGTTTGACTTTTAGAATGCATTTTCAACACATAGCCTAGAGACTGGCATATAGTCAGGATTTGATAAACATTACTACTATTACTACTATTATTATATTATTAGCTTGACTATCCATTGTTTGAGTATTGGTAGCTAAAAACATTTGTGGATAAGAAGAGAACAAATACCACGAAGTTTTGAATTTGGGAAAAAATTCCAGCCTTCAGTTCCAAATGACCAGCACCATCTTTGAGACCTTGGCCACTACTGACTCTCTGCCCTAAGTTTCCCTTTGCCAAAAAAGTACCACTCTCCACCCAACCCCCCTCCCAGTTTCTGCAGGTTCTTACTGAAAACAGGAGCATATTTTTCTAACTTTAAACTGAGCTACAACAGCCTGACAAGAATATTTAAATCTGCAAGGAGATGATGGTACAGAATATTTCGATCTGGTTCTAGTTGATCCATTCTAGAAAATGGGCCAGTGGGACCCACAGGCGGTAAATGGGCCTAATGCCCTTCTCTGCACAAGTCAGGCATCTCCACCACCCAGGTGGCTAACACCTGTTTCCGCTGGACTCCCTCTGGGTGAAGACAATGGGTTACCTCGTTATTTGTAAGGGCGGGAGGAGAATAAACAGTGCTATTATCCATTGGCACTTTGAGGTGATTATCTAAAAACCTCCTAATAAGGTCTTAAGGGGACAAAACAAGAACGGTAATGGACTCAGTGATTTCTAAACTGAAATTCTACCTGAATGCGACGCCGCCTGGGCACCTGGTGTGCAGAAATGAACCAGGGGAAATCCATGAGGTGCAGGATGGGACTGATAGGTGTTCAGATTCTTAATTTTATCTCAGACTGGCCGCGTTGCTGTGAATTTCAAGGGCCCGGGGCCGCGGAGTCTGATGTCACCTCGGACCTGACTCCCATCAGCCTGGGGTCCTGGGCCGGCAGGAACTCTGGACGTGGAAAGGAAGGCTGTGACTGCTTCTTTTTCTCAAAATCCCCGCGGGAGCCCAGAGTCAGGGGCTCCCCTGCGTGCTCATCACGTGCACAACCGAAGCCTTTCAAATCGGCGAGAGGCCTGAGGTCCCGGACGCCAGGGTGATTTTTAGGGTTTTCTTTCTTTATTATTTCCCTTCTTGTTCTCCACAGTTGATGATTTTCTGCAGAAAAACGGCTGAGAAAAAAGAACCTATTTCATTTCCAGTTCCCATCACCGCGATTTCCACATGGATGTGACGTTGGCCTTCACTTCCGAAACAGCCAGGTGACTCACGCGGGGACACCCCGGGGCGGGGCTCAGGAGTTTCTCCTCCCGGCGGGCGGGCGACAGGCCGGCGGGGAGGGGCACCACCGGCCTCCTACGCCCTCTGCCGGTTGGCAGCTGTAGTTCGGGGCCTTAAAACTCCCTGCGATACTGCGGCATCACGTGACTGGAAAGTCCCTAGTGGAAATCCCCACGCCAGCCGCCGTGGTAAAACAGAAAGAGAGAACAGAGAACTGGCAGTCTCCAGCCTTCGTGGCAGGCCAAGTACAAGCTCAGAAGCCGCGTGGGCGGAGCAGCAAGAACCCTGGTGGCAGCGGGCGCGACCCACACCCCCTGCCAGCCCAGACTGCAGGCGAGCCCGGAGCCCCGGTGTCCATGGGGTGCCGCCTCCTCCCAAGCCCAACCCCGACCCCAACCTGCAGCGTTCGCCGGCCCTGAACTGGACTTGGGACTTCGGGAGAGGATCGCGAGGCCCGGAGAGGTATGCGCTGCGTCTGCCTCGGGTTTCTTCCTCTCCGCAAGGGCTGCGGGGGCGCCTTTGGCAGTGACTCCTGGGCAGGACTGGTCATCCTGGCTCTGGATTTGCAGCGGTTCTGGAGGGCGGTTTGTTGCCCATTGTAGGTTTTGAGATGCTGAGAGTTGAGATCGCTGCCCCAAATATTGGGGTGACAGCCCTGGATTCCTCCAGCCAGATTATGCAGAGAATTTAAACTGCAGCTGACTGGTGGAGAATTGCCCCTGGACTGCTTGATCGGGTGGTCATTTGTGCTTTGCTCCTTTTTGGGTCTTTTTTTTTTTTTTTGGCAGAGGGGTGGGGACCAAGGCTGCATACTCATGGCCACGTAGACCTTGCAGAACGTTGTGACTTTTTCCCAGGTTGTGCAGAACCAGCGCAACGGGTGTGATGTTCCAGGCCATCCTTTCTAGGGAGGGCTTGCAGATACTCCAAAAAGAGTTCTTTGCAGGTGGGTGGGTGGGTTGCGGGACAAGGCCCATCCTTTTAAGTTGCAGCATTGTAAGAGAAGTGTGCATGTAGAAGTGGGTCGTTGGCCTGCATTTTGGGGGCTGCAGTTTGGAGTGATCTTCAGGCCCCTGCCCCAGCCCCTACCCTACAGTCAGACAGTCTTTGTCAGCCAGGGTCGTCCCACATCCTGCCACCTGGCCTCTCAGGAAAGCAGTGGTATTAACGAAGGAAGGAGCTCAGCTCTCTTTGAGACTGCTTTGTTTCTCTTTGCCTCTGATCTTTCCTTGGAAAGCGGGTCTGGTCAGGTGTCTCAGGGCAGCATTTGGGGAGAACCATTGTTCATTAAAGAGCCCTCTGGACCAGAGCACTTGTGGCTCAGGTTATTGAGCAGCCAGTTACTGCTCCATTCTCATTGTCTAAGGTGCTTCTTTCATTCTTGCAATTCTTTGTACAATTTTTGAATATTTGGAGGGGTGCTTTCCAAAATTTCATGAGGTATTTGATGATAAAAAGCCAGCTGCGTAACAGTAACATAAAGAAATGTTAAGGGTAATATTGCATGTCTTATAAATAAATATATATAATATTGTATGACCTATGACAGTACAGTCATATGTCAGAAAAATTTATTCTTTAATCTTAAGTGTGGAACACTTAAGATTGCAATATGATCTCAGTCTATGTCCTGGGAACTTGGACAGTGGTTTTTGATTTAAGGAGGGGATTCTGCAGGCTGTGCAAGACTAAACCTATGAATGAGATGACACTGGGTTGTTGAATATTGACATTTGCATGTCTTGCATATGGCTTACAGCTCTGTTTGAAAGATCTTGAGGTTCAGAAGAAAATAATAGAAGAGTCAGAAAAGCAAAAAGAGGCTCCACCTAGCTTGTTTAAAAACCTTCCTATTGCCTTTCTGTTTCCATCTGGAGTAGCAGGCATTGCAACCACAGGTTTGGTTGTGTGAGAATAGCAAGGGGCAGGAGTTGCAAGACCTGGCTTCTAGGCAAAGTTCTGGCTTCTAGGCAAGACCTGGCTTCTAGGCGAAGCTTACACTGGATGGTGTGAGAACTGAACAGGACCTGTACTTCTGTTGCCTTAGCTGCATACTTAGGTGGTCATGTGATTTCAAGAGAGGGAGAAAGGTAGTCTTTGATTTTTAACCCCAGCATCAAGCACAGCGGATGGACAGACAAATGAATGACACAATAAAAGAGACTTTTGCCACGCCACAAAGGGGAAGTGTGATGCTTTTGTCTCTTCATTGTGTCTGTGGTCCTGCTATAATTTTGCCTAATTTTACCTGCAGGGCATGCTTGATATCAAAGGAGAGATTACTATCTGACCTCTGATAGAGAATGACCTTTCCCAGGCTTCATCTGGTAATCAGAGTAGGAATTCTGATCCAGAACTACCACCAGAAAACTCCTCAGAAGCAACCTTGGGGTCATCTAGTCCCACTCTCTTCTTGAGTGGGCCACAGAATTTAGACAACATTATCAATGGCTTTAAGTGAGCCTAGACCCACCCAGGAGTGTCTTCCCTAACATCTAGGTTTCTTCTCCCTTTTACATGGGTTTAACTTCTTTGTCAACTAGAGGTTTGCCCTCCTGGCAGGTAGTCTGATGCAGGAGTGGGATTAACAGTCGCCATGAAACTTTCTAGGGAATATCTTCATTCTCTAAAACCATCTTTGTCTTCATCTTGGAAATTAGGGTATATGACAAGACACCCTACTAAGGGCCAGTGAATGAGACCTGGCTTTGCACACTGCAGAGATCCCACATTATGCTGGTTCACATCATTTCCCACTGTTGGCGTGGGTTACGGATGCTGGGTTTTGCCCTCTCCTCTGACATATGTCCTGAGTGGCCCCCTGGCTGAAATTTCTTTCCTCATCTGCTGCCAGACTTTCATTTCCTTCCACCCGCTGATTATGTTTGAAGATTTCAGTGTGAAGAAGACAGGGAGGGAAATGCATCTGAGCATTGGTACCTGGAGGATGATAATAAACTTTGGTTGGCTGTTGCATTGACGTAATTGAGCTCCGATGGCTGCTCTTGGAAGTGTAGAATTTATTGTTCTATTATTGCTGTTATTTTATTTCTTATTCTAATGTTTAAAGTTCAGTGGAAGGGTTTGGAAGGATTGCTTGTTGTTTGCTCTTAAAATTGCAAAGCATCTTGCTGGACCTGTAGGCTTTTTTGTTGGTTATAAAACATTTAGATTTAACTCTTCATAAATATTATAATAAATTTTATAAATGAACTTTTTGTAAATATTTCTCCTTGGGGCTAAAGAGGAAACTCCAGTCAAATGCCTAGGGGACAGCATAAAATTGCAGGATTTTTCACAAAATATTTACTGTCTTTCCAGCAGAGGGTTATTCCCCTCCTCCTCAGTACCCACTCTCCGCCTTCCTTCTCTTGTTTAGACTAATCTTTAAAAGTGATGTAATTTAAAACAGTCCACTGTGAGTTAATCTTTGGGGCCAGCTAGTATCCTGGGAGTAGAGGTGACTAAGATCTTTTGCCTGCGGATTAGGGTAATGACAAGATCAAACACCGGGGTTTCCTGCAGGCAGGTATATAGGAGAAGTATCAAAGTCGAGCTAACGGAATGGGTATTTTTCCTCCTCTTCAGGTGTTGTGGAACAACACGATGGCTGAACAACTCCTTCCTCAGGCTTTGTATTTGAGCAATATGCGGAAAGCTGTGAAGATCAGAGAGAGAACTCCAGAAGATATTTTTAAACCTACCAATGGAATCATTCATCATTTCAAATCCATGCACCGATACACGCTGGAAATGTTCAGAACTCGCCAGTTTTGTCCACAATTTCGGGAGATCATCCACAAAGCTCTTGTAGACAGAAACATCCAGGCCTCCCTGGAAAGTCAGAAGAAGCTCAACTGGTGTCGGGAAGTCAGGAAACTTGTGGCTCTAAAAACGAATGGTAAGACACACTTTTGTCTCGTTTGGCTTCCCCAGTGCTGGGGCCTCTTTTATTAAACTGTAGCAGTACCAGCCCAGACACAAATCTCTTGAGGCCATTAACACCTGAGTATAGAAACTCTGTGGGGCATGTGATGAAAGCAAGCTTGTTTTGTGAATATTTTTATTAAGGGTATTTTCTATTTGTGCACATTAGAGAACAGAATGCATTAAGGCTTGGGGAATGCATTTCTAAACACCATGCTCTTATTTATTAGGTAACTTATGTATCTACTTCTTTTAACTATTTAATCATCTGTAAAATTCCCTTCCCTGGCCAGTAATGTAAATATTAACAGGCTTTAGTTCAAAAGAAAAGCATGGTGTGAAAACTGGTATTACTGTCACTTCCCACTGTCATTAGAAAATGCTTGTGATGATGACCTTGCACTTATTGACTTGGTGGCATTTTATGGCTTAACTAGTGAATGGCTGTTGAGGACAAGAGGGGCTCCTGTGTCTGTGACTCCCTTACCAAGGTTCTGTTGCTTATGGTCCCATGATATGAACTAGAAAGATTTTTGAAATTTTTAGCACTGATTTTAGACCTCTGCTTAGTACTGAATTTCTTGCTGTCCGTGCCTGTCCAGTGTCCCTTTACCACTAGTAGCTATTTCCTGTTCTGAGCTCTACTCTTTTTTTTTTAATGATTTCCTTTGAGCCAGAGAATGCATATCCCAGAAACATCCAGGCATACTGTTTTATGCAGATACAAAATTCTACATTATAGATGTAGCTAATTATTTTTTTAAGATTTTATTTATTTATTTTTAGACATAGGGGAAGGGTGGGAGAAGGAGTAAGGAGAAAAACATCAGTGTGTGGTTGCCTCTCACGCTCCCCCTACTGGGGACCTGGTCCACAACCCAGGCATTCCCACTGACTGGGAATCGAACCAGTTACCCTTTGGTTCACAGACCAGTGTTCAATACACTCAGCCACACCAGCCAGGGCAGATGTAGCTAATTATTATTACACAAAGCAAGTTAGCCTGTCCATGATCAATTACATGCTTATAATTTAGGTAAGGGCAGAATCTCAGGTCCTTAGATCAGAGCCAGTCCCAAACCATCCCAATCAAAGTAATACATGCAACCATGTGCAGAAAATCCTGGTGGGCAATGAAATGATAAGAACATTAACTTAAGTAACTTAATTGGTACATTAACTTTGGCCATTTTTGACTTGGGTAACTTGGTGTGATAGAGGATGTGCTTTTTGTTTTTTGGTTTGCTTTGGTTCTGGGGGGTCTTGTGCATCATCTTAACACCTTGCTTATATTTTTGAAGCGTAGATTCTTTGAAACATAGGGGGAAAAAACTGGGGATAGCTAGTGTTTCCATTGTTTTTGGCATTGAATCAAGCGATGCATAGAAGTAGGTAATTATGTTAAGTCATCATCAAGGGATTTATATTTCTGAGTTTGCGGTTTTAACTCTCTCCCTTTTTGTTACCAAAAAAAAAGGGATGGAGTCAACTTTGGGAGAGTTGGAAACACAAAGATTCTGCCAAATTAGAAATGTGGTTGAAAGAGGAAAACATTATTATGAACAGCAGTTGAGGTTTAACTTGCTCTATTTTCTTAAGAAAAAAAAAAAGGAATGTAAAGAGTAAACTCTTGTCGAGATTTGTCATTTAAATCATCAAGGGTTCACCCTACAAAAGCTAGTGCATTTCTGGAAATAAGAATTTTTAGTCCCAGAATCCTTTTATTTTGCCACTTTCAAGCAAATGTCTTTAAATTCTGGAAAATGAAGAAAAGATCTTTAGTAGAGGGGGAAAACAAATGACTTTTCCTCCCTGATTTTTATTAGTACCTTTTGTTTTTTTTTTTAAGCCTTCCCCTCTATGGGTGGGTTCTACAAAGTCAATGGTCTGGGGAGGGGGTGATTCACAAGTTTGCATTTGAGGATATGAGACTGTGGTGAATGAGGAAGGGAGTAGGTGGCATAAAGTTGAAACTTCATGTGAAAAATTCCAGCGTCTATTGGCTGCAGCGATTTCACTTGTATAATGAGTGGCCTATTCCAGCTCACCCTGACCACACCCACTTGGAAAGTCCAGGGTGCACTTCGCAGTTTAAATGTCTACACACCAGAACAAAAAGTACAATAGCTATTGCTCAATTGCTAGTCAAATAACTTAGCACTGGGGAATTCCAGATGTTACTTAGGGAATTTTATACCAGTGCATCTCAATAAAGAACTGAAAGCACAAGAAGAAGAAAAAAAGCCTTATCTTTGCTCTAGATTTTGCAAAGGGGAAATTTCAACAGAATGCAGTCGTTGCCACACTTCTGTCAAGCAAGACACAAGGCTTGGGCGGCCTTGTTCGTGCATTTGTTTGAACACTTATGTAGCTAGTTTTCCTAAGTGTGTAAATTGAAGGGATACTGGCTGTGTGAGTCTGTATTTCAGAGGTTTTGTTATTATTTGGGGCTTTTTTTTTTTTACAGTTTGAGTATAATTAAAATTTGATAAAATTTCAGAGCTTTATTGCCCTACTTACACACAAAGGAAAGAGTTCATATTTTCTTTTTAAAAACAATTTTACACTTGCCAAAAGAGATGAAAGAATTGGCTTTTTTTCGTATTAAATATTCTCCTAAAATGTTTACTGTTTGGAGATTAGAAAAAGTACAGTCTCTGAAACTGTATTTTAACCTATAATAGTAACAAATTAATGGCATAAAATTAGATCTATCTTTTGCTCAAAATGCTCAAAATTTTTAAAATGCCAGCCTTAAACACTGAATTATTTTCAAATGTAGACATCCAGGCACTTCTTAACTTTTAAAAAAGACTGTGCAGTTTCCAGCAAGCACGTTCACGTAAGGCATTTCTGGGGGTCAGCAGCGGCAGGTAATGCAGTGTTCTTAACCCTACTTCACAAACCAGGAGAGGAAACTCCCAGGCCCCAAAGGCTACAGTGAGTGGTCATTTACCACTGAGTCATAGCCAGACCGTCCCTGTCTAGTGAATGGAGCCAAGTTGGCTTCCTGGTTTGTGCCTGTTGCCTTGTGTGTACTCTCCCAGAGGCAGAAGGTAATAGTGCCAGTGTCTTGGCCAGAACATCAAGATATATTAGAAAAGGGACAGACTTTAGAGACCACAATCCAATGCCCTCATTTCACAAAGAGCAAAAGGACTCAGGTTAAGGAATTTCCTCCAAGGTCACCTAAACTAGTTGGGGCAGAGCCGGGCTGGAACTGAGGTCCTGTGACTATCTGTCCCTGGCCCCTTTGCTCTTTTGGTATCAGTCATTAAAAATAAGGATTTTTTTCTTAAAGCTGGCATCACCTTGTGAAATGTTATCAGCTGACCCTTTGCCTAAGAAATTCCACCATTTGCATTTGTGCACGCCCTATTGGGTCTCCAAGGAGCCCTATTGGGTCTCCTTGATAGCAACAGGGCTCATCACTCTGAGCCCTTTGCTGGGTTTGGATGTGGATTTCTCAAATCGGCTTCCCTTGTGTCCTCAGGTGATGGAAACTGCCTCATGCACGCTGCTTCGCAGTACATGTGGGGTGTTCAGGACACAGACTTGGTCCTGAGGAAGGCCCTCTTCAGCACTCTCAAGGAGACGGACACACGCAACTTTAAATTCCGCTGGCAGCTGGAGTCTCTTAAATCCCAGGAATTTGTGGAAACAGGGCTGTGCTATGACACCCGGGTATGTTTTATTCGCCCATTAAGCATTTATTGACAGAGTTCCAGGGTGGGGAAGAGGGTACCTGAGGCCAGGCCCTGCTCTCAGAAGCAGATGATTTTCTAGGTCACATGAGCTTGGCTAAGCAGAGTGTTGTGGATGGAAAACACCAGAAACCTCCTGAGGGATGAAGCAAGGCTTCTGTCACTGCTGGGAGGCTTGAGGGCAGCAGCTTCCCAGCTGGGTGTCTCTTCACTTAGGCTTCATCCTTCTGACCATGGGCTTCCCTGTGGCGACTTGGTTGTTCTCAGTTTGATTGTCCTTGGCATGCTTTACTGAGCCAGCCAGTCAGATTCAGAGTGCACCGTTCTCAGTCACAAGTTTGGAATTTTTGTGTACATTTGGACGAGGGGCTTCAGTGTTATGCCTCAGCAGGGATTTTTTCGAAAGCAGGTGCTGTCCCCGCTGTCCTCCCCCACTTCTGAGTTTGCCTTGTAGTGGAAAAATGTAAAGGAAGAAAACCAAAATGGGGAAAAAAGGGTGATCATTTGAATGATGATTTCCAGAAAGGGGAAAAGCAAGCTGAGTTATATAAATGAATAACCATACAGTGAAGTCAGAAAGCCAGAAGAATTTTTTAATATAGAGTATGTTCAAGCATTTTCCCCCAAATTCTTCCTTTAGAATTGGACTGACGAATGGGACAACCTTATCCAAATGGCCTCCACAGACACACCAGGGGCCCGCAGCGGCCTTCAGTACACTTCCCTGGAAGAGATACACATATTTGTCCTTTGCAACATCCTCAGAAGGCCAATCATCATCATTTCAGGTAAGATGCCTGCAGGTCACTTACTTGTACGTAAGTGCGTTTCGGCTTTAATGCTTTAGCTCTTAGGAGAACCACGCTGCCGAAGTAACGGGCAACGGTAGTTAAATGGAATGTGATGAAAGTCACCCGAGGGCCTTATTTTTTTCTTCTTCTTTCCTTCAACAGACAAAATGCTGAGAAGTTTGGAATCGGGTTCCAATTTCGCTCCTTTGAAGGTGGGCGGAATTTACCTGCCTCTCCACTGGCCTGCCCAGGAATGCTACAGATATCCCATCGTTCTTGGCTACGACAGCCAGCACTTTGTACCTCTGGTGACCCTGAAGGACAGTGGGCCAGGTGAGAAAACTGAGCGTTCCTTCACGTTTGTGACTGCTGGTAGATAGCGGTGCTTGTCCCCCTGAATGTGGGTTTGCTCTTTTTCTCCTTGCTGCAATAGTCTCACTGAAGTGAATTATTTGTATTTGAATCTAATATTCTGTCATTTGCTTGGTTAGCAATAGTAATGCCATAGCAGTAATTGTGCTACCCCCTTACCTTTTGTGTATGGCTTCAGAATTCCTTTTAGCATGTTAGTTGCAAGTAGGATATATATATATATATATCTTACTACTACCATTTCTATTAATAAATGACCAATTATGGCCACACAGATCCCTTAATACAGTGCATGGAGCAGGTAAATGTCTGTCAGGTTAGCTATTACTGTAATAGCTTAATGTGCAGTAGGTACTTTATAGGTGCTTTAGGTGTATTACTTTATTTCATTTCATCTCACAGCATCTCTGGGCGCTGTAGGCATTGGTAGCCTTACTTTATAGTTGAGGCACTGGAAGCTCAGAGAGGGTAATAACTTTCCCAATGTCCCAGAGCTTTTTAGGGGCAGATTCAGGATTCAAACTCAGGTCAGTCTGATTGTCAAGTGTGGGAATTTAACCAAGATCCTCTGCCTCCAGGCTGCCTTACATTCTGTGAGCTTCCTGGAAACAATACATTTTATATTAGAGTTTAGAAGAGTTTGTTTCCGCGTTTGACTTTGTGGCTAGACAATAGTTTTCCACTCTGTAATTGTATCCTTTCTGCATCTTCAAATGTTAACCATTGTGTGTACAGCCTCTTACATCATCTCATTCAGTAGATGTATGTGTTACTTACATGTTGTTTTTTCCCCTCAGAAATCCGAGCTGTTCCACTTGTTAACCGAGAGCGAGGAAGATTTGAAGACTTAAAAGTTCACTTTTTGACAGATCCTGAAAATGAGATGAAGGAGAAGCTCTTGAAGGAATACTTGATGGTGATAGAAATCCCCGTCCAAGGCTGGGACCACGGCACCACCCATTTGATCAATGCTGCAAAGTAAGCGCTTTATCTTCCCGGAGTTCTGTTGCTATCTCTGTTTTTCATTCAGCCACAGAAGCTGCCGCCACCTCAGCGCTCAGCAGTGAAGTTACTGCCTCCAGCTTCCTCCAGTGCCAAACAAGTTCAGGGGCTTGTCAGACTCAGAGAGGTTCGCTTACTTGAGGCATTAGTAACTTTGGTTTCAAGTGAGAACCAGTAATTTACCCATCGTGATTTCCCTGCATATCTGGATGCTGAGAGTCAAGAGTTGGGGCTTTTAAAAGTTTGTTTACATCAAGGATAGTTGTTTTCTTCCTTGCTCTGGTACTAGACTAGCAACTGAAAGTTCTTAGAAACAAAAGCTTTTTTTTTTCTTCTTAGTTTCTTGGTAAGGACAGACATACCAGACCGGGTTTTGTTGAATGTGTTTATGTAGCAGCCACGTGATTTCACCACAAGGAAAGGGGAGGAGACACCCAGAGTGTACACTGTACAGGTAGCCAAGTTCTAAACACACTGACTTTAGGTTAACGAGGTGCCTATTTCTTAGAACTTGAAATGCACAAAGATGACCTCAAAAGAGGTGAGAGAATTAGTTTGCCAAAGCAGAGAGTAACAGATTTCGGTAAATAATGCCTACCTGTGTGTCTCTTAGTTACACTCATGGCCATTAACTCCATCAGAGACCAGGCACCATTTTAAAAATAATTAACAGCAAAATCCAGAACACAAAGTTCCAAAGTAGTTCGCACCATGAAGCAGACTAGTGCCAAAAGAACATGCTGAGTAATTTTTTACTAGAAATTAGATCTCCGAGAAGTTAGAAAGTAAAAGTGACTTTTTAAAAGGAGAATAGAGTCATTAAATGTAGAGGCAGCCCTTTCTTTAGAGTTATCCATAGTTCTGGGCGGACCAGGATTGATTAAAGAAGACTGTGATTCTTGAAATCGTGACATCCTGGGCTGTGTAGTGTTGGAGGTGCAGACTCTCCATGGTAGGTTTGCAGTTCAGTGACTACTTCCAGAATCCACAGGCACTATGCTGAAATTTGCTCTTATAAGCTATTGACATATAATTGTGTGTATGCATATAAAGTCTTATATTTTTCCTTTTGGCCCTTAGGTTGGATGAAGCTAACTTACCAAAGGAAATAAACTTGGTAGATGATTACTTTGAACTTGTCCAGCACGAGTACAAGAAGTGGCAAGAGAACAATGAGCAGGGGCGGAGAGAGCTGCACCCTTTGGACCCCTCCATCCCCCAGCTATCTCTCATGGACGTAAAATGCGAAACACCCAACTGCCCTTTCTTCATGTCCGTGAACACCCAGCCTCTGTGCCATGAATGCGCAGAGAGGCGGCAAAAGAACCAGAACAAGTCCCCAAAGTCAAAGTCCAAGCCAGGCCCTGACGTGGTGCTTGGAGCCTCTCGGGGTGAGGCCTATGAGCCCACAGCCTGGAGCTCGCAGGAGCCAGCCGGGGGGCCTCATTCGGCCCCTCCAACAGCACCCAGCCTTTTCCTGTTCAGCGAGACCACCGCGATGAAGTGCAGGAGCCCCGGCTGCCCTTTCACGCTGAATGTGCAGCACAACGGATTTTGTGAGCGTTGCCACAATGCCCGGCAACTCAATGCGGGCCACACCTCAGAAAACACACGGCGTTTAGATCCTGGTAAGTGCCAGGCCTGCCTCCAGGACGTCACCAGGACATTTAATGGGATCTGCAGCACTTGCTTCAAACGGACTACGGCAGAGCCCTCCTCGAACCTCAGCTCCAGCATCCCTCCTTCCTGTCATCAGAGGTCTAAGTCAGACCCAGCACAGCTTATCCAGAGTCTCTCCCCCCATTCTTGCCATAGAGCTGGGAGTGAAGCCCCCTCTGGCTGCCTCTCTCAGGCTGCACGGACTCCAGGGGACAGGACAGGGACAAGCAAGTGCCGGAAAGCAGGCTGCATGTACTTTGGAACTCCCGAAAACCAGGGCTTTTGCACACTGTGTTTCATCGAGTACAGAGAAAATAAACGTGAGTGAAATGATGGATTTGTTAACCCCTGTTTTGAAGCCCCTGTCTAGAGGGGTTCCTTCTTGACCTTTCAGACAGGAGACCCTCCAGGCACTAGGGTAAAGTGTCACACAGAGGGACAGTCACACTGGCTCGGCCAGCCGCACATGGGAACCAGAGGCACAGAATACTGTCATCCAAATGTGCCCTCCTGATAGAGTTCGTTGCGTTTGTTTCCATAGGTTATTTGGTGTTGTATTTATAAGGCAGAGTTTAAACTAGACTTTTTTGAAACTTTGGTACAATAGAGAAAACTCAAGACCTGAAGAGCAGCTGGAGAGAGGGAAGTCTTTACTGACATTGTAAAAAAAAACCTGTGGTTTTAGAAATCTCTAATTTGAAAGCAGGACGAGCAGTTAACGTGGCTCTGCTCTGTGACTGTGACTGACCTGTGTGGGACATTCAAAAGGGAGAGATTTGTAAAATCAAAGCTGTTTCAGTGATAGAGTTAGTATCGTTTTTTAGCCTTTGCTGAACCCATAAAAGGCAGCATCTTCTCGTGTATCTGTTGAAGGCCGGCCTAATCTGGATTTCGAACCTGTTTATTTCTCTCAAGGTGCTGTTTCTTTCCACTTGGTGACCCATACGTAGTACTGATGGTATCAACTCTCTTCCAGATTTTGTTGCTGCCTCGGGGAAAGTAGGCCCCACAGCCTCCAGATTCCAGAACACAACCCCCTGCCTGGGGAGAGAATGCGGCACCCTCGGAAGCACCGTGTTTGAAGGATACTGTCAGAAGTGTTTCATTGAAGCTCAGAATCAAAGATTTCATGAAGCAAAAAGGACTGAAGAGCAACTGGTGAGACATTTTTGAGGTACTTCCCCCTAGTCCTCCTTGCTAGAGCAGCTACTATTGATTTACATGGTCTTAGCATACGTACCTCAGAATTCATTTTAGGAAGTAAATAAAGTTAGCCATAGGATAAAACCTCTTCAAGCCTCCCAAAGCTAGAGACCTCTTGGAGTTGTAATAGAAGCACAGACATCAATGTAGCCAGCATACTTTCTTAAATGATCCTTTACCAAGAGGAGATGGGATGAAGAGGCAGAGCATCCAGATGCCCCCACTTAATGGCACAGAAGAAAAACTTTGACTGATAGATGCCTCTCTTACTGTTTACCAAACAGCAGGAATCTGTCTAAATAAATAATGGCAGCTTATGCATCTCAATAGACTCCAGCTAGGCCAGTGTTCCCAGGCCTCTGGGTTAGGATTGGGGGTTCCATTGGCAGCCCTTTGGCCAGGTCTGCTTTTGTGGCTTGGGGAGGAAAGTGCCTGGAGAGCTCTTATTCACAGAGGCACATGGAACTCTGTTCCGTTGGCCAGACAGATAGTCCTCACCCCTCAGAGCTCCCTGTAGCATCCACACTGTCCTCTGAGATCACACGTGCTTTCCCTGAGAAACGTGAAACACAGTTCTCTCTGCTCTTTCCCCTCAGAGACTGAGCCAGCACAGAGACGTGTCCCGGACTACGCAGAGTGGCTCCAGGCCCAAGTGTGCCCGGGCTTCTTGCAAGAACATCCTGGCCTGTCGCAATGAGGAGCTCTGCATGGAGTGCCAGCACCTCGGCCAGAGAGTGGGCCCTGGGGCCCACCGGGCTGAGCCTCTTGCCGAAGAGCCCCCCAAACAGCGCTGCCGAGCCCCCGCCTGTGATCACTTCGGCAACACCAAGTGCAATGGCTACTGTAATGAGTGCTTTCAGTTCAAGCAGATGTATGGCTAACAGGAAACAGGTGAGCCAGCCCCAGCTGTTAGCCAACATGGTGCTATACCCTAAACACTCTGGTGCCGCTGGAGGGTCAGGCCCTGCAACAGAAGACTCGAGATTGTCTTTGGGAAAGAGAGGGAAGATAAGTTCCTGGCGGTGGCCTTGACTTTGGTAACCGGAGAACATTCCCTGGTGGCCTTGGAGCAGAGCTTGTGACTGGCAGTAGATGGTCTCCAGTTCAGCCTGTGGCTCTGCCTCCTCCCCTGCAAGCAGAAGGCCAGGAGCGTTATGGAGCTGGAATGCGTGTCAGGACTGCTTCATCATCTTTCAAGACAGAGTCAGAGCCACTCCACCTGCCTCCATGGGCATTGCCCAGAGGCGGGAAGCTGAATCTGCATGGTCCCCAGGCCCTCTGTGAGCAGGTCGTGGCCCGCGGGCCCTCTGTGAGAAGGTCGGGAAGCTCAGGGAAAAAGGACATTTTCAGAGTGTCAGTAGTTCATGGTTTTTCCTTACCTGCCTCATTCCTTTCTCGTGGACTGTGATTCTGAGGCTGCTGAGACTAAGTACATTCTGTAAAGCAAACCAGCTGCTCTTTACAATATGCACGTTGTAAAAATCAGAATATTTTAGTGGGAAGATGTGTAACTCTTGGTTATCACTGTCTTCACTTCCAAAGAGGCCAACTTGAACTGAGGTGTGCATAAATAATGTGTACATATATAATGTACCCTTGTGTATAAGGGTTTTTTGTTTGTTTTTTTTTTTCACTGTGTTGAAATGCTGCCCTAGAGTAAGAAGACCGAACAATAATAACCTATTTTCTGGTTGTTGTTGGGGCACCACCTATGTGTACAGCTTTCATGAACTCAACCTGCCACCTTGGTAAAGGCCTTAGGTCTGTAGAGTTTACTTTATTTATTGTATTGCAAACTTTAAGGTTATTTAAATGAAGTTGTTTCTCCTGCTCTGGGGCAAATGCTGTGGTGTCTTCTTGAGATGACGGATTTGCTGTGGGCATGCTGTGGAGCCAGGCAAGTTCCTGACTTCATAGGGAGTCAGTCTGTCTGATGCACTTTGGCTGCCTTCCCTAGGAAGAAAGGAATTGCAGCAATAGTAAATTCATTAAAATCCATGCTTCTTCCTAATGAAACTTTGGCCAGACCCATGTCCCAGCCACAGTATATCATCGTCTCTGACTATTCTACCTCCTTAGAGAGAACATTGGGAAGGAGCAGGGATGGGATTAGCGAAGGTCCCAGGGTAAGATGTGGCCTTCGATGTGGTGGTTCTATCTGCTCTGTTAATGCTGTGTCCTGGGGTGCAAGGCAGCGACCTTGCGTCCAGTGAAACTTTAGCTTTGGGACAGCAAAGCCCTATAACCATGAGCATGAGGAAATTTCTTTCCATCCTTGGCCTGCAGTCTCTGTGTGCTTTGTGTCACTGTCATGCTGTTTCTAGAAAACAAAAGAAGGGAACACATTGCCCACAGAGGTCTGGACTTCGGACAGGAAAATACTGGCAGTCTATAACTCTACACGGTCTTCGGCGTTTTCATCTATTTCCTTTAAAGTTGATATTTTAATATTTTGTGTATAAATATTCTCATCCTTAATGTGAAAAAATGGAATTATTTATACTTCTTATAGAAAACATTTGAAATTTGCACATTTAGTTATCCCAGTAGAATTGTTTACTCCATTGTTTATTAAAATTTCCCTAAATAATTGTAACTTTCCACAAAAGCCAATATTAAAAAATAAATTATTTAAGAACAAATTTTGATGTTTTCTACTTGTGAATGACAAAGAAGAAGGCCTGAATGTTAAGGCCACACTTCCCAAGCAACTTCATTTTGAGGTGGACCTGGGCAGGGGATACATGGGTAGTAAGAGGACTTTGTGAGAATCATAACTGTGTGAGGGTAAGACATCAGGTTTACCAGCAGGACCCCAAGGCCTGGATAGGACTGCCTGTTTCCATGAGCTGCTAGGGCCCTGTGCTCCTCTGAAAATTCCTGCCCTAAGCCTAATAACATGCAGAAAGAGGAAGGAGGAGAGAGACAGGAAAGGAAGAGAAATAGGAGGGGAAGAAGGAAGACTGGCATAGATTTCCTGCATCAGACCTTAGAAGAGGTGACCTGGGGCTGCAATGGCCATGAGGACTGGCAGCATCCGTGTGCTGGGAAGTAATAAAATGACACATTCTTCTACCCATGGAAGATTGATTCAGGAGGACCGGGAAGCTCCTGGACTCTTTCTTCTTCTTCTTTTTTTTAAGTTCTCCAGGAGATTCTGATCATCAACCAGATTTTAGAACCACACTTTTAAAAAATTATAATCTTCTTTAATTTGGGGGAAATTTTAATATACAAGAAAGTCAAGTATAATGAACCCCCATATAGCCATCATCCAGCTTCAACAACTATCAACATTTTGCCAAGTATGTTTCATTTCTCACCTCTTTTTTTTTCTGGATTATTTTGAAGGAATCCCAGATATCGTGTCCTCACATCTATGTATACATCTGTGTGCATCTCTAATTAAAGAATATGTTCTTTTTTATATAGCCACCATTATTACACCTAGATAAATTATTTTTGAAATCATTCAATACTAAGTGTGTATTCCCATCTCTCAGATTGTTCACTCTACAAAATGTCCTATTACTTTTGGTTACTACCATTTCTTAAGGCTCTTTTATTCTGTAATATTCTCTTCAATTTTCATGCTATTAATTTGTTAGGGCAAGTAGGTCATTCGTTCTGTAAAATAGCCCACATTCTGGATTTCACTGATTGCTTTCTTATGGGGTCATTTAACTCATTATTCTACATTTCTTACTACCTTCTGGTTCAATTAGGCAAGCATTCTTTGCAGGTGGTACTGTGTGTGCCATTGCATCCCATCCTGTATGAGCTGCTTGAAGGAATCACACCGCCTCAAATGGACCTCTTTTTCTCCGTTCTTCTTTCCATCTCCCACCCAGCATTAAAAATTACAATTCTTCAGTCAGCATGAGGGACGTAAGCATTTGACCATAAGTCACCAGGATTTCTAAAATAGGAAGTGACTTATAATTAGCAAATTTTATCTGACTCAGAAGAATGGCTCCTAGACAGGGAACTAGGGCAGGTTTGGAGCCAGTTAGACTTCTGGGGGTTAGGGGCCCTAAAAAGCACTTGCACAATTTTATGTTGGGGTGTGTACATCATTTTTGTGAAGTGGGGCCAATCAATGGCTTCCTTCAGAGTTTCAAAGAAATAGATGACTTTCCAAAAAGCAAAGAACCTAGACATAAGAGAGCTGAAAAGTAAGGCTTGAGAAAAGAACTTGCTTTCCTTCAGTGTGTCTAGATCTTTACTTCCAAAACTGTGGAATGTCACCTTCATACCACACAGGGGTGAAAGAAAGCTCAGTATCATCTAAAATTGAACTCATGATATTTTTATGCCTGCCCTCTTCTTTCCATGCTCAGGGAAAGGTATTATCGTCATCCTACCAACCCAGATGTTCCCCCCACTCCTACCACATTCATGACATGTATCTCCAAAACATCTCTCAGATCCATTCCTTCCCCTCTCTCCTGCTGCTCTAGCTTGGCCTCCTTCTTTTTTCCTCTAGCCTGCCCTTTATAGCCTACTCTCTCTCTCTCTCTACCTTTACTACTTACCTGTGCCTGTTAATCATAGACCTCGTGATGCTTTTCCTCCAAAACTTTTCCTCTAAAACTTCCTAATGTCTTTCTTCTCCCAAAGCTTGGAGCATGCAGCCAGGAGATGCAGGAAGACGACAGGAAACTGAGTTCATTTAGCTAGCATTTGATTTATGAACTACTACTGGTATTCTCCCTTTGTCAGCCCCAGGGGCATCACTGTCACCTGAGCAATCCTGAAGTCACTGCGAGTTGCTCAGCTCAGAGGGTGTTAGCCAGCAGTGGCACCTTCATTCATTCACTTCCTGCATGTAGACACGAATTACATTTGCCTCACCCCTTGTTACGTGATTTTTTTCGCCAAAACTGATATAGTTGTGCCACCTATAAACTCTTATCTGCACACAGGAAAACAAATTTTCTAGTGTTTTTAAAAATTATTCAAACAAAGAGTTTCAGGGCATTTTGAACCAATTTATTGGAAATATTGACATATCTATACCTTCTCGACTGATCAACATAAAAAGATTGGAATTTACTAGTGGAATTTCAACAAAAACCTTTGCATAATTGATAGCTGTCAATGAAATATAATGAATCATGAACAAGGAGGCACAATGATTTTTTTCTTTCTATCCATTTGTGTTCTTCTGTCTTCTGTAGGGGTCTTTCCCTATAGTCTGTGACATCAAGGATCACAATAAAGTGAACTTAGACTCTGACTTTGAGATGACTTTATCCTAAAGTAATAGATGATGTAGTATTTTTTAAATAATGAAACATGTTTATTAATTTTATTATTTTTATTGAGAGCACAATGGATTTTTAGCATTATAAAAACAAATTTTAAAACATGATTTATCTTTATTTCAGTGTTCTAAAATTCCTATATTTCACCATTTTAAAAATATTTTATATAATATAATCATATAGTTTAATTGATTTAAAAGAATATATATATTGTGAATGCAAGTTCAAAAATGTTTTTAAAGGTGGTGTGAGATCAAAAGCCTTTGGAGTCCAGTTTCCAATATGGTATGAAATGCTCTTTAAATGCAAACTTACATCTTTATTCATGTCTCCCTCTGCCATATTATTTCTATCTCATTGTCTTTTAGCCTCCTCTGCCCCCTCTAGAATAGAGCACCTTTTTGGTCTAAGGACTCCTTTACACTCTTAAAAATTACTAAGGACCCCAGAGAGCTTTTGTTTATGTGTGTTATATCTATTGGGTTGGCCAAAAAGTTAACTTGATTTTTTCCTTAAGATAGCTCTAGTAGTGCTTAGTTGTTTTTAACTTCATTTGAAACAATTTACTTAGTTTGCATTGTGACACTGTCATGATGAGTGTGCATTTAAAAAAATTATCAAAATCGGTGAATTTTTGTGTAGCTATTTTAATATTGAGGATGGAAGAAAATACACAATATTTTTGGCATATTATGCTTTATTATTTCAAGCAAGGGAAAAACACAACTGAAACACAAAAGATTTATGCAGTGTATGGACAAGGTGCTATGCCTGATCGAACCTGTCAAAGTGGTTTTTGAAGTTTTGTGCTGGAGATTTCTTGCTGAACAATTCTCCATGGTCGGGTAGACCAGTTGAAGTTGATAGTCAAATTGAGACATTAATTGAGAACCATCAATATTATACCACTCAGGAGATAACTGACATGCTCAAAATATTCAAATCAATAAAGTTATTGGTGAAAATTAAAAATGTGTCTTCTATTTTTTGGAAAAAACCGTGCGGACTTTTTGGCCAACCCAATATTTGTATTTAGCATTTTAGAAATTAAAACTAAAAAAAAAAATTCAAAGCACAGAACACACAAGTAAACATTCCATTAGGTTCCAGAACAATGGCATCATTCCATGTCATAGAGCTTCTGGAAAACTCCACTGGACACACAGGAGAGACTGAGCAAGAAAGGTAAATAACATGTTAGTGTTGTTATGAACATATTCTTTCTGACAGTCTCAAGAACCCCCAGACATCTCCAGACCACACTTAAAGGATCTCTACTCTTTTTTTTTTTTTTAAGAATCTCTACTCTTAACAATGATTCTAAGCAAGCATTCCCATCACCAACCACATCAGCAACGAACACTGCAGAACGTTTTGTGCCCTGCCTCCAGCCAGGATTTCAGTGAGTATTGAAGGTTAGGCTTGATTGCACCAAACCCTGGCTGGGAAGATCTCTACAATGGACCCCATGCTTTGTTGTGTCCCTGCCAGTAAAACTTTTTTGAGCTTGTACTCCCATTATATGTGTGTTTATTTCTTTATAAATTATATACATATATTACCATATCGGTGTATCCCATGGTTTGTAAAACATGCAAAACATTGAGATAAAAACTAACTAAAAGAAATTCTACCATTTTTCTGCAATACCCCTGTGAGTTCTCTGCACACACTTTGGAGACAGTGGCTGGAGAATAGTCAGCAAATATCTCTACCTTTTTGCCTTTCCTCAGGAAGTCTCCTGGATGGCCCTTCTGCTTTGCATTCCCCTCTCTCCTCTTTCTTCCCCAGAATCTGGCAGACTTCCTTCCTCTTGCTCTGAATTCTCCCAGATATCATGGAAAGAACTTGACATTTTGTAAAAGAAACAGTTATAGATTCAAACCATGACCTCATTGCCTGTTAGTTATTCAGACTTGAGCAAGTTGCCTCATGTCTCTGAGTCTCAGGTTCCTCATTCGTAAAATGCTCATTAAATATTTTTAAAAATACATTGGGGAACTTCTCCCTCTCTTCTTTCCTATCAATAATCAAATTAATGGTTCTCAGCCCTGAGGACATGTTAGAATCACCCAGAGAGCTTTTAAACTGAGCCAATGACCAGAGATTCCCACATGTAATTGGCCTAGGAAGGCGTTCTCATGCACTGGATTTTGTTTTTAAACTTTGGGTGAATTTAATGTGCATCCAGGGTTTGGAATCACTAGAAACCAAAATAGTACTATTTTCACTGAAGCAATGAAGAGAAAGGGACCAAAATTACAGTGAGCACCTACGGCACTTGAAGAGGACAGGTACCTTCTGCAGGTGACCAACTTGTCATCTGCATGCCCACTAGATGGCTTTTATTATCATTGTGAGTCTTCTTTGGCATAAAAGAAGCATGAAAGCTCCATCTTTTAGCGACAACATCATAGTGACCAAGATCAGAGACATGCCACTGTACTAATAATTTACATGAGAACAACTAACTGCTAGAGAAGTACAAACACATGCACCCTTTGGTCAGTGCACCACACTTCTCAGAGGCTTACTCCCCACTAACCTCTATTATCAGGATACCTGATGAGAATCAGATGGCAGGGAGCTAGGACTGCCTTCGTGTGACTGATGTGTTTTTCTGCCTATTGGGGTAGAGCCATCTCCAGGTTCCAACAGGTGGGGCCCTCATTCTTTATAGAGCAGGAGTCCTCCATGATGCTGTTTCCTACATGTGGTGTTTGGATGGACCGTGTCTGCCTTTGAGAACCTGCCTGGTCTTTGTGTCACTATCCCTACCACTGATTGGCCTACTTGCCTCTAATCATGCCAATACCTCCCATTAGGCCACAGACTGTCTCTTCTGGTGACTTGGTGCATTTCTAGGCTAGTTTATTATTTAACTCCCAGAGGAAAATCCTATTTCTAAGCTACACCCCCCCTTAAATTACTACCTGAGGATCTTGAGATCAAAGGTAGTAATTTGGAAAATCCTTAGAGTTTGTTAAGAGATTTGACATAACATTTTCAAATATTATTAAATATTATATTACAAAGGATATCTAGCTGTCAGTCTACACAAGAATCACAATAAGAGAAGATATTATTTACAGTATGAGGAATCATAGAAAGCACAAGCATGAATTTCTTAACATTAAGAAAACTGGAACCCTGAAAAGTCTACGGAAAGGAGTGGAATAAATCCTCTGTCACTGTGAGAGAGAAACATCGATGGATTTGCTCTCATACATGCCCCAGTCAGGGAATGAACCCACAGCTGAGCCACACCGGCCAGGCATCCCTCCACACACTTTAAAACACAGCTCATCTATTTACATGAGCTTTCTAATATCTTTCAGTTCTATGAGTCAGTAAAACTCTGCCCAGGTTTCAGGGATCCAACTTCATTCAAGTCCTCGCTCCTGAAATCTTCCAGGTCAAGGGTATCCCCACATCCCCTCCCACCAGCAGTTTTATGAAGGCGAAATCATTTAGCATGTTGGTTGAATGCTGAACTAGTTTCAGCAGTATATAATGCTTCTCTGTGAACTGCAGTTTTACAGTTAGATTTTCCAGTAGAACATTGAGTCAGAAAATAGGAAGTAGCTAGCACTTCACACTTTGCATGATAATCTGTAGAAAATTTAAACTAACATTGACTTAAACTTAAGTTTAGAAAACTTAAAATGATTCAATGGAAGCTTGATGGTGATTTTATGCTTTCTTGAGAATTTAAAGACATCCTCCGGTTTGTGGTTTTAAAGTGGGCACTTATAAGTAAAAATAATTGTCATGTTACTAGCTACCTTTCCTCAGCTTTCAAAGTATTAAGTTTTCTAACTCATGTCTGAAGTGAATTTTGATTTAAAACACCGTATTCAAAATGGAAAATATTTTCAAAGTAGGAGACTGACTTTTTTTTAAATCTGAGGCGGAGACCTCTAGCCTTTCAATAACCATGGACATACTGGAAGGGAAAACATACAAAATTACTGGTGACCAAAAAAATATATTTAAGAAATAGACATTAAAAAAGAACTGTCTTTTTCATAGTGAAAAAAAAAGTTTTGATGAGTGGAATGGAAATTGTTGACACAGAGACTTCTGGACCAGCAAAAGGATCAGCCCATTAGTTTGTGAGTCTGTGGAAAATGTACCAAAATTAATTTAACCACAAAGTTTAGAAACACATTACTTACATTTACTTTATGCCTCTTTTATTGTCTATGTAGAATTTTGTATTTTTGAGGAAAGAACAACTTAGTATTCCATATCTGGGTAACTATGCTAACATCTCTTCCATCCCTCAAATATATTAAAGATGATATCTGATTGTCAGAGACTTTGCTAACAGATGTCATAATAATATAGTAGGCATATGTTCCAAAACATCACGTAGATAGAGAATTACAGTATAAAATATTATTTAATACAAATAAAGTTAAATAAAAGGAGCCAGAGTTTTCTAATAAGAGTTTTTTTCATTAAAAATTTAAAAAAGAGCAGAAGAATGGTTAAAGTCTATTCATTGAGAATCTATTAGCTCTTCTAGCCTCTCATGCCCACCAACCAGATTGTTTTGCCTCTGGACCACCACACCAGCCTGCTAACTGATCTTTTGGTTCTTAACTATGACCACTGCAGCCCATTACATTACAGCCAGTGGGATCTTTTTAAATGTCCATCTAATTATGGCACGCACACCCCCATCTTGGGCTCCATGGAAAAACCCTAGACTTGGAGGATTTCAGAGGCAAGGACTTGAATGAAGCTTGAGGTCCCTGAACTTTGAACAGAATTTCACTGGACCATGGGGCTGGTTTTTAAAGGCCCACTGTGGACTTTCATCTAAGTCCAAGGTCCTTAGCATAGCCCACCAGGCCCTCCATGATGTGGGTTTCTTTGGGGTTCTGTCCACAAGCACAGAGAATCCAGGCATGGTATGAGCCCACAGCCGAGGGCCTGCCTCTGCCCACACTGCCACTGTTTCCTAGCCAACTCCCTCAGGACTCAACTCAGGGGTCCCTCAACCCAAGAAATACCTCTGTTCCACACTCTCCAGTCTCAGAGCTTTTCCTCAGTGTTTCATTAAACTCTGTGCACTTTCTGTCACTATCTTGTAATTATTGGTAAACTTGTTTATCACCAATGTGAATTTCTTAGACAAACTCTTTTTCTATGTCCCAAATGCTTAACATAAAGTCTGACACAGTTTGGACTTTCTCTGGACACAAACATCGAGACAGTGTTTGAGATCTGATATGTCTATTAAGGATCAGAATTTCATGTTTTTCCCAGGGTCAGCCCTCTCTACCTCCAACCATGGACATAAAAAATCAGTAATGAGGTGTATCTGGAAAAAATCCAGCCGTGTGTGTGTGTGTGTGTGTGTGTGTGTGTGTGTGTGTGTGTGTGTAGTTTGTCTTGTAGGGATCACCACTAATGAGCCTCAATGAGAAGGCTCAACACCATTGAATTCAAACTTAAGGAGCATGTCCATAATCACTTGCATATGCACAACTATTTTGTGATTTCTTAACAGATCCAACTTTATAAAGAGACTTTCTTTGCATAGAGTTTCTTCATCAAAGTAGTTCTGTAAATGTGAATCATCTAGTTGACCCATACAAAACAAGTCTGTATTAGAGTGAACACTTAGAAGATTTCTTTCTATCCCTACTCAGGATATGTGTATATTTCTTGGCTTGCTCCAAAATATCTTACAGTCTCCCCCACTCAAATTTGCTCTTTGTGCACTTTCTTAACATTTATTGAGCACCTCTGTATTGCAAGCATTTGGATACGAAGATCGGTAAGATGCATCCATGTCTGCAAGAGCTCCTATCCAGAGAATGAAACAAACACAAGTCGCAAAATTACACCACCATGGTGAAAATTATATCATCGGTCAAACTTAGTCTGCGAAAAAGAGACACTAGAAATCCTCAGCAAGAAGGAATTTAATATAGGAAATGTGATGCTAACAAAACTGATGCAATTGTTGGGGAAGAGACGCTCAGGAAAATTGCCGTTGGCTTTCAAGAGGAAGATGCAATTTTTGCATTTTCATTCTGCCTATATCTGCTGCCTACAGCTCTCACCAGAGAATAATGGTTTTCTCTCTCTCTCTTTCTCTCTCTCTCTTTTTTTTTTTTTTGCTTTTAAATCTCTGGTGAGTTCCTCTCAGAAGAGCACTCTAAATAAGAACCTTGCTAGCAAGATAGCCAGAGAAATGTCATTTCCAGGCCATTAGTCCCTACACAGAAAGGAGACCTTGGAAGGGCCAGCAAAGATGGGAGCAGCTAACACGGCCTCTACACTTTAGTCGTGTGCTGTTTCACAGAAGAGACAGAGTCTGAGCAATGCTCGTTAATCGATTTCATCATTATGCAAACATCATGGAGTGCATCTACACAAACCCAGATGGTACAGCTTACTGGCCATCTCAGCTTATGGTGTAGCCTATGGCTCCTAGGCTACAAAGCGGTACAGCATGTTCCTGTACAAAACAACATGAGATTAAATCAAGCACAAGAGAAAATGAGGCAGTGAAGAGATACAATAAACATGAGATGCATAAAGCTGCTGTCAGCATAACATGGTGTACTGTTCTCCAGAAAACAATTTTTAGAACACTAAAGTAATGATAATAAATATAGTGTATTACATCTATAAACCAGTAATAGTCATTTATTATCATTACCAAGTATTTTGTACTATACATAATTACAGTGCTGTATTGTTATATATGACTGGCAACACAGTAGGCTCGTTTACACCAGCATCACCTCAAACACATGAGAAATGCATTGCACTGCAACATCACTGGGCAAAGGAATTTTTCAGCTTCATTATAATCCTAGGGGCTACCTTCACATATGCATCAAGGACTGAAACATTGTTTTGTGGCTCATGACAGTACATATGTGTGTGTGTGCATCTTCCCTACTCCGAAAGAGACTAATCAGCTTGGATCTGCCAAAAAGCTATGCAGAGCTTGATAGATGTGTGCCTCCTAGGAACCATATTCTCACACAGGTGCTGGCCTGATGTATGAGAAATCAGGAGAAATTTAAGGGATGTTTCTCAAAAGTCTGTCACATCCACTGGTTTTTACCCTACTAACCATAACGGTATCTGATAGTTATACCTTTTGAGTAATTACTTGGGAGTTAATGTGTTGTCTTGGGAGGTCTAATACATTAATCTTTCACGCTGGAAAGTTAGCTGCCTCCTGAGATGAATTGAAGGTCAATTCAAAGTGGAGATTAGTCATCTCCAGCCCCCATCAAGTGGAAAGAACACTGAAATAAGAGACAAAAAGTCTGAGTTCAAGTCCTAAAGAGGTCATTTATTAACTATATAAACATAAATAAGTCACTTGACTTTTTAAAGCCAGTTTCCTCTTCAGTGAAATAGAAATTTAGCAAACCTGCCCCCCACCTCGCAGAGTAATTTTAAGATTTAAAACTAGAGTGGAAAAATATATACATGAAGACATTTGGTAAACTATAAATGTTGTGAAGGTCAGAACCCCAGAAAGCTTACCTGAAAAGTCTGCTAGGGCCTTGGCGAGGCAGAGATGAGGAGGAAGGAGGAAGCTAGAACTGATGAGGGATAAACTAGCCATAACAAGTAGGTCCTGAGATGAATGGCCAGATTCTCAATTTAAGTGTCCAAAGGGATATAGTAAACGTGATATGGTATCAAGATCTAAGAGGTCATATTTGGGGCAAAACAGGACTGTCCAGGAAGATGCACCTTTTAAAATCAGGCCCTTGGCAGGGTTGACTGGGATCTGTCTCTTTTGCAAGAGGATCTCAGCAGCAGATCAAAGTCCAGGCAGTAGCATTCAGCACACACATAGTAGCTTGGCATGGAATAGGCCATCAATATATTTTTGTTGACTTGACCAACTGACTAATAAAATAAATGAATAAACATCCGGCAATAGGACAGAGTGTTATCAATTCCCCAGAAAAGCCAAGTACAGTTCATGGCCTGACTCCAGGCCTGTATAAAGAATTTTGGTGTTAATCGACAAGCTGCTCAGTGACATGCGCTGAGCAAGCTCAGTGTAGTCCAGAAGGAAGAGAAAAGATGGATCTCAATGGGCTGAAGACATCAGAGCACGCCCAGGGCACAGTGTCTCGGCTCCCACACGAATTCAGGATGGCACCTATGGGGTGCGGTTGAGGCAGCTGATGTATTTCAAAACGTGGTCAGAGCAGCTGGGTCAGGACTGGGATGGAGCTAAGAATGAAGGTGGCAGGTGTCTGAAGCTTAATAGGAAGTGAAAATATACATTACTATATTATCACACTGAGTTTTTAAACATTGACTACTAATCTAAAAATAAATAAAAATTTTGCTTTGGTACCCAGAGGGAGTTTAATATGGATTCATTTTAATACTTAACTTTAATATTTCACTACTAAAATTCCTATTCTTGAAGAATGATTAATCGCATGGGGAAATGGTAAGCAAGCAGTGAAAGAGTAGATACAATGGCACACGCTGCCATGGTCAGAATCTGTGTATGTGTCTGTGTGTGTGTCCACAGATGCACAGAGACACTGATGAAGAGGGGATTGAGCATATTCTGCAGAAACTGACAGAAAAGTTCTCATAGGAGAAGTACCAAAATGCACTTAGCAGTAAATTATCAGTTCTTCCTGGATAGTAATTCTAGAAATTATTTTTATTTTATAATGTGGATTGTTTTAACAATTTCTGGTAATGGATGTACATTCCCTTTACAACGTTTAAAAAAAGTTTTCTTGCCCTGACAAGTGTGGTTGAGCATCGTTCCACAGAGAGAAAGGTCGCTGGTTTGATTCCCAATCAGAGCACATGCCTGGGCTGAGTTTTCGGTCCCCAGTTGGGGGCTCGTATAAGAGGCAACTGATGGATGTTTCTCTCTCACACAGATGTTTCTCTTCCTCTCTTTCTCCTTCTCTTCCCCTCTCTCTAAAAAATAATAAATAAAATATTTTTAAAAAGTTTTCTTAAAACTTATCCCTCATATTAGCCCCATAATTCATGGAGAATAAACATTCCACAGTCCATTTATGAATTCAGTATGACCTTGCTACCAAAACCAGACAAGAATATAATGAGAAAGGAAAATAATAGGTCCAATCCACCAACAAATGTGAAACAAACTTTTAGAAAACTGAATCTAACCATGTAAAGAAAGATAATACACCATGAGCTAGCTGGATTTATCCCAGAAGAACAATCAATAGTAGAATACAGTTTGGTATTGGCACAGAAACAAACAAATTTTTAGTGAAATAGAATAAAGAGACCAATTAAATGGGTATAAAATGGTATCTCAATAGTCTCTATTTGCATTTCCTTGATCACCAGTGAGGTCAAGTATCACTTCATATGAAACATGCATACATAGAAATTTGTTACATAATGGGAGTGACATAGCTGAGTGGTGAGAAAAGAAAGGAACATTCAATAAACGTAGTTGGAAACCGGATATAACTATGGACCAAACTGAAGTTGGAGTCCTAGTTCTCATCACACACAAAAATCAGTTCTATTGCAGAGATAGCAAGGATTGATGTGTCTGAAGCAAAACTTTCAGTCTCTGAGAAGAATAACAGGGTGAATATTTTTCACTTTGCGGATAGAAAAGCATTTCCTTAAATGAGACCTAATATGCTATCCAAAAGGAAAAGCCAAGATTGATAAATTTGATGAACAATTACAGTCGCCTCCAGCTCTTCCTTCCAAAGCCCTACACCCACACTCTATCATGCTGTTCAACAAAATAAAAGTACCCTGTTACTAGCAGACAACACTCATGAAAGGCATTGAAGTTATAAATAACAGCAAAGCCCAGTAGAGTGTCTATTTTTAAACTCAGTATTAAATCATAAGAATTATTTGTCCATCTACCCCAGTTTCAGGCAAGACTGTGGGAAAGAATCAAATGTACAAAGCTTAAATCTCAGTTTCTTCTTCAAGTAAATGTTAACATTGTTAAGAAAAGTTTCAGGCTAAAATTTTTTTAACAGTGGGAACATACTTGTAACTGGAAAGCAGAGTCTATATTCAAGCATTTTACACATGGCTTCTGTGAAATGCAGTCATGGAGGAATCATATTGATTTGTGATGTCAAAATCCAAGGCAGAGGTTTTCCAAAGGAGGTATGAAGGAGGTGAAATGACTTCTCACTGCTACCCTGGACACAAAGACTGAAGCTCTCCTCCTCAGAGGAGGGCAGTTGTCCGAACACCTTTCTTACCCGGGGTTCCTTGTTCCTTTGTGAGTGAGCAGCCTTTGGGCACTTTCTAGAATGTTCAATCATGTGCAGGTGGGCAATAATAGTGAATTTCTAGTAGTCCCAGAGGATCATGTTTTGGGGATTCTCTCATTCTCTGCTTTGGTAGGCAACTATCCCGTGTAATTGTCGACACAGGTGTATTGCCTATACAATAATTTGCCCTCCCGAGGTTAGGGAGCCCTGTGAGGTTTTAAGGTAAGGTACTGATTGTACTCAAATGGTCAGAAGGATACATACTGCCTGTTAGGGGAAGCTCACCTACTGGAAGCATATTTCCAGTGGATGTCATCCTGAGAATGTCAGTGGAAGACTGAAAAATGAGAGTCAACGGGATATCTCAGAGGCCCCAATCCCACTGCAGGTGAACAGGATTTCCTCGGGATGTGCCTGTGGCTTTAGGTAAATATTTTGCATTTTGAAAACCCAGAAAGCAGACGAGGGGGCTGGAAATTGAATTTATTATTAGACCCTTATCTTAGAAATGTGTGGGGCAGGAAAGTCAGCACAGTGCCCTGGAATTCCCAGCTGGTCTGTGGATTATTGAGGGGCACTTCCCAAGGGGTTCTGGTGCCACAGCTACCTGGGCAAAACCACAGTGGAAAAACTCTCACTGCTCTTCTGATGCCCAAGGGGCCGGGCTGTCTACAGCTCCTCAATCACACAGGTTTCTCTTTCCAGGCCAGATAAGGCAGTTATATTGAAACTGTTGCATCACCTTGCTGCAGTCATGCGTGATTAAATAGATATGCTGGAAAGACAGAGGAAGGGGCAGAGTACAGAGGTGAAAGGGTGTCATTTATGGTAAAACGCATTTTTCCTTTACTCTGTAGTAAAATCAATCATAGGTGGTGGTGATTACTACAACACGCTTTTAGTATTGGTTTGATTTCTACATTTCTAGATAGTCTTTCCCATTCGGGTTTTTTTCAAGTACCCCAAAGAAATCTAAAATAAAGTTTTGACTGAGGGCGGGTGAAGGGAACACGGAGTATGATAGTCACTTTTGTTCCAGTGTTAATTTTCAAAAACTCCGGATGTCTAATATTGAAAGCCAGTCCAGAGCGTGCAGAGTTAAAGAACTCGCTGCCTACCCCTCCTCCGACTGCGGGGCTGAATCACACAGGAAAGTCTGCCTCACAGAATTATTAATTCACTACTGTGATTTCTTTCTCTGTTGCTGAAGGGGAGCTTGGGGAGGGGTGTGGTAAGTTGAGTGGGCAGCCAGGAAATGTGGTATTTGTCTTGGTTCCTTGCGATTGGAGGAAATTCTCTCTTCTTTTGGTTCAGAAGTTCTGGCAAATGTAACTTTTTTTTTAAAATTTTGAGCTGTTTGACTTTTGTCAGTGGGAGCTACCCCAAGTCTACTTTTCTAGGGCTGTAAAACCAATTCTGTTTGATAAATTTTATGAAATGATGTCATCCAAATGGAGTGCCCACATAAAACTGTAACCTCCAGAGGAGCTGGGTCCCTGCCTGCCTCTAAATCCTTCTGTAATTTAAGACGGCACTTCTCAGCCAAGTCTGCTGAGACCTGTCGCCTAGCAGTCGCCTCTTTGAACTTTACCTCCCTTTTCTCCTTTATCTTCTTTCGAAGGATTGTACATTACTATGAATGATCTTCAATGCCCGCCATCTGAAGGTCCATAATTCTTAGTAATTGAGGCTAATGTAACGGACAAATGCAAGTGACATGTAAATGTCCCTATAAAATGGGCTGTGAAAAAGTTTAGATAATGTGCAGTAATTTTTTTTTAGTTAGTTGGATAAAACGTATTCCTCAAATTTGGGAACAATATTATAAATAAACAATACAACCTATGTATATTTCATTTCAAAGGACTGGTTGTAATCTTTATTTGTTTATTTTTAAATTCTTTATCATAGTATAATAGTTTAATAATAATTCCACATATATTGCATACTTATTATATGGCAGTTTATGAGGTGGATGTTAAAAAAATTCATTTAGCCCTGGTTGGTGTTGCTCAGTGGATTAAGTGCTGGCCTGTGAACCAAAGGGTCACTGGTTCCATTCCCGGTCAGGGCACAAGCCTGGATTTCTGACCAGGTCACCCAGTAGGGGGTGCATGAGAGGCAACCACACATTGATGTTTATCTCCCTCTCCTTCTCCCTTCCCCTCTGTCTAAAAATAAATAAATAAAATCTTTTTAAAAAACTCACTTAAGCCTAACAATTCATTATAAGTATGATCCACATTTGACAAATGAGAAAATTGAGGCTCAGAAATATCACACAACTAATTTGAAAAATGTTGCTTAACAATCTCAAAAGCTCATGCCATACTGTCTGAGAAATGTTTCAACAGCTCAAATCAGCTTTAATAAAGTTTTAAAGCTTTCTATCATTTTCAATGTTTTTATTTTTAACAAAAACCTATAAATAAATATTAAAAAGCATATTTATAGCTTATGTATAAGGTCTAAAGAATAGTAATTACATGGATAGTTATGTACCCACCACTGAGTTTAAGAAATTAGACACTGGCAACACTTTTGAAGTCCCATGGACCCTGCTCCAATCCCATTCTTCTTCATCATTCCAGATACATGCTATTTTAGTGTGTGGGCGTAAGTGATCTCGCCAATTAGAAAGTTGGCTCCTGAGAAAAGGACCTTTTTTCTGGTTATGGGATTATGATTCTTATGTTCTTTTTCCTAGTTTTACCACATATGTATTTACCCCTAAACAAAGTATTACCTTATTTTGCTTGGGTCTAAATTTGATGTAATTATTCTTCCATGACTTGTTCTTTTCATTGACGTGATCTATGAAAGGTATAGTGTGGTTCTTCATTTTCACTGTGACATAGCATTCAGCTGTACGAATATACCACTTATTTGTCCATTCTCTTGTTTGTCTGCATCTGTGTTGTTTCTGGCTTTTGCTGTTTGAAAAAAAAGAACATTCTCATCTAAGTCTCCTAGCACATGTGTGCTGAAATTTACCTTGGATATATATCCATGAGTCACATGGACAGGGTGAAGGGCATGTGACTGTTGAATCTTACACAGCAGTGCCAATCATTTTTCAAAAAACATTTTGAAAAATTTACACTTGAATTTATAGCAGTATTTTAGATGTTCCATTGTTCAACATTCTCACCAACACTGATATTGTTAAAAGAGCTTTTGATTTTTTCCAGTCTTGTAGGTGTGAAATTGTGTATCATTCTGAACTTGGTATAAATTTCTGATTTCTAATGAGTTTGAAACTTTTTTCATATACTTATTAATCATTTTCATGTAATCTTTTATAATGAGTTTGCTTATATATTTATCTCATTTCCCATTTTTTTTCTGTTGTTTTGTTAGCTATATTCATATTAATTTGTAGGCTGCCTTTATGTATTCTTATTACTATTTTTTCATTAAACACTTATGTTACAAATATCTTCTCCAATTTTTTTCACTGGATTTCCAGTCTTAATTTTAATGTTATCAAATTTAATTTTTCCTTTTATAAACAAAAATACTTTTTAAGAAATCTTTCCCAGATGTCATATAAACAGTATCCTACATTTTATCTAAATATTTAAAGTTTTTGTTTTTCGTATTTAATATCTTCAGAAATTGATTTTGAGATATGGTAGAGAATAGTGAGAAATTCGATATGTTTTTCCATGAATTCAGAGGAGCCACGTAGTCTGAATACAGACTCCCTGGGTTCAATAATTAAAACATGATATTTTCCATAACATCCTAGTTCTTCTTCTGAAAAAGGTATTTCTATCATCTTATGTTTTTTGTTTATCACTTGTGTGACTACTACTTTTAAAAAATAATTTGGTTACTTTTTCTAACTTGTTTGCCATTATATAAAATACAATTGACTTTTATGTTTAGATTTGTGTTTTAACAAATTATCTCTAGATTCTTCTGGGTTCTCTGACACAATTATATCATCAGAAGTGGGATTTTTTTCAAGGCATGTGTGTGTGTGTACATGCATATACATTTGTATAATGACATTCAAGACTAAAAAGTTATCCATTATTTTGTTATTTTACCACTGAAGAACTAATTTCAATTTTGTATATTAATTTCATGCTTTGTCCATATACATGAATTTTCTGTAGTACAAAGTTTGACTTTTCTCATTTTTAAATAATATCCACTAGTTTCAGAACACTTAGAAAATAGGCATAACAAGAAAAATCAGAATACCTATTAATTTTATCACAATTTAATAAAATTCAACAATATATTTTTAATAACTTACTATATGTCCAAATGCAGTTATTTATTCCCTATTTTTAAGGATTTTGCTTGCAAGTCAATAACTACTATAAACTTTTTGATGTTATACTCTTTTTTTTCTAATAAATACATATTTTAACACAAATGAAACCATATCATACATGAAGTTATGTAACTTGGTATTTTTCATAAACAATATATGCAACTATTTTTTCACATTACTGAAAAATTTTCTGCAACTTTATTTTTTATTCACTGTATGTGGAATTATATATGTGTATTATGTTTAATTATTTTATTTTGTTGCATACAGGCTGTGTTCAATTTTTTTGCTAATTATAAATAATTACAACTTTCTGTAATTTTATGATGATTTCCTCAGGAAAACCTCATGGAAGTGGATTGCAAAATTCTAAGTTTTTAAAAAATGATATTGCCAAATTTGCTTCCAGATTTTTTTCTAATATGAAAGTCCACCGACTGTGTTGCTAATCCATTCTGTAATCTTCTCAATCTTCTCTCTCTCTCTCACGCGTGCTTGCGCACACACGCACACACACTCACACACTCACACACTCACACACTCACCCACTGAGGCCCCGGGACTCTAAACTTGAATCATTAAATGGAACAAAAAAAAAAAAAAACTTAAAGTTTCACTAAAACTACCTGGGAAAACTTTTTGCAAAATTACCCACCCTAGAAATTGTTGTGCTTGCTCCCCCTGAGTTTAATTTTTTTTTTTAAGTGGTTTTTTCAGGGCACTTTTCAACAAGATAACTGGAGCATAAAACTTAATTTTTCTTTCTAAGGTAGACAGAAGCTTTTTATTTTAATTGTATCACGTCTGATGGAATTCCTTCATGTATTTATTGCTTTGTTTCTAAATATAAGTATGACAAGCTCAGTGCTGTCTGTGGTTACACACAGGGATTTTTGGAAACAATTTTAACTTTGGGCATACCCCTGAGCGTGGGCAGCGCCTACACATTGTCATCTCAGCCTCTTCTTACCCTTTTGGGAAGTCCTGATACCTTTTTTTTTTTTTCTGCTTTATTTTACTACTCTCAAATCAATGGGGGGTTTCCTTATCTCCTTAGCTCAGCTTTAACTTACACAATGTTAACAGCCAATACTATACTGAGCATGCATGTTCTAGAATATTGGTACTCATCTCTGGCTACACATTAAAATCACTTAGGGAGTTTTGTAATATGCCCATACCTGAGCCCTACCTTGATTTTCAGGTTTAATATTTCTTAGGTGACAGCCCAGTCACGGGTGTCTAATTTGGGTTCTAACCTCCACCATCCTAGATCATCAGAATGAGCCATCCACAGGAAAATGAAGCTAGAAAAGGGAAAGGAACTGAGCAGGAGAGAGGATACCCATGAAGAAAGAGTGAGATTATCTCTCTTGTAGTAAAACACAATTTTTTTTAAAAAAAAAAGAAGGTTAAATCATGTTAGTTAATGGGAATCAGATAGTGTAAGAATTTTATCCCTTTGTCTGGCACATCCATTTCAGCTCAGTAATCTGCTTAATAATCATGAGTATCTTCAAACCGTTGTATAATTTCATAGTTTGTTAATTTTGATTTCCCTGCAAAGGAAAGAGGTATAGAAGGAAGAATAAAGAAGAGAGGGGAGGAAAAGGGAAGGAGAAAGGATGCAACAGATATGAAAGGCACAAATGAAGGAGAGGGGAGAACAGGAAGTACCCACAGAGAAAGGGCAGGTCGCCAGCAGAGAGGAGACACGCTGTGAGGGGTAGATGTGGATGGTCAGCAAGCACTTGAGGAATGAAAAGTCGGTGGGAAAGAAGGAGGTCAAAGCAGAGGAGGATTGACAGAAAAGGAAGAGGAGGCACATGGAACACCAATGCTTGGGGCTCACCCCAGACATAAAGATGAGCCAAAATTTAGGAAACCTTCCCATTTGTTCCTATGATCCTCCTCTTATAGTGCAAGTAGGTCTCAAAGGTAATCCTGCCTTCAGCTCTCAGACAAGACCGAGATTACTAGGATGGAGATGTTCCAATTTTCTTCAGTGATCTGTTTATCTCACCATTCAACATTTATTAATTCTTTAACAAAGTCTGTGCATTCATAAGTTAAAAATAAACATTGATATCTTTTTATACAACATTA
Source organism: Trachops cirrhosus (assembly GCA_028533065.1). NCBI lineage: Eukaryota > Metazoa > Chordata > Mammalia > Chiroptera > Phyllostomidae > Trachops > Trachops cirrhosus. The sequence goes on from CM052541.1 coordinate 171,986,276, forward strand.
GCATATGTTTATATATATTTTCATGTAACTTCTATCTACCTTAAGTGGTGAAATAGAAGGTGTGTGTTTAGGGAAAGAGTCAACATGAGAAAATCTTCTGTCTCCAAGCTGATATCTTCTTTAATTTTTCTATGTGAATTAAGAATATTTGTAAAGGCATGTATAGAAAAACTCCTGTTTTCAGTTGTATTGTTTACAAGAAGTCTGGAATAGACACCTCCAGAATTCACTAGGTGGCTCAATACCTATTATGCTGCCACATCATGTGTCTTTCTGCTCAGCCAACTTCAAGTTTGCTGTCTTTGTCCTTCTGGTTTCATGATTTTAAGACTTTGTCCTCAGTTCATCATCTCAAACAGGAATTGGGGACCAAGGGAAACTTTCTGTCCTTTTAATCAGAAAGCAAAATATCTTTCCCAAAAGTCCCTCTGCAAATCTACTTAATGCCTCCTTCACTAGACATGGGTCAAATGGCCACTCTCAGTTCCAAGGGAGTGTGGGAAAGAGATCCTGTGGCTGTTCTGCTTCCATAATGTGAAGAGAAAGAAGAGAAGGGGGATGAGGATGGTTTGGGGAAGCCATACCAAAGGGACTTCCACACCCTCCTCCCTCTCTTGGCTGATGTCTCTTTCTATGCTCTTCTTCTCTGTCAGACCTTCCAGCATAATTTCCAAAGTATGTCCCCTTTATAGAAACACAAGTCTATGGAATTTTCACCAATTAAAATAAAGTCCAGCACACCTATACATCTTTTTAAAATATTTTATAATACCCATGCTATGTTTTCCTGAGGGTATTACTTACCTAATAGGTTTTCCAGGTCCCTTGCCTGTTCCTTGGCATCTACCACCTTTAAATACCCGGCTTCAAGTATACCTGGCTTCCAGTAGCTGTAGCTGCTCTTGCAGCAGGTGTGAACAAGTCATTGGAGGATTATTTATTACTTTCATCAGTTAAATGATGTATCCACAGATTCTCTAACTTCTTCAAGATCTCCCTCAACCCCAATAACCACATTTTTGGCAACAGGGAATATTCTATTCCTATTTTATTTTCCTATCGATAGACAAATGTTCAGTTGTTTTTATTCTTCAAGAGCACCCACTAAGAAGTCTTCCATGGCACCTCCACCAAGGGCTGCAAGGCTTGGACGTGTTGGAAACTGGGCCCTGTGCCCTCACAGTGCTCTCGTTGTCTTCCTGTGTTTCCATTGCTCGGTCATGTGTATTATAGATGCAACAGTGCAAGCATGATGTATTTACCTCGTGATTCCCTGAGCCCAGCATAACCTCTGGATTAGAGTAGGACCTCTGCATAGTTACTGCAGAAATGCTGATTGCATGGACATGAAGGGAAAGTATCCGAAATGCTCTGTCTGGCCATATGACTTTCAGCTGGTTGCAGCTGATACCCAGACCAGGTGCCAGTCTCTGAAGACGCTCTGTAGCTTCAGTCAGCCACAGTTTCTCACCAGGCTGTTGTTCTCCATCAAAAAAAAAACCCAAAAAACCCTCCCTTCCCATCAAGTCAAACAGAAAAACAAACAGATTTAGAAAATGAATGAAAGTGTAGATTGATGGCTAAAGCTGTACTCCTTTTTGGCATCTACACAGCTCTTTTGTTCTGGGGAACTGCCTTTGTGCTACAAAACAGGCCCATTGGCAGGAGGACAGGCAGGGAATGTGTTAGGGAAACAACAGAATCCTGGAGCCAAAGGTTTCTCTTTGCCCCTTAAGCTCTTCTTCTTTGGTGGCCATTCTTTTTTTCATTTTAATTCACTTCCTATTTAGAGACTCTTCATGGGCAGGCCCTCCGGCATCCTAATGAACTTGTCCAGCAAGCACAGTTGCTTCCTTTTTCATCAGCTTACCCTACCCTCTATCATTTTTAGCTTTCTCTTAATCAAGCTCTTTAAAATCAAATTGAACTATATCCAAAAGCAGCCTAGAGTTTATCCGTAGAACTGAAAGGGGGCCTCTTGCTGAAAGACACATTTAATTAATCCACCCCAACTTTCTGATCACCCCTCAATGTATCTTCTTAGCATTTATATTCTCAGTGTCCTCCTTCAGCTTTTTACTTAGTGGGAGTAAGCATTCTCCCCAGTTAGAAAGTTCGCTTTTTGAGAAGGGGACTGTGTTTTGTTCCTTAATTTTTACAAAATCCTTCTATTTGATGGTATTGTTTCCCCACCAACTTACTCACCATTCTATTGGTATCTACAAGCAATGGTCTCCTGTAGTGGATTTAACCTGACCCTGTCATAGGTCATCTTGACCTGTAAAGACACTTGGATCCACATGTCATAAACATTAGGTACTACTGAGTGTCTGCTAGAATATAGAAAGATATGTGTATATATCAGGTCAGGTGATTGTGAAATGCATTTTTTTAAGTGTGTACTCTATTTGGTTATTGAGGATGACCACAGAGAAATTAAAAGCTTTATTTGAGATTTAATTTAAAAATTGGATCCCTTTTGCCTTAGTATACCTTTCCCCTTGTTCTTGATGTATTCCCTGTCACTGATGCAGTGCTTATGAATCTGTTGCAGTAAGTGAATATTAACTGAATGTGCCAGGACTTACAAAGCCAATAGGAAGGACCTCTTTCTTCAAAGTATCAGTGCCCCTTTTACCAATCTAGCTTCTTTAGTTGGATCCTGTGGACAGTTTCAGTTGTCTCCTAAGTATAATACATATAGTCCTGAGAAAAATGTGGAGATGGGAGTTTAAGCAGTCACTGTGTTTGAGGTTTTACACATGGGAAGAGATGAGGAAGGGGTTAGATGATATCTTTATAAGGGGTTCCTAGACAGACAAGTTTTGAGTGGATACACTCGACACCACTTCCCAGCCCCTTTCTCCCTTGCCAGCCCTCCAGTAGAGAGAATGGAACATATACAAGTATCCAAATAATAGAGCCATAGCCAATGAGATATAAAAGGAAGTCTGTGAGAGGGCCTCAGCCTCTTCCCTAGTAAGAGAAATAGATGTGACAGATGCCCTCTTCTCTCCCTTCTTTCTTCCTAGACCACAGATGTGGTGATTGATCTGGCCATAGTGGCATCATGAACCAACTAGCGCAAGGCCCAAAGGGCAGCCCACTAAAAAGCTAGCAAGAACCAGTGTCTTTGATTATGCCTTTGATAATGATTCCATGTCTCCAGGCTCTTGTTATGTGACATAAATTAATGCAGGCTTATTATTAAAATGGTGCCTCATTCGCAACTTCTTCCAGGGTCAGCACTGGTTTTTATGGTGTCCTCTTTGCTTATTAACAGCAGATTTAGTAACCTACTTGTAAGAGTCAAGCCCTGTATTTCTGTGATACCACTGTGGATCTCAGTATTTTATTCTCCCTTAGATAGCTATTTAATTTAAAAGTAAATTCTACCTCAACATGGATTTTGGAGTGGCAAACAGACTTTGCAAAACCTTCCCCAAAACATCTTCATTTCAATTTGAAACGAAGCACATTGTGGTGGAAAGATTATGGTTTTGAGAGTCAGACCCATGACACACCTAAATTCAAATCTCTTTATCTCTTAGTACATAGCAAAATTGGGCACAATATTTAACACTTGTGAGTCTTCATATCCTCACATTTAGAGTGGGAAAAGAACCAACCTTGAAAAGTAATTATGAGGATTGAAAATAATGTATATTTTTAATGTCCATATATGTGGCACATATATACTATGGGATACTATTCAGCCATAAGAAAAGATGAAATACCACCATTTGTGACAACATGGATGGACCTGGAAAATATTGTGCTAAGTGAAAAAAGTCAGTCAGAAAAAGCTAAAAACCATATATTTCACTCAAATGCGGGATATAAAACTGAAAGTCACAGACACAGACAAAAGTGTGGTGTTTACCCGAGGGAAGGGAGTAGGGAGGCGGTAAAAGGTGTAGGGGGCCGATTACATGGTGACGGAAGACACTCTGAATGTGAGTGGTGGACACGCTATGCAACATAAGATCATGTATTACAGAAATACACACTTGAAACCTCTATGTTCTTATTAACAAATGTCATCCCAATAAATTTAATAAATAATAATAATGTCTATGAAGAGTCTGGTATACAAGCAATACTCATAAAATCAACCCAAACATAGATCTTACACTTTTTACAAAATTAACTCATAATGAATCATAGACCTAAATGTAAAACACAAAACTATAAAACTTCTAGGAGTTAAACATAGAAGAAAATTTAGGTGACCTTGGGTTTGACTTTTTAGATATAATATCAGCAGCATGATTTGTGGAAGAAAATATTGCTAAGGTGGATTTCATTAAAATTAAAAACTTAGGCTCTGTGAAAGCACTCTAATTCACTGCTGGCAGAAATGCCATCTGGAAGATAGTTTGGCAGTTTCTTAAAAAACTAAACATATCTTACCATATTATCTAGCAATCATGCTCCTTGGTATTTACCCAAATGAGTTGAAAACTTGTGTCTAGCAAAAATATGCACCTAGATGCAGATTTTTTTATAATTGCCAAAACTAGGAAGCAGCCAAGGTGTCCTTCAGTAAGTGAATGGATAAATAAACTGTGGTACAGTCATACAATGAAATATTATTCAGTGATAAAAATAAGTTGTATCAAGCCTTGGAAAGACATGGAGGAAACTCAAAGGCACATTGCTAAGTGAAAGGAGTCAGTCTGGAAGGCTGCATATAGTATAGGGCTCTAACTAGGATATTCTGGAAAAAGGAAAACTATCGAGACAGTAAAAGATCTGGGGGGAGGAAGAAAAAGATAAATAGGTGGGGCACAGATTTTTAGGGCCATGAAACTGTTCTTTCTGTATGATAGCATAAAGGTGGGTACACAGCATTACACATTTGTCAAAGCCCATAGAATGTACAGCGCAAAGAGTGAACCCAAAGGTAAACTATGGACTTAGTTAATAATAATGGTCAACACTGGTTTACCAATTATAACAAATTTGCCACACTAATGCAAAATGTTAATAAAAGGGGAACTTAAGGGTAGGTGAGGGAGCATGTGAGAACTCTGTAGTTTCTGCTCAATTTTTCTATACATCTAAAACTGCTCTTAAAAAATAGTCTATGGATTTAAAAACGAACTAATGTGCATGGAGTGTCTAGAACACAGGGAACACTCAATAAATAATAGCTATGATTCACTGTCTGCCTTGTGAGCACGTCCAATAAATAACAGCTGTTATTCCACAGTTGGCTAAGGGTACCCACGATGTTAGAGTTTCTCAACTTCCGTACTGTGAGCTTTTGGACTAGGTGACTTTTTATTGTGGAGAGCTGTCCTGAGCCTTGTAGAATTTAAGAAGCACCTGTTCCTTCCCAACCACAGAAAACCTGCTCCCCACCCCCACCCACGCCCATCTGTGACGAAAATGTCTCCAGACATTGTCAAATGTCCTCTGATGGGAACAAAATGCTCCCAGTTGAGAACCATTGCACTACGTGCTGTTGGAGAAAAGGAAAAGGGCTCGAAAGACCTTAATCTCTACCTCTGTCAGATTGGACAAGAGTTTCCAAACTCCCAATGTAAAGTGCATACCACCAGAAATAAATTATATCTGCCGGGCATTTTTCATTTTATGCTTCTGGCCTTGGGACCAAAATATGCTGGGGGAAGAGCCTGGTTTGGCATTATTTGAAAGCTGGGAAACTAATCAGTCTCTGTTTTTCGAAGTCCTGTCCAAACTGATCCAAATAAAACTAAAACCATATGGCCAGAGCGGGGATATGACGCTCACCTTTCTTCCCCTAATTCCTTTTAAAATAAGCACAGGTGCCAAGAGTGGCAAATTCCTTTGCCAAAAGATCACTTTCGGCCTAGCTTTTTTTTTTTTTTTTTCATTTTGTTTTCTTTAAATAACTGCTAAGGACAGTTTGATACATTATGGCATTTTCCTCCCAAGAAAAAAGTTTTCAGATTAGTAATATTTTTCTTCACTAATCTCAGTCTTAGCCACTAAACCTCAATCAAAGGGTCTGGAGAAAAGCAAAAGACCCTGTTGTTTGTTATTTGTTAGGCTAAAAGGGGATTTTATGTGTGTACGTTAAATGGGTCGGATACCCTATGACTATTTTATTGAAGTTTGAAAGCTGGGAGTTTCCAGGAGATGGGCTAAACCTGATTTGCCTGTGAATTTTCATTAGGTACCAGCCAAAAGATTTTATTTATTTGTTTATTTACGTAAAGAATGAGGGATTTCGGTAACAGGCGCCAGTCCAGGGGAATTCACAGTTCCATGAAGACTAACAGCCCAGACAGGGCTAGTACTTCCCCCATGTGGTTTTTCTGGATTCGTTATCAAAGGAAAACAGGCCTTCTAAGAATGAACTTCAAATGAATCATTCCTTTCCACCAAAAATTCCTAGCATAGCCAAAAGATACTCCAGCTAGTTTGGGGAAGAAAGAGAGGGTGGGCAGAAAATGAATAGTAGCATGTGTGCGATCGGGGTCCCTTCGGCTCCATCCCTGAAGGAGACAGTGCCTGCGCCGCCGAGCCGCCCACCTGTAGCACTGTGCCGAGCTTCCGTGGGACTTGGATGACGTCAGTTGTAGAGTGTCTAGGGTTTGGGTTTTATTCTAGGTGACAGACCTTAAGCCGCAGAGCCACTCATGTGTTCTTCCATAAACTTATTATTTTGTGTGCTTGCAAAACACTGGGTTTGCAAAAGTGCAGGGCTGGGCTGATTCTCACACTAAAGAAACACATACCGTAGGTCATCTTGATCACCAAAAGTCTCCTCCTCAGAGATTTCTATGAAGGTGGCAAGCAGCCACCAATTCTGGCCGAGCATTAGAACACCTGCTGAATTTTTTAATACTAGGGACACCCAATGTCTGTTCCAGCTCTTCTCAACCCGAAGTCTCAAGGTAAAGTTCAAGCATCAACTGTAGTTTGAGGTTGGAAGCTAAGGTTACGTAGGCTATGTAAAAACAGTAGTTACAGAAGGTCACCCAACCATGTGTTCCATTTGGGTTCCTGATGAGTAACAGAAGCACATGTCATGTGCTTGTCCCTGTCCCTGGTGAGGACACCAAGCAGAGAACAAAGGGTACCTTTCTTCCTTAGTTCTCCTTGGATGAACAACTGCCTCAGACTTTCCAGGTCACATATCTTACTCTCTCTAAAACTATTATCATTACTCCACTCCTCTTTCTGCTTAATACAGTAACCAATTAAAGCAGTAGATAATTATGCCATTCTCTAAGTTCCTAGTTTTAGTCTTCTCCATCAGAACCTAATAAATAGTAAAAGAGGCAACAAAGGTTTGAGATTTCTGAGGGATCTAAGATAATCTCCTGTGGGAAAAAATAGTTCTCATGATAGCTTATATGTATGAAAGCTGGAAAAGCCCTGCCAGAAGGCGACCTTTTTAAGGAGAAGTTGAGCACATTCAGGATTTAAAAAGTGCTTCTACTTAAACAAGTGTGTTATGTGAATAAAGTTTTAAATTGTTGTTTCTGAAGATTCAGTTAAACCTGAATCAGAGAAATTACAAATTCAGGAAGATCCCTTTGGCCTGGACTAGTAAAGAACTGGAGGAGCCATCACTCAAAGTGACAGCAGAACCAGCCAGCGTACCTGCTTAAAAGGTGCTACTCTTAGTCTGCCCCATGATATGTTCTACAGCCTCGGTGGTTCGGAACCCCATGATGCATGGACAACTTTTTGATGCTGTCTTGTAGAAAATATGATTTTCAACGATGGGGCCTTAGGATTCTCTACTGGACAAACTCTGCCTTTGGTGGAGTCATGTGCAACACAGCCACATGCGTGAGTGCCTTGAGAGTTCAACTACGGCATTTAATTGTGGTGGAAAGTTATCTAAAAGGTCAAAACATAATCATGTGGGTGAGCTGTGATTCTGTCACTAAATAACCCTACATGACATTAGGGAAATCAATCAATTCATTCATTTGTTCTTGTACTTATAAAGTACCTATTATACACCACGAAGGTGTGTCCATAGCTCAGGATACAACAGAGATCCCCATGTCTTTGCCTGGTGGGGAAATATCCATGAAGCAAAGCATCACACAAATATATGTAGAAATGCAACTTTGAATAAGGATCGGGAAAGAATGGTGTGCCGAGGCAGTCCCTCTGTTGGAATGAGGGGTCAGGGAAGAACTAGCTAAACAATCAAGCTGAGATTTAAAGGATAATTAGGATTCAGACAAAATGGTAATGGAAAGAGGGTACCAGACATGGAGAGAACAGCAGGTATGAAGGATGGTGTTCAAGGGGGAGTTGGAGAAGTGGGAATGGGAGTTACAAATATTTGCCTCACAATGATGAAAATGATGGCCCAAGGGTTCCAAGGCATGAATGAAGGAAACCAGAGAGGGAGGTGCTGAAAGGAAAAAGAGGAAATGGTGCGTTGGTGATCTGAGCAGTGGCCCCCAGCCGAAGAGGCCGACAGCCGTTGGAATGAGGGAACTCTGGTCTGTGTGCTCCAAGGATAGGATTTTCTCCTTGGAGAAGTTTTTGCTGGGACAGGTCATTGAGGTGGCATCCAGGAGGTGGCAATGGGTCTGGATGGCTGAGGTAAAGTGCCGGAGAAATGTATTGGCAATGAGGAGGTCACAGAAAACAGCCTGTCGAATGGGCTCTGTGTTGAATGGGCCTCCGGATGCTTAAGTTTCTAAGGATAAAGATGGGTCCATATGCTAAAGTCTTCAGTGAGTGAGGGGAATTGACCAGGATACCTGCAGACAATCTTCTCATGCCCTGGGGAAGCATGAGGATCTTTACCATAAGCAGTAACAATAGTCATTGTTTTCTCAACTCTTTCAACATTGTGGAAACCACGCTAAACTTTTTTTTTTTTTAGTTTATTCATTTTTTTAAATTTTTTATTTTAGTTTATTCAGTACAGTTTCTATCCTTTATTCCTATTCCAGCCTGCCCACCCATTCCTCCCCTCCTCCCTTCCCTTTCCCACCCCCCTAGTTTTGTCCCTGTGTCCTCTATATTTGTTCCTGTAAACCCTTCCCTTCTCCCCTGAAATTCCCTCCCCTCTCCCTTCTGGTCACTGACTACCTGTCCTCTATTTCAGTGTCTTTTGTTATATTTTACTTGTTTCTTTGTTTTGTTG
>CM052541.1:171995893-172011559 GCA_028533065.1 Trachops cirrhosus
TATCTCATTGTGGTTTTAATTTGCATCTCTCTGATAGCTAGTGATATTGAGCATCTTCTCATGTGAAACCACACTAAACTTTAAATCAGAAGACCCAGGTTCAAGTCTTTGTCCTGTGACTTTCTAAATGTGCCTTTTACTTTGGACATATCACTCAGCCTTTATCTCTGGGTTTCCTCATCTGTGAATTATATGTGACCTTCAGAAGGTGAGTGAGAGGTGGGGAAGGGATGACCTGCCTCCCTAGGGAAGTACATCAGAATTTCTAAGGCAGTAGTTTTCAACTCTCTGCACACATGAGAATCACCTGAATTTTGTCTAGGTTGGGCCAAGCTTTGGAAACTTTTAAAAGGTCCCCTGTGGTTCCAATGGGCAGAGTTTGGGAACCACTGCTCAAGGGAAACAGATGTCATTTGAGAAGCAAATTCAATATACACTACCAGAACATGAGCCTCGTCTTCCTCTTTGGCTCACTGAAATTGCCCTAGCGCCCAGAATATCTGACACATGGTGGGCACTGAATAAACTGTGTTTGGGATGTATCACGATCACAGAGCAGATTGGAGCACTGCTCCAGGGACACCAGTGAAGTGAAAATTGTTGCTGAATTTCTTATTCAATTACTTAATTCTCTGGTCAGTCCTGGCCATTGAACTGTGGGTGAGCCTGTAACCCCAAGTATAATTTTAAAATATTAAGTTGAGTTTGTTTACAAATAAAGAACCTTCTTCAGAATGCCCCTGACACACGCATGCCCATGTGGCTTCAGTCTCATGAGGGATCTGTATTCAGGGAATTTCTTTTCATCGCACCCCCAGGGAGACTGAGGCATCTTCCACCTTAAACCTGTGACGTCCCTCTACAATCACGGAGTGTAGAGACTATCTGTTTGTGAGCGTGTCTCCCTCTGTCTCCTCCCTTTACGTGAAGTTCCCTGAAAACAGACAGTCTGTATTTTTTTCTTGTAATTCCAACATCCACTGATAATGATGATGATAGTGATGTCCCTGGCATGGAAACAATATTTTATCATTTAATGAATAAATCGGTACACTGTCTGGGACACACTGGGAGTTCCCTCCACTGAATTTTCTTTCAGATGGGGAAAGAACCAGGACTAAACCACATAACGGTACTTGGTGGGTAATTGTGGGATAACTTAGATGTTTATACTTTCCTGAGATAAAGAGAAAAGGGAGGGAGTAAAGGAGAGCCTGGGTGGGCATTGGCTCCTGGGGACAGGCTGGTGGACTCAAAATACTGACCTCTTCCCAGCCTGCTTTGGGGAGGTCAGCCAACTTTGGCAGCAAAAGCACCATAATGAACTTTAAAAGGAGGAGAGTTCTTGCGGGGTCAGAAGTGTCCCTAGCTGCAAATTCTTCCACTGTGTGATCTCCTAGCAGTAACTGGAGAAGGAGATTTTGGAAACTCAGTCTCCTGTCTTCTCATTAACCAGCTGACTGATATTGCGTAAGCTACTTAAGCATCTATGGGTTAGCCTTTTCTTTCCATAATAGGAATGGCTAAAAGTTGTGGGCTTACCCACAGTGTAGTAGTGAAAACCAAAAATTGGCAATACCTGTAAAACCTCTTTACAGTGAAACTATAAATAAAGTCAAAATTTAGGTGCTGCACAAGTGACATAAATAGCAAAACACAGCTCATACTTAGTAGTCACTTAGGTGCCCTGGAGTTTGCTGCATAAGTTCCACGGGCAAGGTCCTTGTGGGTGGCCTCCAGATCTAAGCATAGGACCTGGAAGTAAGCACTGGTAATGAGTCATTGCCCATGCTGCATGTCATTTTAGCCGTGAATGGTGCTGCTGTCTCTTGAGAAAACAGATAACAGCCTAACAGAATCTGAACTTCCCAAGGTACTTTAAGCTATTCATTCCCTCCCTTATGTGAGCCCCTCAGCTATAAGGTAATAATCAGAGTCTCTTTGAAAATGTTGAATTACCTGCCCAGACCTAGAACTGCTACCTGTGAATGCCTAGAACATATCTATGAGGGACCCTGAAGGGCTAGGCATCATCATAGTGGTCTTTGCCTGTCCTTGTCCTTCAAAGCTATTCTTCCACATCTACTTTTGGACATAATTGTAGCCCCTCACTGTTCCTTTCCATCTCTCTTGATAAAATCCAAATTGCCCCATAGCTATTAATCCACAAGAACAATTCCTTATGAGAACCATCCTTGACCAACTAGCAGCGAAGCTAGCTGACTACTGCCTTCCTCCTCCTGCTGGGGCTCCTACCACTCTCCTTCTCGAAGTTAGAAGACTTCTCTGGTGTCTTTCGTGCCTGGCATTCTTATGTTCATCATGCTCTTGTTATTTTTTTTCTCTCTTCTTTAAAGGGCCTAGATTCTCTGCATGGCAAGTGGGTTCCAGGATAGGGAGCATATGGTATTTTCTTATTGTATGACTTTCTTCCATAGCCAGTACAAAAAAAAAAGGCATGTTTCCTTATTTTCTTGCTATTGTTACTATTTAGATGGGTCTGAGCCTTGTTTAGAAGAAAAAACAATATTTTCCCTCTAACCATCTTAGAGTCTCCAGCTGGGGCCCTGTAGGTTGGGATTACATGAAAGAAAGGTGAACAAGAGAACAACAAACAGACGTTTATTAACATGTGCATCATGCTTACCTGTGGGAGCACTCAGTGATGAGTGACTCAAAGGGGTGGTTACAGTGTGGGACCTATGTATCTAACCCAGTGGAGGAAAGGGAGGGGGAAGGCCACTTACTGTGAAGCAAATGATTTTTGGGGAAGATAAATGGGCTCTTGGGAAGAGATATGAGAGGTATGAAAATTTGTCAGATGTCTGTCTGGGTGTGGTGCCAACTCAGTCTCTCAGAAGAGAAGGGTAGAGCTACCCTAGAAGGAGATTTATGACAACTGAGTTCTTTGAAGAAGCTCTGCTTTTCAGCAGATAAGGAATTTCAAGAGTTCAGATGCCTTTAGCTCAAAAGAATTCTTGTGTCAAAGTGACGTATTTGGGTGTGGTATAACCTGTTCCACTTCAACCTTCTATTCTGAATTACTATACTTTGTGTTATTATAGGAGTGACTTGTAGGGCTAAACAAGTTTTAGACCTTGCTTTTGGCAGGGCGGGAACTAGAGTGAGGCAAGTGAAAGGCTCACCCCGCTGTAAAATTGAAGGGAGAGACTCAAAACTCAGTTAAGATCGTTATTTTAACGCAATATTTTTAAAAATATAAATGCAAAAGATTCATGGTGAGCAAAATATAAACATTTTAGATTAAGCTAGGCTGTTACTGAAAACAGGTCACTGGCATTAGGGATCTATTTCTGATACTTATTTACTATACTGACTGCTTCATTGTCTGGGCGCCTACTTCCAGTGGGGATTTTCCTAACCCACAGCGTCCTTGAAAGTCTCCCATGTGCTTCTCTTCTTCCTTCATCTGTGATTCTATCCTCATGTGCTTGGTAACAACAGCCCACCTTTCTCAGCCACGTGCCAGGCACTGAGCCAAGATCTTCACTCACATTCATCATTATGTCAGGTGATCCACACAGTCTCCATGGGAGGCAATAAAGTAGGTCCTGGCTCCGAATAAACCTATTGGGCTGGGATAAAATGAGGTGGGGAGGTGGGTCCCAGCTTCAAAGAGAAGATCACCTCAGTACTTCGTAGTGCCCGTTTGCTTTCATGTACAGTTCTAGGCGCCAGTCGCGGTCTCTGGACTAGGACCACCTCTGAATGGAGAAGTCCCCCCACATCCAAAGCCTCTCCTTACCCTGACTTGCCAGTTCCCTTCCATCTGCATGAGCTGCAGTGACAGCCATTTGAGTCAACAAAAGGCAGAGGGCTTTCAAGGCTTCATTTAAAACCTCCTAAGTTCCCTCTCTCTCACTCCCAAAAGCTCACTAACAGACTAACTGGTCCACCTCTTTAAATGTGCCTTGAAAACAACAGAACAGATGAAAGGAAATTTCCATGAGGTGAGAGGAATCCAGAGTCTAAGACTAGCCGGAAGTGGCCTGACTCTCATTCGATGGTGGCAGACTCTCGCTGCATTGCTAGTGATGGTTCCCAAATCCCATGTGCAGGGGAAGGTAGTCTGAGGTGTACCCAAAAGGCTGCCTGCTGAGAGTGTCCCTGCTTATTCTGCAAATGATTCGTAAGTTAGGAGGAAAGAACCTGAAGACTGGTTATAAAATTTCTGTAGAAACTTGGATGGGGGGAGGGGTGTGTGTGTGTGTGTGTGTAAAATTACACCATGATAAAAGGAATTGGTCATTTCAAGTGGAGGGTGCTCAAGTGAAGTGCATCAAATATTTAAAATATTTAAAGCTCTAACTACCAACCCATGAATTTGGTGTCACTGCTCCAAAAGAGGGAAGAGAAGGTGAGTGGGACTTCTTTATTTTCCTCCCACTTTTTAAATAGAGGCAAAGAATAGATTTCTATGAATCCTCTAAGATACAGTGAGAAAGGGACCCCGCCAACCTCAGTCCTGGTCTTGTCCCATTAGCTCCACACTTGCGCTGCTGAGAAGCATAGAACGTTGCAGTTGTACAGAAAGTCATTTGCAGAGAAGATAAGAAATAAAATGGAAACTGAATTGGGCTGATCATGTGCCTCCCGTATCCAAAATTAAATCTACAACCAATGGTCTCTCTGCCCCTCACCTTGCGGGGTAACTAGAACACACCAAGTAATCCCTGCTGAACTATATGTGAGCTATCATCAAGCCTCCACGCAAAGCCCATCTCTAAAAACCAAACTTTCCTGATGAGGCTTTACATTTTAAAGAGACTTTTTTTTTTGCTTTTAAAAATAAATTTATTTTTACTTTTTAAGAAAAAAAATGTTCATAGCAGAATTTATTTATTTCTTGGTGCTATTTTTGCATGACGTGTAAGCGATGCTAGGCTAGGATTCTTGCGGCTGGCTCCCCGAACAATGTAACCAGAGCCCAGCTTCACAAGTGAGAGACCCCCTGAGAAACCGCTGCTCAGATCTGGGACATCTCCTGGGTGAAAACCACAGTCTAGAAAATTTGAAAAGTACAGAGAAGCCTAAAGAAGAAAAAAAAAGTCCCTTATCATTTCACCACTTTCAGCATTTTGATGAAAATACAGTTTGTCAGTGCAATGGTTGCTTCATACATTTTAAGAAAACATCTTGATTTCAAATAGAACCCCGGGGTGGGGCGATGGTAAATTAGGCCATCTCAATTTGGAGCACTTGTGTGCCATGTTGCAGATGGACTTTAAAAGCCATGAGGGGAGGGGAAGCTTCTAAATATAACAAACTTCCCAAAAAGGCAATCTTAAACCTAACTGAAGTCGTACTATTTTTGAAAGTGGAAATCCCCTCTTTCACCACACAACTCAGTGGTCGAGCCATCTAAGAATTCAACTTTTCTGCCGGCGATAGGACAAGCTTGTCCTTCGGTGAATGCCACGGTTACTCCTCTTCCTTCCTGTCACCCACAGGGTCAGTAACCAGCGTTACCAGTGAAATGTGGCAGCTGGTGCCCACAGGCTGCTTCCCTGGGAGCCCAAACCTGCCCCCAGCCCCCATTCCCACTTGAAGGAGGTGTTCCCTTTGAAAGATTTCTTTCCGGTCTTCACCTCAGTTCTGTACTTGTTTCTGGACTTTTGCCAACACTTCTCCATGAAACAGCTTGTATTTGCTTTACATTTTTTTAAAAGGCTTCTATTTTGGAAAATATACTTCATATTTGTCTCTAACCTTTAGCATGGCCCGAAGGAGAATATAACAGTTTCTTTTTGCAAATGCTAACTACAGGGGAGATAGCAGTCACTTTATAAAGAAAGCCAAGCTGGCCCACATCCTTGCACTCTTCCCTCAAAGTTCATTTTCACGTTCAGTTTGACTTGAGCTCTGTGCGGGTGTCAGCTGGCCTGCCTGAGACAGCTCTGCATGCCTGATGTTCGCCGCAGCATCTGCAGGCAGTGGTTTCCAGATGGCCAGGGCCACCTACAGCGAAGCTCCTCCTGCATCCCCCACTGTGGGGTCCCTGGATGACAGGGCATGAGCACGGGACCCCATCAGGGCAAATGCTTCCATTACATCCTTCCAGGCATTTTTTAAAAAGACTTTCCTTTTTAGAGCAGTTTTAGGGTTACGACGAATTTGAGAGGAGTTATAGCTATTTCCCACGTACCTGGCAAGGCAGCGTTGAAACGGCTTTCCTTCATTTACTTTTACCATTGAGCCCTGACATGATATAATATTTCAAAAGCTCCAAAGTGTTAAGGGAAAAAAATTAAGGTCACACTTTGCATAAGTGAAAACAGAGGCCTCCCATTGCTTATTAATGTCCATCACTATCATTCCTTCCTTTGTAACGTGCTGTGTATTTCTGTTGTTAGATGGAGTTTCTGACTTATTCAGCCAGGGACCGAAAAACATGGAAGTGAGGTGCCCCCACAAGGGAGAGCAGATGCAGCCCCTCGGTCCATACTGAGTAGTTTTAAAAATTAAGGGTTTTTTCCCTGTGTAGGTAATTTATGTGTATTTAGGAAGTTTTGGAAAGTTTCGAAAAGAAGAAAATAAAATTACCAATATAGATCATCTCCCCAGAATTGCCACTCTAAGCATTTTGGGAAACGTCTTCGGTCATTTTCTTCTGCGCCTATAAGCGCGCACGGCCACTGCCCACTCCCCTAGTTAGAGTCATGTTAGACATACGGTTTGATAACAGGAGTTTTTTCACTTACTGTGTTAGAATCATCTTCCTACCATTCATTTTACTTATCTGTTGTTTTATTTGTCATTAGAAAAACCCACAAAAATAGCCAAGGCATTTATTAGCCTCATTTCACAGATTAGGAAAATGAGGCCCAGAGGTGATGATGTTACAGTCGTAGGGCCGCTCCACTGAGGTCTCCCAACCGCCGGTGTGGTGCTCTGCCCCTGCGGGGCTCTGCCCCTGCATCAAATTGAAAGGGCAGAAAAGCAAAACTGAGGCATCACTGATATTCCTTGGCAAAGATTAGAGGCACTAATGACAGGCAGTTACTATAGTGACTTCTTGGAGCAGAAAAAGCTAGATAAAAGTTCATAGTTAGAATGAGTATGTATGGCTGTAATGATACTAGTGAGAGAAGCGACAATGTTTTCAAGAACTTAAAAATATTTAGGAAATGTTGGTGAAGTTGTTCATTGGTACCACCACTTTGGAAAACAGTAAAACATAATGAACATACCACCATCCCAACACTCACCATTTCCCACCCTAGGCATATGCCCAAGAGCAGAACAAGGTTCAACAGACCACAGTGTCCAGGCCAAATCTAGTCTTTGTAAGTCAAGTTTTACTGAAACACAGCCACATGCGTTTGTATAGGGCCGCCTCTGCACTACAACAGCATAACTGAGCAATGGTGCCAAAGATCACAAGACCTAAGGTATCTGCTATCTGGCCCTTTCAGAAACAGTGTGCTGCCCCTCCCTAAGAGGGAAAACACACGTAATCACAAAAGGACACGTACAGGAACACTTATAGCAGTTTTATACACAATTTCCAAAAACTGAAGCCCATCCAAATGTCTGCCAATGGTAGAACAAACAAATGTTGGTATATTTATACAAAGGAATACTATAAAATAATTTTTTATAAATCTATTGCTACCTACAATACAATGAGGATGTATCTCACATGCTTAAGGTTGAGTGGTGGAAAGTAGCCACGAGAGTATATCTTCAAAATGATTCCGTTTGTGTAAAGTCCGAGAACCGTCCAGAATTAATCTGTGGGGACAGAAGTCAGAATAGACTGGGAGGAGGCGTGGAGAGACTTCAGGAGTGCTGGAACTCGTCTACGTCTTATTCAGGGCAGTAATTAAATGGATGCACCCATATTTAAAAATCCACCAAATTCTACACTTGAAAGTATGTTAAATCTCAAAAAAAAATTTAAGAAAAAATAAAACTTATAAAGTATCAGAAATTGGCCAAAGAGCTAGTGAAATGAGTACAGAAAAAAATCCACTTTGATATGGTCAGATGTGAAGGTTCCCACTGTGGTATGAGAGAGCTCTCTGATTAGAATTAAAGTGACTACGTTCTGTTAACAAAATTAATGGAACAAGATGAGTGCAATGAAAGGTCACATCAGCAAGAGATAAGTTTGCTGGCCTTGTAAATGTCCCTCACTGAACGAAATGGAAGCGAAGTCTCCGGGCTCAGTGGCTGCCTGGGGAAGATTCTGGGGGCAGGCCGAGGAGGAGAAAATGCACCAAGGAGACGAGGGAGGAAGACCAGACGAGGGGCTCCTGTGATGCCCCTCGTACTGCTGCTGTCTTCCAGGCAGCGCTGTACGGACTCACGGGTGATTTTATGGAAAAAATAAAGAAATCATTTGCCCAAATCTCTGAACTCTGTAAGCATGCCTGATAGACCAAAAGTGTAACTATTTTTCTGATAATGGACAGGTCCACAGAACTCCCAGGTGTTATGGACACAGGGTCCATGAATCCTACACATGCACGAGGACTTTAGCAGAAAGGCAACTATAAACCTCGGGAGAGAAAGGCGCAATCTGAGTCTATTCTTCTTCTATAAACTTCTTTTTTATTATTGAAGTACATTTGACATATAACGCTGTGTAAGTTTAAGGTGTGAACATCTGATTTGATACATTTATATATTGCATTGACATTGCCACTGTAGTCTGAGCTCACACCTTTATCACATCACATAATGATCTTTTTGTGTGGTGGGAATAATTAAATCCAGTCTTGTAGCAAATTTGATGTTTATAATATTATCTATAATCACTATAGTATGCATTAGACCTCCAGGACTTCCTCATCTACTAAAGGCAAATTTGTATCCTGAAACATCTTTCTTACTCCCCTATCCCTCAACCCTTGGTAACACCATTTTACTCTATTTTTCTGAGTTTGTTTTTTTTATATTTACATTCAACTATTTTATGTTTATCTATTTATATGTATTTACATTTATACTGGCTCTTTCCTATGCCTGGAACTTTGTTGCCCTATAAGCATGCGAATGATCACTTCTTCACTTCCTTCAAGTCGTTGCTCCAATTTCACTTTCCTGTTCAAACCTGTACAGACCCCTTATTTAAAACTGCAGCTCACACTGCCATCTCAATATTGTTGATTTTCCTTGCTCTGCTAGCTTTTTTTTCAATTTTACATATCATTTACTTATATACAATGCAAGTGACTTATTTATTATGCCTATTATCTCTCTCCCAATAAACCGTGAACTCCATAAGAGCGGAGATTTATTTCTGTCTTACATCTGTACCCCTGGCATTAGGGTAGGCATGCAATAAATACTTACTTTATGAATAAGTGAATTAAGATGGGCAACCATCCTTTCTGACACTAGTATTCAGAATTACTACTGTGGTCTACACATTTTCTCTGAAAAGTTTGCAGTAATTTGTACTCGTAACTAGTAATATATGAGTATGCTTATTTCCCCATATTTTTTATTAACATTGCATGTTTACAACCTTTTTAATTGGGAGCTATCTGTCAGAGGCAAATATACTTGATTGGTCTTTTAAAATTTTACAGTTTATTAATCATTTGCATTTTTACTTCTAGAAATTGTCTGTTTGTGTCATTTGGCCACTTTGGAGTGTATCTTTTTTTTAACACTTGAGCATCTTTTTAATAAATAAACTTAGTCCTTTATCTATCAAATATAGTCTAAATATTTTAGTTCATTATCTTTCTCTTTTAAACATTTGACTTAAAACATTTAGATACTTTCCGTTCAAAGAAATTAAGAATATGAATGCTCTATTTTATTATCTAAATAAAACAAAAGATGTTTATTTTATTGCCAAACTTTATGATACCTTTTTGCAGGAAAGTATTATTTTCAGGGATCAGGGCTCTCAATTAAATTGCAGTTGTAAGTAGTAGCAAGGACAGGAAACTGTCAACAGATGACTTTGCACAAAGTCTTGCCTCTCGGGAAAAGGGAAGAAGAACGATAATGGCTAGGCTAGGTTTTTAAATCATTTGACCCTTAGGACAACTCTTCATAGTCAGTGAGAAGAAACAAATCTGTTGTTGCTTTTTTTCCTTTCTTTTTTAGTAAAACAGAAACCCAATTAGTTCCAGGATAAACCAAGCCATGACTCTCTGAACAAAGAATAACAGTTTTACAAGATAATACATTTCATTTGTATAATGACTTACTCTTTCAATGTGCTCTCATAAATATTATCTGATTTGATCCTCCAAAACAAAACCGTCTTACAGAAGAGTAAATCAGAAGTTCATAAAGCTGACTCAGCAACCAGGGTCCCATGCTGAGTCCATGACAGAGTCAGACCCCATGGCTACTGCAAAGAGTTTGCTACTCAATTGAATTATTCAGAGTTTTAGTAAATAAAAATATTAAAAGAAAATGATATTAGAATATTAAGTGAAACAGTGTGGGCCTACATATAGATTTCTTTTTGTTTTAATAAACACTTTTAAAATCTTGGCATCTCCTCCTGTCTTATAAAAAATGCTGACATTTATTGTTATCCTAGGTCAGTATTTACCATTCACATAATACAAACAAATCAACAGTGTTTGAGAGAAAAAAGGTCTCTGGCAAATATTACTCTATTATTTTACAATCTCTTAAATTTGGAAGGTCTTATTTTTCTACAACACATTCTCCTTGGGTTGGCAGATTAAAGAAATATTTTAAAAGATATAAAAGAATATGGAAGGGCAGATCAAGTGCTTCTCAGATAAGATCAAGTTCAAGGAGTTCATCATCACCAAGCCTTTATTGTATGATATGTTAAAAGGACTTATCTAAGAAAAAGAAGATAAAAAACATGTGTAGTAAAATGACAGCAAACTCACAATTATTAACAACCACACCTGAAACAAAAACAAGAAGAAACTAAGCAAGCAACTAGAACAAGAACAGATACACAGAAATGAAGATCACATGGAGGGTTAGCAACAAGGGAGTGGGAGGAGAGAGGGGGAAAAGGTACAGAGAATAAGTAGCATAGAGGGTAGATAGAAAATAGACAGGGAGGGCAAGAATAGAAGGGGAAATGTAGAAGCTAAAGAACTTATGACACATGGACATGAACTAAAGCGGGGAGTGGGAGAGGGTGTTCAGGGTGGAGGGGAACGAAGGGGGGATAGTAGGACAAATGTAATAGCATTATCAATAAAATATGTTTAAAAAAATAAATTTCTTCTATAGGAGTCTTAAAAAAAGATATAAAAGAATATCAAAAATTTTTAGATAAATTAGTACATTTTTGTTTTAAAAGTATATGAGATTACAAAATGAAGCCTATAGATGTATTTGAAAGCTCTTGAATCATATTTAAATATACATGGCAATTCTATTATATGTACTTCTGTTTTCCTCTGAGGGAGGTCACAGTAAGGACCATAGTGAAGCTGCACATCAATTTACCTTTACAAATATCCCTGGCGAGGCGTCAACACCCCCTGACATCTGCATGTGGGCTGAAGGACATGCTTCCAAGAGAGGGCTCTTTTATATAATCAGACACACTTTGGGATCCATTAGCTTTACAAACCAAGCTTAAACCCTCATCCTCCCACGTGTTCCTCAGCTGGCCCCTGCCATTCTTAATTAATCCAGTGTGTGCCGGATATTTTTAATCTTTTATGCCATCTGTTTCCAAATACCATTTCTGTCAAGCCCCGTCTGGGTTACCACACCATTCAAACTTTCTTATTTTTGCTTCTCAGCTTTCTATTGCTGCACTGCAGTATTTGTTTCGTTACCTTGAGGCACGAACTCAGCAGAGGCATCAACTTTCCCCTTATTTCAAATATTTCTGGCCTTGAGCACTTCCTGAGTATTTTGCCTGAGACATGAAAAGACTTTCATGTGCCAAATAGGAGGGATGGCCAGCCAGGCTGTGTATCAACCAAGGTCTGGAGACCAACTCAGATATCAACACTGCCTCATGCCAGTGAGAAAAGGACTCAGGATGTCCGAGGGAAAAGTTCAGAGAATTATAGTGTTTTTCTTGTGCTATAAGTGAACAGAGGACTTTTGGCTTAAAACCACCTGTGAGACTAGCTCATGCGTATTTGTTCCAGCATATCCATTTTTCTACCAGCAATGCCCTCCCCAAAAAATAAAAAAAAGATTTATAGAGGTTTCCTTAGGATGCCTATCATCATTTTTTATTAAAATAGCCTTCTTCTTGCATAACCTGTTTTTCTTCTAGAGAAAATTTGTTCATCCATACATTTCTGAATTGTAGCTGAATTCAATGCTAGTCTCAGTCAGCAGCAGCTTCTTTGCGGTGATAGCACAACAAGAAGGTTGAGAATAACGTTGCTGTCTAAAAACTAACTTTGTTGTTTATGTCTTTCCTCAATCTAGGTCACTGTTATCCTCCTAGGATTTTACTGGCTAAGGCAGGGACCACGTCTGTTTAATTTTCTTCACCTGAGATCTGCCCAGGACTTGGATATATTAAGTGATGACATTATTTGAATGAATATTCAAACATAGTGCTTTGTGCTTTATCTAATTGATGAATAGACTTCTTGTATTGGGCAAAAGAGTAATGGAATTTATGCTTCTAGGTCTCCTTACAATGTAATTCCCTCCCAATATTCTTTACTCATTTACCTTTTCTTATTTAAGGAGCCTCATGAGTTTGCCCTTCTCCCCTTTATCCTCTCTTACGCAAAATGAAACAAAAATCTGTAAGTCTAATATCTTCATTTCCTGGGGGAGATTTTTACCAAGATTAGGCCCATCTTTTTGAAACAAGCTACTGTACCTAGGCGGTCTCCCTGCCTTCCCTAAGCCATCCACCCCATCCACCCCATCTTTAGCATCCCTTATGGAAATCTGGACCTTCGTGGTCTGCTATGGCCTATCCAAAGTTCAATAGACTTAAGACAAAAAGTTCAATAGGCTTATATGCAATTCCTGATCCTACCTAAAATGACCTCTGCTTTAAATGCTATTAATAGGCTTCCTGGTGGTTTTGCTGAGTGCAACCACCTGTTAGAATATCTATAGTAATAGGGTAAATGCCCTTTCACTTTTCCTTTTCTTTGAAATGGATCATAGAACTTGAAATGGTTGACCCCATGTACTCATCAATAAATCATCAGTTTTACAACTGAGACTTCTTAGTGGTTTAGGGGGCCTCCTCCCACATCTTCCCTAAACCCTATTTTAGAAAAGGGGATTATAGGGGAATTCTGGTTATAACACCCCCTCCCCAATCTCTTCCGGAGGCTGCCAATGTACTATCTCTAGAAACCTCAGGCAAGTCTGAGAAACCCCAGATCCAACGCGCTGCCAAGGTTTCAAAGAGCCCTTCTAGGTCAGATCATGGCAGAAATCTCCAGCCACTTTTTGGACTGTTGGGGCTTAAACAAAATCACTAATAACTACCAGACCATCCTCACCGTGCCTTTGGTTTCACAACTGCTCCATCATGCCCTGAAAAGAAATGAGCGCAGCTTCCCAGACCCAGCTCAGCGGCTCCTAGGAGAACCTGAGAAGCCAGGATCCCCTCGAGAGACTTTTCCTAAAGACACCACAGGAGCCAAGGAAATGGAGTGCCCTCAATACATATATAGTCCCTGAATTAATGATGATTCAACTTAGGATTTTTCAACTTAACAATGGTGTGAAAGGGATGGTATTCAGTACAAAGCGTACTTCAAGTTTCAGATTTTGGTCTTTTCCTGGGCAACGATTTGTGGCACAATGCTCTGGCCTCTGCTGGACAGTTACAGCTTTCGGTCAGCCACAGCATCACAAGGGCAAACAACCAAACACCCTACAGTGTGTTGTTCATTGTTAGATGATTCTTCCCAGCTGTGGCTAATGTAAGTGTTCTGAGCATGTTTAAGGTAGGCTAAGCTAAGCTATGTTGTATGGTATGCTAGCTGCATTAAATGCATTTTTAACTCAAGGATATTTTCAACTGATGATGGGTTTAAAAAGACATCATCCCATCATAAGTCAAGGAGCATCTGTATTTAAAAAATAAATCTCTCTTTGTTGGAAGCAACAGGGCCACAAGAGGGATATGAAATATTGTAGATAATTCTGTAGGGAGAATTTTCACATATATTCATATTCAGAAGTTTGGGAGAATGAAGTGTTCTGTGTAATCATTAGACTATAGCTTAATAGTTAGAATATTGGTTCAGCTGCAGTAACATTTTTGTGTCTCTCCAAAATAAGAGTGCACATTGGCCCCCACTAGTGACTTGGCCCCTCAATCTTGAGGCTCTTCTTTTTCTTGCCCTTTCATTCTCAAAAACTGGTTTCCATGTGAAGACCCACAAGGGCTGATTCCACTCCCATCACCACGCCTGCTTCCCAGCCCAAGAGAGGTGCACAGGGCAGAGGCACGCAGCACCCCACTCTCGGGCCACCAGTCAGAACAGATCTCTGGGTGCACCTATCTGCAAGGAAGGCTGCAAACCAAAAATTTCAGCCTGGTATCCATGAGCCCTTTTAAAAGGAGAAAAAAGAATATTGGGGGGCAACTCTTAATTTCTGCCGCAACCCGCTTTCCAAGGGTTAATCAATAAAGAGAGTGACTGATATTAACTTCCAACCCTGTCTCACTAAGGAACTGGTGAACAGCCTACTCCAGAGTTATTCTGTTTTTGTGGTTATGGTTCTAAATATGGTGCCTAATCCTTTTCTGTAGCCCACATGTGTTTACAAGCCGTGTTGCTCTAAAAAGATACAATCATTTCCTTACATGTTCCTTACATACTGTTATACCAGACATAGGTATTCGTAGTCTCTTTGTCAAAAATTTCTAAACCTGACTTCCATCCAAGATGGAGGTGTAGGTAGACACACTGTGCTTCCTCACACAACCAAGATAGGGACAACAACAATTTACAAACAGAAAAACAACCAGAACTGACAGAAAACTGAACTGCATGGAAGTTGGACAACCAAGGAGTTAAAATAGACACGTTCTTCCAGACCGGTAGGAGGGGTGGAGTGGGGCAGCCGGGCACAGAGGGGTCTGGGAAAAAAGAGCATTGGGACCTGGCGCCTAAGGCATCCCGGGTACGCAAGACCTTAGTGGGCAGACCCTGGGTGTGCAAGCGGCGGCTGGCAGATCCCGGCCGAGGGGTGGCAACCGGCAGACCCAGTGAGGTGGCAATTGTGAAGCAAGGCACTGTGCGCAACCCAGGGTCCCAGCACTGGCAAATAGAGCCTCAGGGCACTGATTGAAAACACCTGTGGGGGCTGATTTGCAGGAAGAGACTCCCAGCCTCACAGGAGAGGTCACTGGAAAGACTCACAGGGTGCACAAGCCCACCCACATGGGAATAAGCACCAGAAAGGCTCAATTTGCTTGGGGGAAGTGGTGGAAAGGAATGAAGTCCCACGGAGAGTGGAGCAAGCACCACTGTTCCCTCTCGAACCCTGCCCCCACATACAGTGACTGGGTTGCCCTGCCCTGGTGAACACCTAAGGTTCCACCCCTCATATGTTAAAGGTAAGACCAGACCAAAAAAAAAAAAAACAAAAAGATGGCTCAAACAGAAGAAGAAATGAAAGATCCAGAACCAATACTTTTTAGCAACCGAGAGATAGCCAACCTATCAGATGCACAGTTCAAAACACTGGTCATCAAGATGCTCACAGAATTGGTTGATTTTGGTC
>CM052541.1:172012059-172075572 GCA_028533065.1 Trachops cirrhosus
TTAACTCCTTGGTTGTCCGACTTCCATACACTTCAATTTTCTGTCAGTTCTGGTTGTTATTTTGTTTCTGTATCATTGTTGTCCCTATCTTGGTTGTTCGAGGAGGCACAGTGCGTCTACCTATGCCTCCATCTTGGCCGGAAGTCCCCAGAATTTTCTATAAAATGCAGACATCACAGAAATTTTGAGTTTCTTAGTTACCACTAATCTTGGTTATAAAAATATGTATCTATATGTATATATCCAGCCCACTAATTTGCAAATGATATCTACTGAAATGCAAAGGAAACCTTATTTAACAGTTATGCTATTACTAGCAATAACAATGATGATTTATTTACACTATTCCATACATTTGCTTATATGCTGAGTATGTGTTCTTCATAGCAAGTCTCAGACTGTGCAGACTCTGGTTGGTCATTCACTCATTCACTCATTCACTCATTCATTCAGTCAACTGCCCTGTCTCATGAGAGGGGCAAAAGGCCAAACTGCCCTTTGAGCCAAATGGCCAGGTAGCTTGAGGAAAGGCCAGGTATTTACAGAGGCTGATTGCATAAATCCTGGGACTCGGAAGGTCAAGACGTGGTGCACAGGGACTCAGGAGTCTCCATCATAATTTATGAAAATGATTCACAGTAGAGTGAACAGCACAAGATCTGCAGAAACCTGGCAGCTGGAGAGGGGGGATGCTGTTTAAGAACCACCAGGTGGACACCCCCTGGGATTCACTGTTGGCAGCTTGCTGGAACAGCATATTCACAACTTGTAAAGGAGAAGGACCCATGTTTAACAACAAAATATTTTGGGGATTCCAATGCTAATTGTTGTCCTCTTTGTAGCTCTTAATTGAGAAATGCGTAGTGATAAAAATCAACTAGGAATCACTAAAGCCTTGAAATGAACTTATACTTGACTAATTCCAGTAGTACCATGCCAGTTTTCGATGTACTTCCATAGCTGCTCTGCACACGTGGACTGGACCCTTTAAACATTTCTCCTTCACAGTGAACACAGTGTAAGCTTTGTCTGTGAAGCCAGGCACTGGAATGACTTTGCAGGAGGATAGGAGCTTGTCTTCCCACTTCCGGTGTGTTCCGTCTTGCTTTCTCTTATTTCTGCTGCATGATTAGTCAGTGGTGCCATGTGTAGGGACTTCCAGTGGTGTCCTGCCCTTGACACATGCCCAGAGATACGGTCTCTCAGCCACTATTCAGCCCTAGCCTGGGCTTGTGACCACCTTCGCACAGCCCTCCAACTTAGGCACTGCATGCTCCACACCTCACATCCACAAAGGAGGCCAACTCCCTCCGTGTGCCCACCCACCAGGCCAGTGTGCCCTGGAAGATGACTCCCCACAGACCTCCCAACAAATACACCAAACACTTCTGGCCTTGCCCTGTCTTAGTTCAGGCTGCTATAACAGAATACATTGACTGGGTGGCTTAAACACTGAACATTTATTTCTAGCAGCTCTGGTGGCTGGGAGTCTGAGATCAGGGTGCCTGCACAGTCAGGTTCTTGATAAAGTACCATACTTCTTCCTAATATACAGATGGCAGGTCTTCCTAAAGAGAGGGAAAAGGGCTAGATCTCTTTGCCTTCTTATAATGATATGAATCCTACCACCAGGGCTCCATCATCACGATCTAATTATCTCCTAATGGCTTCACCTCCAAATACAGTCATCTGCCACATAGTGGCATTTTGGCAAAGGACAGATCACACACACAACAGTGGCCCCATGAGAAGAATAAACCCCAGAAAATTCATAGTAAATGGTTTAGCAGAAGATTTCTCAGACCTCAATAAGCTCCTTAAAAAGTTTAAAATCATGGACCCCAATACCAAATGGTTTTCATTCATAAAGAGGATTGGTCATGTCATATTTTCTGTGTACAAGCAAGTCTATGATGAAAAAAAGAAACAAACCTAGCAAACCATGGACATATTTCTACAAAGAGTGACATTTCCTCAAGAAAAGACATGGGCAGACCCTTTAGGAAATTTTCCAGAAGAAGCCATTTTAATCATAGGAGATGATAGGTCACCTAAATTCTAAAAAGGAATTCCTCTTTATCACACTGCTAATATCATCAGGGCTTACTTATTAGGGCTAGGGCAGGAGGATTTTTTAAATCAATTTCTATGTCCTGGAACAGATTAAACAGCATAGAAATCATCTACTTTTAGAAGATATTGATGGAATTAGTCTTTCAAAATATCCACATCTTACTTTAGGAGAATTAGATTTTAGGGAACATACTAAGTTCCTTTTGGATTTTCCACCTGATTTGGGCTGTTTAAAGCCAATTCCTTTGTTTTTTCTCAAGATTGCTGAGGCTACTTGGGATGTTTAGGCTCCATATAAATTTTTGAAGTATTTGTTTTACATCTGTGAAATATGCCATTGGTATTTGGATAGGAATTGTGTTGAATTCAGAGGTTGCTTTGGGTAGTATGGACATTTTAATGATGTCAATTCTTCCAATCCATGAACAGGTGTATGCTTCCATTTATTCATTTCTTCCTCAGTTGCTTTCTTCAGGGTTCTATAGTTTTCCTAACACAAATCTTTTACCTCCTTGATTAAATTTATTCCTGGGTACTTTATTTTTTGTTGTCGTTGTTGCTATAGTAAATGGGATTTTCTTTCGTAGTTTCTCTTTCTGGTAGTTCATTATTAGTGTACAAAAATGCCATCAATTTCTGAATATTGACTTTGTATCCCGCTATTTTACTGAATTCACTTATTAGGTCGAGTGGTTTTTTGGAGGAGACGATAGGCTTTTCTATGCACACTATCATGCTGTCTGCACATAATGACAGTTTTACTTCCTCCTTTCCAGTTTGGATGCCTTCTATTTCTTCTTCTTGTCTGATCACTGTGGCTAGGACTTCCGGTGCTATGTTGACTAAGAGACGTGAAAGCAGACACACTTCTCTTGTTCCTGATCTTAAGAGAAACACTTTTAGTTTTTGCTCATTGAATACGATGTTGGCAGTAGGTTTTCTGTATATGGCTTTTATTATGTTGAGGTATGCTCCCTCTATTCCCACTTTGCTGAGTGTTTTTATCATAAATTGGCACTGGATTTTATCAAATGCTTTTTCTCCATCTATTGATATGGTCATGAGATTTTTATCTTCCATTTTGTTTATGTGATGTATCACATTTACTGATTTGCAAATATTGTTGTACCATCCTTGTATCCCTGGAATAAATAAATCTCACTAGATCATGGTGTTTGATCTTTTTAATGTATGCAGGATCTGGTTTGCTAGTATTTTGTTAAGGATTTTAGCATCCATGTTCATCAGAGATATTAGCCTAAAATTTTCTTTCTTTGTTGTGTCTTTACCTGGTTTGGGGATTAGGGTAATACTGGCTTCATAAAAAGATTTTGGGAGTCTTTCCTCTTCTTGAATTTTTTGGAATAATTTGAGAAATGTAGGAGTTAGCTTTTCCCTAAATGTTTGGTAAAATTCCAGTGAAATTCCAGTTTCCTCGGGCTATATAGAGGAACTAGGAGGAGCTGATACAAATTACCAAGCCCCAACACCTAGATGGTGCAAGGGCCTAGAGTGTAAAAAGATCTGTCCAGAAAGTATCCAGCCACACGCTGTGAAAAACTTAAGAGACATTTATTGAAGAAGATTTAAGATATAAGAAACATTGTACACAGGACAATCACGCCTCAGTCCCCTTCCAAGTAGGCACCTTGGGACCCCACACAGTTCTCCCAACTGCAGCACGTTGTTCCTTCTGCCCTGGTAGCAGAAGTCACAGAACGAATTTTGCCATGACATGTTTCATGCCAAGATCCGGCATCAAAATCTCAGACACATTAGTTTTTGGAATCCCCAGATCAGCTTCTTGTTCTCACACTGCCAGTTGCCAATCTTTGTTGATTGCAACTCATACACGTTCATCATTCTCTTGTTCTGCTTGTTGCAGGCCTTCCAGAACATGGATTGCTTTCAAGAGATTCTCGACCATCTTTGAAGTATTTGTGCTACATTTTTATTTGCCCTGCACTCATTGCATCATTCCCAAAGCCTTCTGAATCATCCGAGTAGTTTCCAAGGAGGAATATCTAAGCTTAAAGAAAAATTTGATGCAGATTCCTTGCTCTACTCACTCAGTCATTTTGAATGTGATGGCCACACAGTACAGATGCTCACTCAATGCATCTACCACCCCCACTGACTAGTGCAGTGAAGTTGTCATTGTCCATGCATGCACATTCCAGTCCACTCTCCTTGGCTGCCAGGTTACATCAATGTTGCACAAACCATTCTCCTCATATTAATAATGGCTGGACTTTTCTGGACAGATCTTGTCTATCAATACAACTCCCATGTAAAGATTTTTCACAAGTCCACCCTTGATATGGGACATGAAAATTGCTTTCCTCACAAGGCCAAAATTCAACTCCATAGCCATGGGCTATACCCAGAACTGGGGCTTATTGTAGCATTTCTCCAATTATTTCTAGGTTTCTCTTCAAAATGTCTACATCAATTTACACTCCCATTTCCAGTGCAAAAAGATTGTCATTTCCTACTCATCACTGCTAGCACTAGGTGAGAACAGCATACCTCGTTTTATTGCACTCTGATTTATTGTGCTTCACAGGTGTTGTGTTTTTTACAAATGGAGGGCAAGACCCTGCACCAGCAAACAGATTACGATTCGCTTTACTGTGTACTTGCTTTATTACAGTGGTCTGCAGTCAACACCGTGGTATCTCTGACGTAGACCTGCACCCGGTTTCTAATATTTATTGTTCCTATGGGAGTAAAATGGTTTCTCACTATTTTTATCAAATTCCTCTATCAGTGAGACTGACCATCTGTTAATCTGCTTTCTCCTTCTAGGAATCTGTGCTCATTTTCTTCCAGGGTATTTCACTTGCTGTGGTGGTAGTAACTGGTCATGTTATTTTTACCCATTTGCAGGAATTTCTTGTGTTTTCTAGATTTATTACTTGTCAGTTACAACTATTGGAAATATTTTTTCTTAACATATTATGTGTCTCTGAACCTTCCTATGGGGTCTTGTAACAGAAATCTTTCACTTTGACATCAAACTCAACTTTTTACCTTAGAGTTTTCTGATTCCTTAATTTACATATTTCTTTTTTTCCTACCTTTTATTTTTGGTTTACTTTGTCTCTTTAGAATCTTGAGTTAAATGCTCACTTAATTTATTTTCATCTTTCAGTTTTTTTAATTTACTCAGTGAATGTGAGTTAAGGTAAATTATTGCTTTGGTGGAAGATATTTTTGAATTAAAAAATTTACTTAAAAATTTAATGTATTTTTCTTCTTTAGACAGCATACTTTGATCTGAGCAATACTTCCCACCTAATAATTTGCAGATGTTAGGTGCATTTGAAAAGAAGTATTTTGTTGTAATTGTACTAAAATAAATATATTACTGGAAGGCAAGGTCTGCATATCATAAAGAAGAAAAGTAGGGTTTCTAATTACCAAGTGAAAAAAAGTAATTTAAAGTACAAATGAAGCCCAGCCATTTCTTCCTACCTTAATTCTCACTTTCTTACTCTAAGCTGTTAACTTTTAAAACTAAGGATTGTTTGAAGTGTTTGTTTTACTTTATTTACGTGTATTTATTTGTTTAATGCTGATGACAATTTTGTGGGGACTCTTGAAATCATTTGCTGTAGAAAAGGTCAGAGTAGAGAGGGAAATTGAAAGCCATTTCCTTGATTCATTGTTATAGAAGTTTTTAATCATTGCAATGAGAAAATCTCAGTTATATGCAGCCTCCATTTCCGCCAATGCAGCAGATACAAATTGCAACTTAAGAGAGCATAAGAAATATAGAAGCTGAACTATATTTTATTCCTTTGTTCATTCCCCAGATATTTATTAAGGGCCTATGAGGGGCCACTCTCTAAACACTGGGAGTATAGTATAGCAGATAGCAAAGCAGACAAGATCCCTACGCAGCTGGAGCTCTTGAGAGAGAAAGCCTGTAGCAAAAATACAAATAAATAAGGTAATTTTAAATACAGGTATTTCCCAGGAAGAAGATAAAACATGGTGGCCTTTGAGCCAAGGAGCTACTCAGAAGAAGAAGCCAGCACCACAGAGGCCACCTGGAAGAGCAGCCAAATGGAGTCACAGCAAATGTGAGTGCACCCAGCAGTGCCCTCCTTCTTTATCCAAAATGCAACAAGAATAAGCTTAGTGGATTGGATGGCTGTGAAGGAGAGGAGCTCTTTGTTCCACAGACCTGCTCATCACAAAGCAGTG
Source organism: Trachops cirrhosus (assembly GCA_028533065.1). NCBI lineage: Eukaryota > Metazoa > Chordata > Mammalia > Chiroptera > Phyllostomidae > Trachops > Trachops cirrhosus. The sequence goes on from CM052541.1 coordinate 172,018,345, forward strand.
CACAAACGGGACTATGACACTCTTCAGTCATGATGGGAGACGCAACAGGCAGAAGTGACTTTTGTGCAGAAAAGTTAATTCTGGAAAAACGAAAATGTTTATAGCTTGCTTATGAGAGATGGGGTGTGGTGCGAGAGGAGAAAGAAGTGCAGATACAGGTAGGTTTCTCAACCACTAACGACCACTTCCCAAGGGAGTCAGAGAGGGTTAGCGGCGCAGGTCTCAATGCACGGATGCAGGGGTCTCGATGCAGCATGTTTCTTCCATCCCCTAACTTTCCGTCCGGTTAGCGGGTTTCATTCTCAGTCCTTCTCCCTCCAAGTTCCGACCCGGCTGGCTCCAGGCTTTCATATTTCAGGATCTTTCCCCAAGTACCTCAATTTCTCTTCTGTTTCTTACCAGAACAATTTATTCCACCCAATCCACCATCCTCTTAACATGTCTGCTCACATCTAGACCCTCAGCAAAACGGAGGACCCTTCAGATACGAAGGTACCCATTAGAAGGCAGTGAGGAGTTAAAAATTAGAGCAAAACCCGCTCACAATGATATCTCTAATTGTGCTTTGGCATTCTACCACATCCAATAAAAATACCGCCGTTGCTTTGCGTTGTTAGGAGTTTAGAAGCTACACGATCAGCGTGTGTTGCGGCAACTTGGAGGTCCTGACAAGTGTCTGTCCAAGTCTTGTTGACTGAGTTGGTTCTGAAGCTGATTCATTTCTCCTTTCCTTGAGTGACCTTGTAAATTACTTAGCTGTGATATAAGGTTTGTCTCATGGTGCTTCTTAGCGTATTATTTTATTTTTTGTCATTCATATAATTTCAATTCTTTAATTTTATTCAGTTGAATTTATGAGCATGCAGCTGTGAGTGGTCATGAAATGCTCCCTGGCCATGTTTCTATTCCATACATGTGGTAAAGCCCTGACTAATTTCTGCAAAGCCAATAATTCAAGCCTATTGAAGGCTTTTTTCTTCAGAGCACATTGTGAAGCAATTTTTACTTTCAAATCACAGCATTGAGAATTGTATAATTGGTTAAAAAATAGAAAATAACGTGTATACATATATTAACAATGATGTATTTTCTCTCCTAAATTGTGAGTTGAGAAGGCAATAGATATTCATATTTCTGAATGGATTTTTTTGAGATACAACATTTTTGAAATGCCTTGTTTAAACAATATCAGCAACAACAATAGATCTTAAGAAGTTTAAATGAAAATCTGGCCAAAGTTTTTACCCACATTTGGCTTCTAAGTTTTACTTTTGTTTATAACTGGAATTCCTGAAATATTAAATTTTGTAAAACTAAATTTTGAAATGTGACTATCCTCTCCTTTCATATCACTTCCAATATCAAAAAGGAGTACATACATTATTTTATGTTTATTTATGTCTATGATTGTACATATTTGCACTGCAGAGGTGCATGTGAATTTAATATTTTACTTTTAAATGACAACTAATCTGAAGGTAAAATGGAATTAAAATCATATGTACAGTGCCATCTAAAAAGAGAAAATATCCAGAAAAAAAACTTTAAAAATGTGCAAATTTATATGAGAAAAATTTTAAAGCCCTCCTGAAGAACGTAGCAATAGACTTTGAAGGGGTTTAGAGTATGCCACTCCAAAATAAGATACTCTGACATAACGATTATTTGAGGTTAAAGGTTATTGAAAAGAAGCAAACACACAAAAAAACTCTCTGCCTTCCCCCATCTACCAGAAAGGGCAAGATGGTTCTTAATCACCAGAGACCATTCTAGACTCTTATCAACTCAGAGAATCTACATAACAAGCCTTACTAACTAGTCCTTATCTTCCATTTGTTTCCCCTCTACATTTACCTTCTCATAATTTGCTACCTCTAAAAGCTAAACCCTTTACATTTGTTCTGTAACTTTTTGATAGATATATTTTGTTGTTGTTGTTAAGATACTACATAAACTCACATTCTAACCACCTCTTTGAATTACTCATCACTGTGGTTTCTCCCACATGATGAGCTTAGCACGCATTAATAAACAGTTTGCTTTTCCCTTATTAATCTGTCTTTTGTCAGTCTAATTTGCAGGGTCTCAACTGAGGAACCTAGAGGGGTAGAGGGGAAGTATTTTCCTTCCCTTTGGCTTCAGTGATTATAAAGACGTATCGTGGATATCATGGATAGAAAGACTCAATAACAAAAGAGTGTCATTTAAATCTAAATGTAGCATTATCCTGATAAAAATAACACTATAACATTGATGTGGAAAAATGTATTTAAATAGCTAAAAAAAACAGCCCGGGGCCACAGGACAGCCACCCCCCACCCTTTTAAAATCCAATTATAATCCAGTAAAAGCTCAAAGCCCCCACCCCTCAAAGCTGGTGTATCTCTCCACACAATGCCCCTCTCCTTTCTTGGAGAGTGAATAAAAACTTTATTCTCTACAAAAAATTTTTTATAAAGCCTAAAAGATGAAAAGGTATATAGGAGATTCAGTTTACCAGATATTAAAAATACCACAGACTTAATAATTAAATGTCTGGTATTGATACATACATAGAAAGACCAGTAGAATAAATTTTAAAAAGTTAAAAAGACACAAATACATTCAGAAATTTTTTATATAATAAAGATGACATTTCATATCAGTAAAGATGGATACTTAGATTAATGGGACACTGATTATCCATTTGAAGAAAAGGTAAAATTGGATCTATACCTCACATTATAAATCAGGATAAGACTTCAATTATAGCAAATATTGAGAAGTAAAAATAAATAAATAAACAAATAAAATCATAGAAGAACATAGGGGCGAATTCCTTGCTAAACTTGGAATAAGGAGAGCTCTGATATGACTGATATTTAAGAACTCATAAAATTAAAGAAGTATATTAAAGTATATAGTCTCTAAAAAAATGTAGTATGGTAAATATACCATACACAAAGGAAATGACAAAATGAGAAACCAGAAAAAAATTGAAAATAGTATCAATGACAAATACTGTTCTCCCAAATAGAGAATTAATTCCTAAAGAGCTGCCAGGAATTAAGAGATAACCTAATAGAAAAATGAGCAAAGCAGATGAACAGACATTTCACAGAAAAAGAAATATTCACTGCCAAATTTAAAAAAATTAATATGAGAAATACAAATTAAAACTATATTACCACAAAGGCAAAACTGGTCCAGACCATGTGAAGGGGCATCTCATAATGCCTGCCAAAATTACAGGTTCGGTGGTCCTTGGACCCGGCAAGCCCACATTTGGGCATCTTTCTTACAATTATATATGCACATATGGTAAATGAAAATGTACAAGCTTACTTATTGTGGTGGGTGGGCCCAAATAAACCAGGACTCATTTAAATAATTAATGTACAGAAAATATCATGAGGACATTTTCTGTGCTGATACACGGAGATGTTCAGGCTAGCCTCTAACACAACAAAAACCACGTGCAAAACAGTGTGTAGTGTGGGCTTCACTCTGTGTGATAAAATGAGGAGGGTGGGAAAGGATATATTATGTATGCATCTATTTGTATGTACATAAAGAAATATTGAAAATATAGACAAATAGGCCAAAAAACAAAGCTAACACAAAGAGTAGAGAGCAGGAGAGAGTAAGACAGACAGGGACAGATGAGGAGTGAGATTTCTTTGCATATGCCCTTTTACATCATTTTAAATTCTGAACCATGTAAATATATTAACTTGGAAAGAATCCTGTGCTCTTTGAAACAAGAGGTTGTTTTCCTTGCAAATGAGAAACAGCAGGGCCATGAGCCCAAACAAATTCTTAGTTTCCATCATTTACAACATGATTTTTTAGCTATTTTGTTCTTTGGAATAAGACATTTTGGGCTGTTTTTTCTTTTTATGGTATGAGTTATGGTGGATATTTATATTTAACCTCAAAATAGCACCCTCCCTGCTCACTCACACACTCACACTGCACCCCACACCTGTCACCTCCCCCAGCCACCATGTCCCCACTGGGCCGATGAGGGCCTTCACCTGCTAGCCTCCTCCAAAGCTCTGACCCCAACTGTGATCACCACTTCATCAGATTTGTGTTCAGTTTGTACCATGGTGAATCCAAAAAATAAAAACTCATCACTCTCATATATGTTCAAGATATAATAAAAAGGAAAAACACAAATATTTTGATAATGATTTAGAATGAATTTTGTGAAGTGAGGAGTGTCATTGATCTTCTATTTCTCTTTCTAAGAACCATCTGCCACCCTGTGATGCTTTCTTCTCTAGGGTACTCAGCTCCCACCTGGTACCCAGGGTCTCTTGTGAGCCTATCATTAGTAAGAAGAGTTCCAAGCTTACCGTGTACTCATTTATTCTCTCTCCTCACCTTATTCCAGCCACTGCTTTAGAAAGCTGATAGAATTACTTTCCACTTTTTTATGCCAATGGAACCTGAGGCCCAGAGAATTAAGAAAATTCCTAACGTAATATTCCAAATGATGAAAGTAGCAAACTCAGGTTTGCAACCCAGGTATGCCTCACACCTAAGCCAATCTCCCCTGTCTGACCCATACATACATTATCCCCATTTCCTCCTCAAGGAGCAAGGAAGATTTCTCTCTCTCTCACCTGTCCAATATTCTAAGGGAGCTTTTGCTATGGAAATCCATCTGATAAACTGAATGTGTACTAGTGATAATAGCCAATAAAAGCTTACTAATGCCCTATCACAATATCTAAGGTTTATCGAGCACTCACAATATGCTAAGCACTGAGCAAAATGCTCTATTTATGCAATATTTTAATCACTACCACATATTTAGGAGGCGGGCATTATTACCTTCATTTTACAAATAAAGACACTTAGGCACAGAGGACTGAACACTCCCAGGGCACAGTTAGGAAGTGGCAGAGCCTGAAAGTGGCAGGCAGCACTTTTTGAACCTGGGGTTTGGCTATCTCACAAGTCTGAGTCTCTCATTAACACCTCCAAAGACACTTATAACTGAAGAAGACAGTCTTGGAGAGCACAGCTTTAATCACAAGAAATACATCTGTATTAGTTACCTTCTTATCTCCAGCTGGGAGAGATTTTAATGCATGGAGGAGCCTACTTAGTGCTTTTCCAAATATGCAGGCTTCCTCTGTTCTCAGATTAGTCTTGGCTCCCCTGAAATCAGACCCTGGTCGAGTTTTTAGAGTGAATCAAAATAAGACCTTCTTTCACCTGAGGTCTCCAATGAGGGATCTGTGGTATATGCCCCCTAATATTTCATATCCACACCCAGACAAGCTGCATCTCCACATGATCTGGTCAGTTGGAAGCTTCTAGAGCCAGCTAATAATGTTTCACAACCCCAAATCCTTCATCCTGCTCTAATTTTTTAAGTGTAGTTTTTCCTACAGGTCAGAGAGGGGGTACAGAAATAAGCCACACAAGCATTTACTCAAGAATGTTCCGAGGAACTTCAGGTCCCTAAGATATTTGGCCCTTTCCCAAAATTGCCAGTTAGATCATTTGGGAAAGACACGCTAATAATGATGGTACCAAACATGCATTTTATCTGAAAAGAATGCAACTACACTCACCTCTGAGATCCTTTGTATCTTTTTTTCTCTTCTATTTCAAACTAGACTTGATCTCCATCATCAGAAGAACAAAGAGATCACTGCTGAGAAGCAGAGGAACAAAAACATTTCTTCTTTGCTATTGTGGTTCTACAGGCTCAGCTGTACAGGGTGGGCAAAATAGGTTTATAGTCACGAGTACAAGGAACAGTGTATTCTTCTATTATTACTTATTTATTAATTATTATATTATTTTTCCTATTATTATTTTGATTCCTTCACATCCCTATTTGTGATTATTTATGATTTGTCTTTTAGGTAATGATGGCTGGTAATTTAACCTACTTTTGCTCACCCCTGTGTTGTTCAAAGTTTTTCCCCTCCTTGGAAGCAATTACTGTTATTTGAAGTGTCATTTTGGCGATATACTACTTTTGCATCTTTTTGGTCTCCTTTTAGAACAAGCTATTCTCCTGTTTCTGTAAATGCAGTTTTATTAGAACACAGCCACACGCATTTTGTTTACCTATCATCGATGGCTGCTTTGGCCTGACAACAATAAGTGGGACAGACACCATATGGGCCATAAAGCCAAACATATTTACTATCTGGCCCTTTACCCCAAAACATTGGCCAACCCCCCTATTAGAACTTCACCCCCCTCAAGGCATGATCCCACCCCAGTGGTTAAGGGTTTTCCATGCTGGGGTCAGCGCAAGCACCGCAGTTAGAATCCAGTGCCGCAGCTCAGCGTGCTGTGCTCTTAGCCATGTGTCCTGAACTCTTCTGAACCTCAGCTTCTTTATCGGTAGAACACTTCTGTAAGAATAGCACTGGCTCAGAGGGCTGTGAGGATTCAGTGCCCTTCCACATGTGTTTGAAAAGAAGCAAGTTCACAATAGGTACTAGCTATCATTATAACTATTATTATTGATACTATCATCAAGATTTTTATTGTGATTTACCAGTCTGTTAGCATAATTAAGAATCTAAGAAGAGTTTTAGAAATAGGAAATTTTCCTTTGTTTACTCTACCACTTCCCAAATTTCTATGACAAGAGAATGCTTTTTCAGTACTCCCTGCGCACCCTCCAGAGATGCTGCCCTACCTTATGTCATTGGTAGAATAGTCTGTCTTCCTCCAGGCCCTGCCTCTCCTCCTTTCTCTTCACTCCTCTTTTGTCTCTTGCCCTTTACTCTTTTTCCTTCCATGGTCTAGCATTTCCTGTGAAATGCTCAGTGTTTCAAGCTTCAATGTTTCTCACCCCTTGTTTCCAGTGAATTGTACTTGTCCTGACATTCATTCTCTGGGGATCTACCTTCCAGACAATCGAAAGCCAGCCAATGTGATGGATGAGCTAGTCCTTCCTACACAATAGCGTCTGATGATGCTGCCTTTGTGCATTCTAAAGGAGCCTTCTGGACACGTAACGCCTTACCCAGAGCAATCATTCTGATGAATCTGGGAACTTCAGGCATCAGAGAAATCAGTTAAGAAAAAGATGTTAAGGCAAGGGCTCATTTGGCACTCTTCCAATTCACAATGTATATCTCTCTATAAACAAAACTAGTCTAGGAAAATTGCCGAGGGAATAGTTGGGCATTTGTTTTGGTTAGGGAAAGTAGGGAGGAGACCTGGAAACAAATACACCTCCCCACACAAATGCTAATGTAACTTTGTTAAGCCTTCCCATCGGATCACTAGCTTCATCATTGTCTCGCCCACACTTTCCTCCCCAGCATTATATCCCATCCTTCCCCATTTAGCTAGCCACAGTATCCCCCTCTTCCAGTTCATAACATTTTAACAAATTATTTCTCCATGTCCATGGACCTCTGCTAGACATTACCTCCCTTAGAGCAAGTATTATATCATGTACATCAAGGTATCCCCATGCTGTCTGCTACATAATAGACACCAAAGAGATATTTGTGGTAGGAAAGGAGGTAAAAAGGGAGGAAAGTAGTGGGTGGAGAGAGGGAGGGAGTGAGCAAGGAAAGGAGAGACTGTTTTACTAGCTTTGGGGCTCTCTCCTCACTGAGTTTTTCTTTACTTGAGGCTTCCCTTGACCTGCTTTCATTTCATAGCTGGGAGTGGGGCAAGGATTAGATGTGAGGTGACATCTGACACAGATGATGTAAATAAGTGGCAATTTAAAGTCTCAGGCTTGACCAGAAGCTGCTGAGGACACATGACCTGGAAGGTCCCCAAGACCTGGGATGTGCAGTAGCAATTGCTTCCTTCTGCAGTCAACCCTTGACAGTCTAGCCATGAGGACTCCTGATCCACTCTGGGCTTGCTTCCGGGAATGTGAACCTTTGGTGGAGATCCCAGGTACAAACATTCCGTACTTGAGGAAACCAAAACTGAGCAAGATGAAGTACCTGCTCAAGTTCCCACAGTCGGTAAATTGGTAGATCTGAATTCAAATTCACATCTGTTGGAAGCCAAAGCCCTTGCTTTACCTTTTACATGAAGACACTTGAAAAAAGATGACTTTTCTTGAAAAAGATGATTTTAGCCACTAGTGACAAATAATCAGACTTCTTGTCCACCTGAAAAACTGAATTTAATAATACAGGTACTTCTTTAAGTGTCTATGGTAGTGGGACTAATGCACAGGGCATCCTCACCCGATGAATCAACACTTTGTCGTGATCTTGCCCCAGACTGGCACTGCTCTAAAATAAACAAAGAGAACGGGCACTCCTGCCCATTCTGCGTCAGAACGCCTTGGGCCCGTTTTCCACGTCTGAGCACCTGTGCTGGATGGATAACTCCTCTGAAGGAAGGATCCTGCCCTACATACCTGGAGTTTCCAGACTCAGAAAGCATAGCCTGGGCCAGGTTTCCTTTCTTCTACAGAGTCTAGAATAACACAGTCTGGAAGAGAAACTACGACATGAAATACAATAAAAGACGAGGAGATAAGACTACTCAGCTCATTGGATCAGGAACCCTTTATTAAATGCCTGTTTTGTCCTGGAGACACAGAGAGGAACAAGACTTTGTGCCCATACTTGAGCTGCTTGGGGGATATGGAGCTAGGTAAAATACTAATAGAATAATGGAATAAAACACAAGGCACAAAGGACGCCGTGGTGCGGAGCAGCAGCCTTCACATCGGTGTGTGTGTGCCCTGGGGAAATGCAGGCTTCCCGAGGGCGTGTGGGCGTGAATAGTTGGGAGCAGATGTCCAGACCCTCAGCAGCCACACCTCCACTTTCCTAAAGTTGCTCTGCTTGGGGGCCGGCTTTTGATACAAGTATCATATTGTGTTTCTTTTCAAACATAAAATAATCTCATCCTGTGATAAAAATCTGTAGAGATACTGAAATGAGAGTACAGGGTAAAGAAGAAAAAAGAATTATGTAAAATTCCCAATTGTTAGAGAAAACCTTGCCCATGTCTCATTTTTTCAAAGAATGATGACGAATGTCAAATGATATAGTACTTATTTTCCACTGGATACATTTTCTTAAATGATATGACATTTTATTTAAAAGTCTGTTGTTGATAATACATAAGAAATGAATCCTTTGCCACTATTTAAGCTTTTGATGACAAATTTCAGAAGATGAAACTGAAAATACACAAGGCAGTATGTATTTTTTAAAATGATTTTAGGGGATCAATGTAAAAATGTTTGAAGATCAGTGTTGGAAGGGGAGGAACACCTGCATTAATCCCTAGGACTGGGCCAGGGAGTGGGACGGGTTAGCCAGAATGCGGACTGGAGGAGCGGGGGAGTGAGGGGTCTTGAGGACTTAGGGTGGCTGTCAGGCTGGAGTGAGGAAGGAGTTTCTTGAGGGGAACCAGCCTGTCCCAAGACCCAGAGGCAAGAGAGATCCAGGGGAATTTGACTATGACTCTCATACGGCTTAAACATAGGCAAATAGTGGAAAAAGAGACCAAGAAGGATGGCAGAGATTCACCTATGGGAAAAACAACCTGTCCCAACAATACCATCTTATTAATTTCCTTTGTCCCAATTCTGGGCTCAGGGTGATGGTTGAAAGGTACTTGGGTCCAACAAAGCTGGGATTGCACCTCAGCTCCACTCCTATTATCTGTAAGAAGTTGAACAAATGATCTGTCCCCCCACCATCTCTCCACTGTCCCCAGTCTCATTCTCCTGCAGTACAGTTAATGCTTGGGGGTATCAAACATTGGATGATTTCATTTAAAAATGATGCAAAAAGAGACTTCTGGCCAAGATGGAAGCATAGGTAGATACACTTTGAATCCTCACACAACCTAAAGAAGGACAACAAAAAATTTAAAAACAAAAAATAAGCAGAACTGCCAGAAAATTGAATTGTATGGAAGTCCAACAACCAAGGAGTTAAAGAAGAAACATTCATCCAAGCCAGTAGGAGGGACAGAGACAGGCAGCCAGGGTGGAGAGGATGCAAGGCAAGGTGGCAGCTAGAGGACTGGGTGGTCCCACATTTAGATGTGGATAAGCCAAGAGGATCAACTGGGGAGTGAGACAGAACACACAACCCAGGGTTCCAGCAGAGGGAAATAAAGCCTCAAAACCTCTGGATGTAAAAATCTGTGGGGGTTGCAGCAGTGGGAGAAACTCCCAAAAGAATTTGTTGGAGAGATCCGCAGGGTCCTAAAACGTACAGAAACCTACCCATGCAGGAATCAGTACCTGAAGGGGCCAATTTGCTTGTGGGTAGTGGTGGAGGGGACTGCAAGCCAGCAGATAGCCAAGCAAGTGGTGTTGAACCCTCTCAGACCCCTCCCCCATATAAAGCGCCACAACACAGCAACGTTGGTTGTCCTGCCCTGGCAAATACTAAGGCCCTGCCCCTTACAACAGGTGCTCAGAGAGAAGGAAATATGGTCCAAATGAACAAACAGATCAAAACTCAAAAAATAGAACTAAGAGATGAAGAGATACCCAACCTATCAGAGGCAGAGTTCAAAACACTGGTAATCAGGATGCTCACAGAAATAGCTGAGCATGGTCACAAAATAGAGGAAAAAGTGAAGGCTACACCAAGTGAAATAAAGGAAAATGTACAGGGAGCCAACAGTGAAGGGAAGGAAACCAGGACTCAGATCAACAGTTTGGACCAGAAGGAAGAAATAAACATTCAACCAGAACAGAATGAAGAAATAAGAATTCAAAAAAATGAGGAGAGGGTTAGGAACCTCTAGGACATCTTCAAATGTTCCAACATCCAAATCATAGGGGTGCCAGAAGGAGAAGAGAAAGAGCAAGAAATTGAAAATTTAATTGAACAAATAATGAAGGAGAACTTCCCCAATCTGGCAAAGGAAATAGACTTCCAGGAAGTCCAGGGCACTCAGAGTCCCAAAGAAGTTGGACCCAAGGATTGGGACACACCAAGGCACATCATAATTACATTAGCCAATGTAAAAATGAAGGAGAGAATCCTAGAAGCAGCAAGAGAAAAGGAGACAGTTACCTACAAAGGAGTTCCCATCAGACTGTCAGCTGATTTCTCAAAAGAAACCTTGAAGGCAAGAAGGGGCTGGAAAGAAGTATTCCAAGTCATGAAAGGCAAGGACCTACATCCCAGATTACTCTATCCAGCAAAGCTATCATTTAGAATGAAAGGGCAGATAAAGTGCTTCCCAGATAAGGTCAAGTTAAAGGAGTTCTTTATCACCAAGCCCTTATTATATGAAATGTTAAAGGGACTTATCTAAGAAAAAGAAGATGATCAGAAATATGAACAGTAAAATGACAACAAACTCACAACTATCACCAACTGAACCTAAAAAAACAAAAACGAACTAAGCAAATAACTAGAACGGGAACAGAATCACAGAAATGGAGATCACGTGGAGGGTTACCCGTGGGGAGGGAGACGGGGGAGAATGGGGGAAAAGGTACAGGGAATAAGAACCATAGATGGTAGGTACAAAATAGACAGGAGGAGGTTAAGAATAGTATAGGAAATGGAGAAGCCAAAGAACTTTTATGTACGACCCATGAACACGAACTAAGGAGGGGGAATGCTGGTGGGAGGTGGGATACAGGGCAGAGGGCAATAAAGGAGAGAAAAAAAATGGGACAACTGTAATAGCATAATCAATAAAATATACTTAAAAATCACTTGAAAAAATTATGCAAAAAGATACAACATAGTGCCACACTGAAATGATGTTTTTATTCATGGATACTCAGTACAGTGAAATAGAAGGAAGTTAACAAGTGATTTGGAATTATGTGTTTGGAATTACCCCAATCAAAATGTCTTTTAGTTCCTTTTCACTGCTTTTTTTTTCTGTTTTATTTTATACTTTTTAAGAGAGAAGACTTTTCCAATGAGAGTGGGAAGGCTGGGAGGGGCAGATATTATCATTAGTCTTATCCTGTTTTTTCAACTTCACCTTCCCAGTTTCTTCTCTCTGCTGGCAGTGAGAGGGTTAATAGCTTCACTTCACAGATGGCAAGAAGGCGCTGAACCTAGTATTTGTAATGTCCCAACCCTGATCATTGAAACTCTCTGTGTGTGTACGTTCAGGCACAGGTGTGTGTGTGTGTGTGTGTGTGTGTGTGTGTGTGTGTGTGTGTGTGTTGTGGGAGGAATGTCACAGAACCCATTATCCCTCTCCCAACAAACACACATGACCCCCAAACTACAATTTTAAAAAATGAAGTGGTAGAGGACACATTTCAGAAACATCTTTGGAGTCTGATCTGAAGGAATTAATATCTGATGAAATGAGACATATGAGGGGAAAAGAGATATCTAAGAAAATTGCCTCATCTCTAGCTCTGGTGATTGAATGGCTAGCTATACCAGTTGCTGAGACAGGTGTTGGGAGTTCAGGTTTTTAACTTTTATATTTGAACTCCCCACAAGATAGTTAAATGGAGATGGTTCACATTTGGCTAGATACATGGATTTGAAGAACACGATACCAGAGCTGCAGATGAAGATAATGTTTGTAATTAAAGCTCCTGGCTATTGATAAGCTTGCCCAGGTAGAGAAGCGTTGAGAAGAGAACGGAGACAGACGCTTAGGAAATAGCATCACTTAAAGATAAGAAGCCACACAAGAAGTGACAGATGATTAGAACAGAAACCAGAGTTTTATCTGAGCAACTAATAAAAGAATGGCTTTTTAAAAGAAAGACGTGACTGAGTCAAATGTAAAAGAGATTTAAAAAAACAGGGCTTATTCATTCATTCACAGATTCATTCATTCAAGAAACACCGAATGTCTAATATGTGCCAGAGATTGTTCCAGTTGCTGGGGACAGAGATAAATATGAAGTGATCTTTCTCTCAGGAAACTTAGTTTATTGAGAAAGGCAAAAAAAAAAAAAAAAGGCAATTGCAACATAATACGTAATGAACAAGTGAAGGAGTTATGAGATGACATGGGTACGGCTGGGCCTCGGGGACAGCACTTTCCGTGGAGGGAAGAGGGCAGGTACAAGCTTATGCAGGTGTTGTATTCAGGGAACTTGGTTCTCAGGAAGTGAAAGACCTGGGCTGATAACTACGTATGGACATGGGGCAGGGACAGGTATTTTTTTAGGAAGATGGAAACAACTAGGATTTATCTATGAAAAGGAAAGACTGGAGATAAATAAAAAGGGATTCACTCATTCACAAGTTCTTTGGTGGGGGGTGGTCAAGGGAAGAGGGAAGGTACAGGGTGGGGAGGGATTGGAAATCAGAGTACAGGTGGTCAGACTAGCCTTGGAGGAAGGAAAGCCTGTCTTTCATAGAGATAGCTCTCAAGAAGAGGATGGATGGATGGATGGATATGCAGACAAACTCCAGAACCAGAATAGGTTTTTAAGTACCAGAAATAATCAATTAGCAGATAGAATTATTAATCTCATCTTTTCCTCCACTTATAAGTGAAAAAAAATAGTGAGTAAAAGGAGTCACTTGAATGAGCAACCTCAAAGGCCTTTCAAAGAATCTGATAGAATTTTCTGGAAATACTTTAATCAGCAGCCTGATGCTTGAGAACTGGGTTTGTGGGGCTCTGCTGGGAAGCGCTCGATTGCCTGGGCACAGTCTGCCAGAGGTGGGGGGCTTGCTCATATCAGCAACCATGAGGCACAAAGGTCACCGGGCCTGAGGAAGCAATACATCCATTTCCTCCCCCACACGTTTCCTCTGTAACACTAGTACTCAGCCTCCTGCCCGACTGCTTCATCGAAACTTGTCCCTTGAAGGTCACCAATGACATCTTCATTGCTAACTCAAATGGCCTTTTCTTCCACCCCATTCTCATCATCCCGCATAGTCTATTGTTTATCAAAGTCATTTCAGTGACAGCTGACACAAACGGCCTCTTTCTGAAACTCTCTCTGGCTTCCATGACACTGCACTACTGTGATTTTCCTCCTACTCATGAGTAAAGGGTAATTCCTAGAGGATGGAAAAACGAAGTTTACAGTACAACTCAGTGAAGGACGGAGTTGTGTTAGTGTTACAAAGTTCTCACAATGGCTATAAGGCCCTGAAAATCTAGCCCTCTCTCCCACTAGTTTCCACCCAGCTATGCTGTTCTTGCTGACCTGGAAGCATGTCAGGTACACTGCCGCCTTTGTTACACTCTGCCTGGCGAGCCCTCTCTCTGATAGCCTTGTGGTTAACACCTTTGCCTCTGGAATGTGTGTTTAAGGCCTTATTTGAGAATACTCAAGCCTACTCTGAAAGATGTGAAAAACAATGGGATGGATAAAACTCCTAAGATATGTTAAAAATAGGAAGTGTGTCTCAGTGGATTGGGTGCTGGCCTGTGAACCAAAGGATCGCCAGTTTGATTCCCAGTCAGGGCACATGCCTGGGTTGCAAGCCAGGTCCCCAGTAGGGGGTGCTCGAGAGGCAACCACACATCGGTGTTTCTCTCCCTCTCTTCCTCCCTCCTTTGTCCTCTCTAAAAATAAATAAATAAGTAAGTAAATAAATAAATAAAATCTTTAAAAATAGAGGAAGTATCCTATGACACATGTTAAAGACAGATATAATGAATGAGATAGAGGATTTTAAAAGCATGAAATAATCAAGACTGTTATTTCCACAAAGAAAGGGATGGAAGGGCCAAGTAGCAAGGTACAGATCCTGCCACCTCCAGGTCGATAGCTATGTCATCTCAAATTGGCCGCCCTCCGGGATATGTATTATGGTCCCCACTCTGGCTCCATGTGTGTTCTGCCCAAGAGAACAAGATAAAGCTCATAGTTACTCATCAGATTAATAGACAAGCCATAGCTGTTAGCCAAGAGCATTTGGCCCTGTGTCTCTCAGATAGAGCAAATATTTGTTGGCCCCGGGTACATTTTGTCTGCTGAGTCCCTGGGTTAAGTTCAAGTCTGGTCCTTTTGATCTCACTATCGAATAGAAGGTTGGTGTGTTTTTGTGTGGGGGGAGTGGAGGGGAGAGAAAGAGACTATATTAACATTGCATAACCTAGGATTCATACAGTGTGAGCCTTCTCCCTGCTTATATATTATCTTAAGTAGGTAAACCAATATCATTTCTCTCCTCTTGCTGCTCACCATGTGTTTTAGGTTGATTCTACATGATGTGGGCATTTTAACTGGGCCTGTTAGCCTTTCTGTTCTACTACAGAGCAGTTCACCTGGTACTTGGAGGTTCCCACTGCGTCGAGGTCATTTCCCACAACAACCTCTTTCAAGGCTTTTTTAAAAAATGTCACCTTCTCAATGAAGCTTAGTCTGACCATTCCATTTAAAGTTACAGTCCTCATTACTAGCCCCCTAACTCCACTCTGCTCTTCTAATCCTCCACAGCTACCATTTTCCAACATGTACAATTTATTTGTTCATTGTTTATTGTATATCTCTCCCACTAGAATATAAATCCTCTTGTTCTTAGTCTGTTATTCAGTGACAGCCCACATTCATAAAAAAGTGCCTGAGCCATTGTAGGCACTCAAAAATATTTATTGTCATGTTGAGTTGTCACAGACCAGACATGCGTAAAGGAAATGGCCTAAGTGCCGGTGCATGCAAGTTGGTGCTCAGAGTTTACAAAGACACGAGAATCAACATCAGCTCCAGCACTGGGACAGAACAACGAGGAAAGTGCAGTCACTGGAAAAGGCTAAACCATGAGGGATGATTTCAGTAGAGAAGACAGAAATGAAACGAAAATCTAAGAACAATCTTTGGACATGGAGAATTATTAAATTGAGAATTGGCTCTTGTCTTCCATTGCTAGTGGACTATTGGAAGAAAGAATAGATGTTAACTGGTATTACCAATTTAATTTTTTGAAAACACCCATTTCTAAATTTAATCGCAAATTCCACAGCCTAAGGGAATAAACAGGGGTTAAGCAGGTGATTAAGTGAAGCAAGAGGAGGGTAAAGAACAGGATGTGGTGCCAATTTCGGTGAACTTGGAGAGCCATAGCAACCCCTCTGAGGCCAAGAGTTGAGATACGGAGATATAGGCCCAATGTTGCCCCATTCAAGAATGTTCAGAATCCATTTTTTTTTAAGTTTTGGGGTTTTTTAAATATTTTATTTATTTATCTTTAGAGGGGAAGGGGAGGAGAGAGGGAGAGAAATAGCAATGTATGGTTGCTTCCTGTGCATTCCCTGCTGGGAACTGGCCTGCAACCCAGGCATGTGTCCTGACTGGGAATCGAACCGTGATCTCTTGGTTCACAGGCCCGTGCTTAATCCACTAAGCTACACCAGCCAGGGCAGAATCCATTTGTTTTTAATTTCTCAGTTTTTAAAACTCTGAGCTAAACAAAATCCATTAATTTGGCCTGCCAGTTTATTGCATCTGCATCAGATTCAAGGCCCTCAGTCATCTGACATCTGATTCAAGGCCCTCCCTTTCTCCCCTGTGTCACCTCTCTTTCTCAGCATGGGTACTCCTCTTAGCCATCCCCACTCCACCCTACTCTCCCTGCACCCTCGTGCAGTCCTGGTGCTCCCTTTGTAGCCTTGCACCATCCTTCCCATCTTGCTAATCCACCTCGCTAATCCTCCACTCTTTAAAGACAGGAAGATCAAGACCTATCATGTCCTAGCAATTTCTCAGCTCACTCTAGTCTACAACAATCTATCTTGTAATTTTTGCAACACTGCCTTATGAAATTAGACGTGTTTCGTATGTATGTGCATTATTCCCCCAACTAGCTTGTAAAATTCTCAAGGGTTAGTGTTTGGTACTAGAGCATACACAGTCCTTGGTGTTAGAAAGATCAAGTTTTAATCTGGCCTTTGCCACCTATTATTAATGTGACATTGTGCTGGTGACTGGACTTTTCTTAGCTTCTGTTTTTCACCTATAAAATATAAGTAATATTTCTTCACAGAGATGATGCAAGGTTTAAATGAGAGAAATATAAAAAGGACATTGTCAATGGATTAAAAAGTAGGACATAATAAAGATTCAACCAGCATTGATTGATTTTATTTCTATACAAATTCTTTTTGCTTGCCCTACAGTGCTTGGTTGTAGATTGTTGCTCACTAGAACATTGACAGTTAATAATTGTTTGTTTCTCATAGAGAAAGTTGCCCTGACTCTAAAAACAGGCGTTTTATATCTAGATTTAATACTTGGAAATCTCTAACGAAGATCTGAGAACACATGAGTTTTGCCCATGAACAGGACAAGAGTATAAATAAAACTTTTAGGAGTTCTCTCATTACTGTAATTAGAGTGTATCTAAAGCAGGCATCCTCAGATAGGGAGATGGGGCAAGTCTGCTCCCCGGGGACAACTGGCAATGTCTGGAGAAGGTTTTGGAGGTCACAGCTGATGAGTATTACCAGCATCTGAGGGTACATGCCAGGGATGCTGCCAAATATCCTAAAAAGGAAAAGATGGCCCTTAGCCGCTCCCAAAACAATTATGTGGCCAAAAGAGCCATTAGTGCTAAGGTTTAAAAAACCTCAGTCTAAAGATTTTCAATGCCAGAGGCCACCGCCATTCCTAAGATCTCTCCCTTCGCACAACCCCCTGCTTACCAGGAGGCCCACTAAGTGGTGGGTGGTCAGGGGAATCAAAGAGACGACTCCGGAAGAATTCTCCTCGGTTCCAGGGGCACTAAACCAACGTCAACCCTTTCATTTCCTTCACCTCAAGGCATCGCTGTCAACGTGTGTCTGAATACAGTTTATTCTCTTCTGAATTAATCTCTCGTATTTCCCCGCACAATTAAACATGAAAACCAATGTGAAGGACCTTTCCAAAGGGCACTAAGCAAAATACATCTGGAATCCAAGCTACTTATTATGCTAATATAAGACTTAAAAGAATGAGAGCCCTTTGTGAATGTAAATTCATTCTTGTAGTTTCCCAAAGAGACAACTGCTTTTATAAAGAAGGTCAAATGTCTATCTTATGCTCACACATTGAGGCTGTGAATAAATGCGGTTATAACACTGGTTTCCTCCCTCGGAAATTTCCTGCCCCAGTGGCTGGGTTATTTTCTTTTTCTAGCTAAATATAATCTAGCTCAGTGTGAACTGTTTGTTTGTTTGTTTGTTTGTTCTTTTACTTTTTTCTCTGCCTCTCCTCCCTCTTTCCCTCCACTGCTTTTTTTTCTTTCCTTCTTCCCTTTGTTACTTCCTTCCAAGCTGCGTTCCTCCCTTTCTTTCCATTACAGGGACAAGAAGAGAAATTCTGAGTTATGGTTCCTCCTACCAGGATCTGAGCTCTAAAAAGAAAGGTCATCTACTTTAAAAATATATATTGTGCTGCCATCTTGTGGTAAATTGAGATATTCAGCTGCTTAATGCAAAGTTCAAAATTACTGAAATGCCCGAAAATGCACAGCAGTGCCGTTGAGGCCCTAGTTAAAGAAGAATTGATGTTATCTCACTTCAAAGTTTAAGAGCTAGGGCCCAAAGCTCAAGCTCCCTCAAACTCTACACTCCTCCCTCACAAAGCCAGTGATTTCTCCCAGGAAGGAGGCAAATTTAATGTTCCCAAAATGAGTATAGTAAACTCAAATATAGAAAAACCTTGAACATAGGTCTATGGCAATTTTTAGGTCTTTAGAAGGAACTTCTTGGGTTTTGAGTATTCAAAATGATTTTCTCTGAAGTCATCCCTGTAGACCTACTGACTAACATCGGGAATCAGTACTACCGTGTTAACATGTTAGATCTATTTGTGTGAGCACAGGGAAATGGCCCAGTTAAATCATCCTGTTGACATTAACCTCGACGAGCAACCAAAAGTCAAATGCTGCGGAAAAGACAGAACATAACACAAAAAGTCGGCATAATATTATTAAAGGTCAAAGTAATACTTGTTCAATAAAACAGTGCAAATGTCCATTCCCTTGTTGTGGCAGGTGAGTTACACAAAATACAAAGCTGAACAGTCTGGATCCCTAGCAACAGGTGGTGCTAGGACCTCAAACTCAGCAGGCCCAAAGTAGAAGTCCTCCATCCTTTGTTTCGGCGCCTGCGCCCCACACTCCTCGCCACGCACTCACATGCGCCCTGCAGTCTTCGGGCTGCAGCCAGAATAACTCTCTGAACACAGATCTGACACCTCACCATCTTCTTCTTCAACTGACATACAATATCCCACTACTTCCAGGGGTATATCATAGTGATTCTACATTCATGTACATTACAAATGATTTCCATAACAGGTCTAGTTACCATCTGTTACCACATAAAGTTATCACAATATTATCGACTATATTGCCCATGTTACACATTGCATCCCCATGGCTTATTTACTTTATAACCAGGAGTTGTGACCTTCACTTATTTCGCCACCCCCTCTCCCCTCTCTGGTAACCACTAGTTTGTTTTCTGTATCTATGGGCCTGTTTCTGTTTTGCTTTGTTCAGTCATTTGTTTTGATTTTCAGATTCCACATATAAATGAACTTATAAGGTATTTGTCTTTCTCTGTGTGACTTATTACACTTAGCATGATGCCTTTTAGGGTTATCCATGTTATTGCAAATGACAAGATTTTACTCTTTTTATGGCTGAGTAAAATTCCACTGAATATAAATAATTTCATGTATAACTTTATATGTAAACAAATTCATATGGAACTACTAAAGACCTGAATAGCTAAAGAAATCACGAGAAAGAAGAACAAAGCTGGAGGTGTCACACTCCCTGATTTTGTACTATCCTACAAAGGTATAGTAATTGAAACAGTTTGGGACTGGCATAAAAAAAACACATAGATGAATAGAATGGAATGGAATGGAATGGAATAGAATAGAATAGAATAGAATAGAATAGAATAGAATAGAATAGAATAGAATAGAATCCTATGGTGGGGTTTGAGAAAGGCCATTCAAGAGTAATTTTGAGGTGCTATGGAGAATGTAAAAAGAATGAAAACTAATGTGCACATTTCCAGCATTTACAGCTGCTCTATAAAATATCCTTACTCTCTCCCAATTGGAAGATGAGGAAACTTAGGTCCAGGAAAGTTAAACAACTTGACTGAGAACCCCGTGGGAAAGTGAGCTATGATTACTACGATTAGTGAGGTATTTAGCAGTGTGGATCTTGACTTCCAGGGAGGGGGTGCACCAGCCCTCAGAGCTGGAACAAGGGGCCCTCAGGAGATGTTGGGGAGAGGAAGGAGACCTCCCTTTTGTTGATGGTGAATTCAGCATTAGGAATTAAGCAGAAGTTCCCACTTCCCATCTGTGATATTGTGATTTATAATAAGAAATGTACATGTGGCCTCATCCTGGTTTCTGAAACCCTTATAAGTTCCTAAGCGATAAGGGCACTAGGAGCATCTTTTGTTCTAATGAGGTGACCCTGGGTGGGCTCCTGGCGAGAGGCTGGTCATCACCAGACCAAGCCAGGATTAGAAGTTTCGAATTTTGAGCCCCACTACCCCAACCTCCAAATTTCTCTATAGAAGAGAGAGGACCTGGAAATGGAGTTAACAATTCACTATGCCTACATGATGAAGTCTGCATAAAACTCCCAAATTACGGGGTTCATAGAGCTCCTACTTTGGGGAACATACCCATGTCCTGGGAGGGTGATACACCCCAACCCCATGGGGCCAGAAGCTCCTGTGTTTGAGGCCCGGTAGACCTCACACTATGCATCTCTCTTCATCTAGCTGTTCATCTGCACTCATTATTGTAACTTTTAATAAACTGGTAAACCTATGTGTTTCCTTGACTTCAGTGAATGATTCTGGCAAATAATCAAAGCCAAGGGTGAGGGGATCATGGGAACCTCTGATGTGCAGCAAAGTTGGAAAAGTCGTGGGTGACCTGGGAACCTACTGCCTGTGATTGACTCCTGCAATGGCGGAGGGGCAGTCTCATGGGACAGAGGCCTTCACCTCCGGGATCTGATGCTGCCTCCAGGAAGGCAGTGTCAGAATTGAATTAAACTGTAGAATACCCAGCTGGCATAACACGGAATTGCTCAGGGTGGGAAAAACCCACACACATTTGGTGACCAGATGTGTCAGAAGTATTCTGAATGTGATAAGTGTGTGAGAGCACAGGAGGGACACCCAGAAGGGACGACGGGGTGGTATTCTCATTCACCACAACAGGCAGGGGCACAAACGGTACATTGGACCATACTTACATAAATTTTGTTGGGGTTCTAGAAGCTCTGTATTATGCCAGTTGTAGTTACCTGTGATATATTTGCTATTTGCCTTATACATTTGTGAAATGCAATGCATCTTTTAAAGTCAAAAGGTTCTGAAGGCTTATCTTCAGAGATGACTAGGAAGGGAGGAAGCTGGGGAGGGGTGGAGAGGGCCTGGCTCTCAGGGGACTGTAGGGGTCGGGAAGCAGGCTGAGTCACCGGAGCCTGCAGTAAAGGAAGGACAAAAGAACCCAGAGGTGTGTGTGCTTGAAAAGAGGCCCTGGACTGAGTAAGAAGTAGAAGCTGTACAAAGTTCTCTGACAGGTGCAGGGCTGGAGAGGGTGGGGCTGGGGCTCACACCTGGGTGGGAACACTCACAGACCTCTCAGAACCTGTTTCCCAGAAAGGCAGGGCTGGCGGATGCCAGGTTTGCTATACGGACGGTGGACTGATTGTAAAGGGTCAGGGTCATTAGAAAGTACGGTTGTTCCTGCTCACGGCCACGTGGCCCGCGGTGTCTGATAAAGCTGCAGCAACCTGTCACTAGCTCTTCGCCTTCAAAACTGAGGACTCTGCCACCAGGCTCTGCCACTTGTTCAAAAGTGAATCACAGTCAACAAAAGCAATAGTCTGTATTTCACGGGTTAATCTTGTACTCTTTGTGATTTATTGCACGATATACCGAGCATTTAAAGGAAATAACTTTTGAGGCACTCCAGTACCAACTTCTCTGCTGCACAAACCTCCAGGAAAGACTTAGAAGTTTGTCCCGCAATAATCTATCTCCCTTTGTAAACAAACTGACTGGAGTCTACCACAATGCCTGAGCCACTTTCTCTCTTCCTCACACGTGCCAGGCAAACCCCCATCCTGGTGCAATGCAGCCCTCTGTCACTCCGTGCCTTCAACTCTGCCGCTGCACGTGGCTGGAAAAACCTCCCGACCATGGCAACCGGTCTTATTTTAAATGTATGGCAGCAGATGTCTGAGTTTCTCTCAGGCCCGTAGGAGCCCAAGCACTTATACCCCATTCCCCCAATCTGCTCCCTCTTGGGACCTTTCAGATGAGTGTCATGCACCTCCTCTCTCCAATCTTCCATGATCTTCCGCCTCTTTCTTGCTTTCAGCTGAAAGCATTGCCTCCAGTTTCACAACAAGAGGTGAAGCAACAGAAGAGAAATTCCACACACAGCCACCGGCACCTCCACCTACCCACCCACCACATCTGTGCTCAAATCATTTCCCTTCCGTTCTGTAACTCTGGATGAAAAGCGCATGGTCTAATCTATGGCCAACTGGTATACTATGTCCCCTTCCTTGTCACCTAGTCAAGGACACCATTATCCCAGGCACCTCAAATACCATTAATTTCCTTCCTCTGTGGGATCAGTCCCGTCAGCACCTACACATGCCGCAATATCTCCCATGTTACATTCCCATAGCTTCTGAAATTCACTTTCCCCTCTAGCTATTGTTCCATGTCTCCTCTTCCTTCTACAGCAAAACTCCCGAAGAGTTTTCACTGAACCATGCTCTGCACCTCCTCTCCTTCATGCTCTCTTGAACCCCCTCCCATCGGGGGTTCACTTTGCCAGATCACTCCACTGAAACAGCCCTTGTTAAAGCCAGCAGCCTCCATGTGGTTAAGGGTGCACAGTCTTCTTGTCTGATCTACAGCAGTATCTGTTGTTCATTTCTGCCTTCTGGAAACACTTCACTTGGCTTGTAGAGCATGATTTCCTCTTAGTTCTCCCCTGAACTCACTGGCTTCTCTTTCTTAGTGTCCATTGAGCTTCACCCTCAGACACCACACCTCTGGGTGCTGGAGTGCCCTAGGATGCAGTCCTCCGACCTCTTTCATTCTTAGTGTATGTCCACTGCCTACGTGAACTTAGCACTCAGTGTCACATAGGTCTGCAACTCCCACGCTGCCCTCTCCAGCCAGACCCCCACCCTGAATTCCAGCCTCCTAAATACAGCTGCTGGACGTCTCTGATAATCCATAGACTGCAGTGGTTCTGCGTTTGGTGTCCAGAATATACCTGGGAGGGAAGCCCAGCTCTTCCACTCAGCAGACATATGTGGGGGAAAGTGTGGACATATAAAGCCTGACTTCCATTCTTAGAAAGGACTCCCTGCAAGGTCAGTTCTTGGTTGGCATTTGGGAACTTGAATTTCAAGAAGGTTTCCTCCAAATCGGTAAAAGCAGCTCACTGTGCCTAAACTGCAAACAATATGAGTTATGCTGGACGCCTGCTTTCCTTCTGGGAGCTGGAATTTTGATTCATGATGGGCAGAGGCTGCTGAGGTGACCAGCCTCCAATGAAACTCCTGGGCGTGGCGTCTCTGACGAGTCACTTTTCACATGTGTTGCCACAACTCATCGCCAGGGAAATTAAGTACATCCTGGTGACTGCCCTGGGAGAGGACTCTTGGAAGCTTGTGCCTGGTTTTCCCTTGACCTCGCCTTTTCCCTTTGCTCATTTGTGTTGTATCTTTTCATTGTAATAAATCACAACCATGAGGATGACCACAGGCTGAGTCCATGAGTCGTCCCAGCAATCCATTGGAGCTGGGGCGGTCTCAGGATGCTGGTCACTGGTGCATCTCTGGACAAGTCACCTCACCTTTCTGTGCTTTGGTTTCCTCACCTGTAAATTGGAACAATAATGGCATCCAACTCCTAGGGCTGTCGGGAGGATTGAGTTAATGCATGTAAAGAACTTAGAACAGTGCCTGACTCATGGTAAACACCCAATAAATACCATGCTATGTCAAACATAAATGTCCAAGTTAGGTAGCACAGGAGCTGGGATAAGAGCCTGCATATCCCTGACTTTTGTATCTTATTGTGAAATGACTTTTGTCATTTCTTAAACATTGACGTTACTTGAGATTCCACCCTTATATACATTCGCCTGTCTGAAATAATTGGATTCTGTAAGCCATGCACTGGTTTACCTACAGAAAAAAAAGTGGTTAGAAGCTCATCAGTCAGTTTGTTCTCCTGAATAGTCATACGAATATGTATATATGGTAAATTCAATCTGCAGTATAATTGCAAGACATTTTATTGACTATGACTTATTGAACATTTTCCTTCCATAGGGCGTTGTGCTGTTGACAAAGCACAAAGATACACGTTTGAAAGATTTACAATGGAGCCTTCCACTTCCACCATCGAGCATTTGTGAAGGCTCCGCTGTGCAAAGCTCTGTGAAGGCACAATGCTGCTGAGAACAGGCCTTCAGTGCTCAGAGTGTCCACCATTGACCTTGCAGCATAGCAATGGCAGCCACCCACCAGGCAGCGTCCAGCTTCCCCCAGACTTTGGAAGATTCTGGACAGGACGTCTAGCTCACAGGTCAGAGAGTGTGAATGAGCAGGGAGTGAGGCTCATGGATCCTGGTGCAGCTTGCACTGCTCTCCCTCTTTGATGTGAACTCTGGCTCGTGGGGTTCACGTCATTATGGATGAAATGAGACATTCACATGGACTACCAAGTCTGGTGGAGGAAAAGGGACAGCATGGCTTTTCTCTCAAGGGGAGCAAAAGCCTCAGCCCTTACTCCAATGAGCTTTTATTGTCTTACTGGGCACATTACAAGGTCCTCATTAACTATGCACAGGTTTGCTTTAGGTTGTTACCTTGTACAGAAAACAAAGGAGCCAATGCTGCTAATCACATCACAGAAGAGGGATATTTGCAAATGAAAAGGGAAAAGTGGTTGGACTGGTTACACCCATCCTTGGAAGGTTTAGCATGGATTTTAGGAAGTTGCTTTGCAGTAAATGTCCTCAATTCAGGGTGAGGGAGTTTTAGCAAAAAGCAAGACTCATAGCGGCCTAGGTACATTGCAGGCCTGATTCCCCAGGGGCGAACCCATCCGTGGGCGTGGGTCCTGTGCATCTCCCAGTGGGGGCTGGGCCCGCGCCACCCAGAGCGGCCTCCCACACCTCTTTATCTTCCTCAGTCCCTCTCCAAGGCCCGCTCACCTTCTTGGCCAGTGCCAGGAATGTTGCAATCTACATGGCCCATCTTCTCACTTCTCCGTGTAACACATTTGAGAACATTTACTCTGAGACTCCACTCTCCTTGACACCCTTCTATGATTGGGGGAGTGGGCCAACCAGATTCTCACACTTATTCTCCAGGGAAACCCTATCAGTGTGGTCCTTTGTTCCTGCCTCTCAAATAAGGAATCTTAGTCTGTGAGTTTTCCTTTACCCTGAGTCCCTCTCTTTCTCCTGCACATGTTTTAGGCAGGTTGCTGTGCACGGAACCTGGGCTCTGAAATCAGTGTGCTGGAGCCCTTCAGTTCAGTTTACAGTCACTAGGGGGCACCTGGGAGGTGAAGAAAGGAGTTCAGGTGTCAAACTGTGGATGGCCGTATTTACACAATGTGTTTATCTCGAGAAGTAAGATGCTAGTGACAGCTGAGTTTAGAGACTATAGTGTTTTGAGTAATAAATCAAAGATAACTTTGCACTGGTTCTAGCAGGTCCCGATTCCTGCCCTTCCCCACGTCCACCTATTCTCAGCACTGCAGACAATGATGCTTTAAAAATGTAAGTCACAACGTGTCACGTCTGTGTTCCCAGCTTGGCAATGGCTCTCGTATGACTCTGAGTAAAAGCCCAAGGCCTTGGACAGCCCCTGCGTGACC
Source organism: Trachops cirrhosus (assembly GCA_028533065.1). NCBI lineage: Eukaryota > Metazoa > Chordata > Mammalia > Chiroptera > Phyllostomidae > Trachops > Trachops cirrhosus. The sequence goes on from CM052541.1 coordinate 172,044,118, forward strand.
CGCCCCCACTTATTCTGACCTCTCAGCTCTGTCCTGCTCGGGCTGCTGCAGCCCATGCCGTTCCTCAGACACACCAGGCAGGCTGCTGCCTCGGGTTTTGTTCAAGCTGTTTACTCCTCCGGATCTCAGTACACACGGAGCAGCCCCCTCACTTCCCAAGGTCTGCGCTCAACCCCTGGCACTGCTGATTCGCTTCACCTGCTTCATTGTTCTCCACAGCCCTTAACACCGTCTGACATGCTGTTTATTTATTGAATGATTTGTTTATTGCCGTGCTTCCTCCCTATACTGTCAGCCCCGAGAGGGAGGGACGTTGCCTTTGTGTTCATTGCTCCCTCCCTAGTAACCTGGAACGGTGCAGAGCCCCTGATAGGTGCTCTGGGAGTGTTTATTAGATGAATAATGAATGAGTGGATATCCAGACCCTCACAAGTACACAATGTAACTCCTGTTTCAAAGTGACCTCTTAGTCCCAAATTGGCTCCCAAGCACTTAGTACCCAAAACAGGGTAAGAAACAAGCCACAGGAAAAGCTGGGGGAAAATAGACATCCCTTGAGAATGACTCTGTGTATAGATCCACAAATACCTTTCAAAGCTGAGCTGGTAACCGAGCATGTTAAAGGATCCTGAAATTACTGCAACAGGAAGTTGTGAACCCAGAGAGGTCCAGCTTCACATAGGCACCCAGGTGCTGATGCTGGAAATTCAGTTCAGGTAGCCTCCTGTTGGAAAATCCAGTTTACCCTTTGGTTGAGGTCAAGGATTTATAGGAGTAGCACAGATTTCAAATATCCTCTCCCACCATTCCCATATCTGTCATATGAAGGCCTCTGATCTAGAAACATGAAAGTCATAACTATAAAAATGACGCGACTTTGAGGCTAGGTTTTGGTAGGGAGCGGGTGAGGGATGGAAAGAACGAAAGGAACTATGTATCACAACTAGAAAAAAAAGTAGACGTTGACTTCAGCAATTCTGTCTGGTTCAGTGAGCGTTTATTAATCATGTTTAGTGTGTCAGACACTGAGCGGGGCACAGGGACAAATTAGCAATGAGGTATGAGGAGAAAAATAAGTAGATCATGTCGATAAGGGGTCAGTGTGGTGGGAGTCACACTGCCCCGGACGAGAAGGAGGACACTTCCCTGTTCCTGGTTCTCTGGGCTGAAATGTCATGTCTAAAATTGTTTTATTGGCCCCGTCTTTTGCTAAGATGAGCACAGGCTTTAGAAGCAAAAGGATTTGGGTATGAATGTAGGTTTCATTGTCATTAGCTGGGCAACCTCGGGCAGTTTATTGAACTATCTATCCTGAGTGCAGGTTCCTCATCTTTAAAGTGGGGACAGTTGACACTCAGCCTTACCAGTGGAGAAGATACAGCTTAAGAGTTAAGATTCTGCACCTTGGGTGTCTGTGTCTCTATCCCAGTTCTGTGACTTACTAGCCATGCACCTGTGTAACTTCTCAATATATACAGATGCGAATCAGTTTATGTACCTGTAAAGTGGGGATAGTTACAGTACCTCATCATGATTTTGAAAATTAAATTACATTTCAATTTATGTTTACAGAGAACTTTTAGGTTCACAGCAAGATGGAACTGAAAGTACAAAGAGTTCCCATACACTTCTGACCTGCTCCCCTCCCCGCCTCTTGCTCAGTCTCCTCCACTATCCACATCCCTCAGGAGAGTGGTGCATTTGTACAATAGGTGAACCTCCGCTGACACATCATCGTCCCCTAGAGTCCACAGTTTGCATTGCAGTTTACTTTTTTTTTTTAAAGATTTTATTTATTCATTTTTAGAAGAGAGGAAAGAAAGGAGAAAGAGAGAAAGAAACAGCAATCTGTGGTTGCCTCTCACATGCCCCCCACCAGGGACCTGGCTGGCAACCCAGGCATGTGCCCTGACTGGGAATCGAACCAGTGACTTCTCGATTTGCAGGCCAGCGCTCAACCACTGAGCCATACCAGCCAGGGCAGCATTGCAGTTTACTCTTGGTGGTATACATTCTATGGGTCTTGACAAACATATAATGCTATGTATCCATCATTATAGTATTATACAGAAGAGTTTCACCGCCCTAAAAATCCACTGTGCTTTGCTTATTCATCCCTTCCTCCCTCCAACAGGAAACCCCTGATCATTTTGCTGTCTCCATAGTTCTGCCTTTCCCAGAAAGTCATGTAATTGGAATCATACAGATATGTAGCCTTTCACACTGACTTCTCTCACTTAGTGATATGCATTTAAGTTTCCTCCGTGTCTGTTCATGGCTTGATAGCTCATTTCGTTTTAGCACCGAATTATATCCCATTGCCTGGATACACTGCAGTTTATTTTGTCCATTCACCTACTGATGGACACTGTAGTTGTTTCCAAGTTTTGGAAACTATGAATAAATCTGCTATAAATACCTACGTGCAGACTTTTGTGTGGACATAAATTTTCAACTCATCTGGGTAAATACCAAGGAGCATGACTGCTGGATTATGTGATATGTCCCTCTTTTTTAAAGAAAAAAAAATGTTGTCCCATCTTTTCCCAGGGATGAGTATTTGTCATCAAATATAGATACATCTTCAACCTAATATATGTAATTACAGTAGGGAAGAGTGAGAAATATCCTTCTCTTTTAAAATATATCTTCATTTTAGCCTTGTAGTAGTGACTATAGTTAATAAAATAATAACTCATAATATGCTTATTTTCATTCTTCCTTTTCTACAATAGCTGACCTCCATTGACAGCTCTCAGGTGGCAACAGCCAGCGGAGCTTTCTGCACATCCCCTAGGCTGTGGTTATCGGTCGGTCGAGGCAGTCAACTATGCTGACGCGATTGCTGAGCCATCGAGGTGGCGCTGCACTTAATACACTGCCAGTGATAGTGGCTGTGCCCTGGTGCTTTGAAAATTGTCATTCCATATGTGTTTGAATGGTAATTTTTATTAACCAGAACAGTTAATAAACTAAAATACTGATTCTCCTATCATATAAGAATACCAAGTTTAATGCCTACAATGCCTAATAAAGGGGAAGCTGATGACATTATTGCATCACAGGTGTTGGTGAGTTCCACTGTCTCTCAAGACAGGAGGCTCAGGAACTTGCTTAGTTTAAAGCAGATCTCATCTGTAGTGGCCCGAGATCCAGAAATTTCAAATTAGCTGATGAATTTGAGGCCACAACTTATTCCTCCCAAATTATTTTGTTTAAATTAATATGCACATTAAGTATCACATGATGTTTTACATTACAGAAAGTTTCCTCCAAAGCCAAGAATATCTCTCCACCAGATACAGATGTTCATAGTCCTTTACACAGGACTGTACACATTTTCCTAGCGGAAAATTACAACCGTATTCGCTCTCCCTCCACCCATGAACCTCCACGTTAACCAAGCTCAGTAACTGCATTCAGAGGACAGTGTGCTAAGCCCTTGCAGATGGAGAGGTTTCCACGGAAGTACTAAACATATGCATGTTTCATGAATATACTTACCTCATGGAAACCTAAAGCCTGGCAATTCATTTATTTATCCATTTATTTAACACTAAGTTTGGCTGTATTTTATTTTTATTGAGATATAGTTAACATTACATTGTAGAGTATATCATAACATTTCCATTTTACAAGCTCTGCAAATATATAAATTATGCTGGATATAAAACTGTGTCTCAGAATAGCTGCCCAAGGATGTTCAGAAGAATCCATGATATTCCTTAATGTTCTCTTCCACTAACTACTCTCTTTGGAAATATGTTCTTTAGAACAGATTCTAGTTTAACAAGCCCAGATCAGAATTCTCTGCTGTTTTTTAAAAAGTGATTTGATGAACAAAAGTAAAGCAGTTGCTCCAATTATAGCAAACTATTTTTGTCCTTCTCAGCTTGGCGCCAGGCTGCCTCCAGGTGGCGCCAGAGCACAGCAGATTTCGACCAACAAGCCAGCTAGCTGAATCAAAATGGGTTTTCCTGACAAGCTGTGCAGAGTGCAGTTACCAACGTAGAGACGTAGTGGTTAGTTCATCTCTGCGTTATTTTCACCATCTTTAAAAATAGCATTTTAGTATGTTCAATAATCTGGCTCCTTTGCCCAATTTTTAGAGGAAGGAGTTGTGAATGGTATTTTTCTGACAATAACTTCCTATAAGTATCAACTATTCACAGGCATATTCCTAGTAGTTCAAAGTAAAAGATAAGCTCCTTGAGGGCAATTTCCACTTCTCTTTGTGTGTTTCCCCGATCCTAGCTAAATATAGTGAGAGCTCAGAAATCCTCGATAAATTTTTCAATGTTGCAGAGAAAGGACACCGCACAATTTAAAACTAAAACACCAGGGGCTTTTGTGATTACTGAAACTACAGCAAAGTGAAATGCAGGAGAGCGTGAAATACTTAATGCATTCGAAGTGTGTAAATTGAATCGTGAAATTTAAAATGCCCTTGACGTGGTGGTGGTCGTTGTATCTCATTTTAAATGTTATTTGTATAGCAGTAGTCTCTGCAGCACTCCTAGGAGATCACTTTCCAATTGACGGCAAAAATCCGGAAGCTGGGAATAGAGGATAGAAACTGTACTGAATAAACTAAAATAAAAATTTAAAAAAAAAATCCGGAGGCTGCGCTCATGCAGGCAGTGCCTAGCGCGGAGCAGGCCCGCGATACTCAGCAGGTGAGTAAGTGACAAGAACGTCTTCAGTGTCCGTTTGAACTAGGAAGTGTTAAGTCTTCAAACAAGTCGCCAGGCGTCCGTCCTTATGCATTGCTGTCCTTATGCTATATATGCTAACCTATGTACTTGTATTACCAAACATTTTTCTTACATTAACTAATGTCGCTCTCTCTATCTATGGCATGTATCTATCTGTATCTATCGAGGATAGATATAGCAGACAATCGCATTGACCCAAAAGTTACACACTTTCTGCTTCAAGTGGTTCACATCTTCTCAGAGGGTCATCTAATTAATGAGACTTTAGAAAAATTCAGAACCACCTTTTTAAAGAATAATTTTACTATATATTATAGTGCTTAATGCAAATTTCACAGTTCAACAAACTATGCAAACATATAAATTACACTGTATGTGAAACTGTATTTAAATATACTATATCTGACCAAGTACATCTAGAACAATTCCTGATCTATTCTTTTATGTTGAACACCTTCTCTTAACCCATTAATTACATGCCTAAAAGACGATTTGCTACTGGCTGGCTAGGGTGGGGAAGGGTGTGGGGTTAATCGCTTAATAAACTATGAATCAGACTCCGGGCTCAGATTAGCTGAGCTCTTCTTTCTATAGTAAATTGAGATTTATGCTGCATCAGCTAATGTGGATCCAGCTGCCTTCACATATTAAATATTTTTCCTCTGGGATGGAACCTTAAGAAACACTGGTGACCAAGCGTAACTCATGGCCACACAGGTTCCAAACCGAATGAGTAAAGTGCCCACGAAATGTGGGGAGAGGCGATGCAGCGGCGGAGTGCTTTGTGCACGGAAGTGCACTGGGCGGGGCTGCGGGGGAGGCTTGGATTGCCCTGGGAGAGAAGTGCACTTTCAGAGAATTCCTGAACCGTGAGGTCTAATTCAGAGAGCACCAAATAAAAGGCTCTATAGAATACATCCTCTAACCAGCCTTTCTTCCTGTGTAAGTTAGTATTAACTATACTGTCTTTTGCTGTTGTTATATAGTCTTGGTTTGGGGGTGGTAGGGGCGGGGGCGGGGAAGAAACCTTGTCACTAAGTCCTGCTTGAAATGGAGACGGTTTCACGGGGTTTTTCAAAAGGCACCTCTCCTGCAAACTGTCCTGCTCCTCCCCAGGCAAGGCTATTACAAGAAATGCACAGAATACACGGTGTTGAAAATGCTGAGGAAAGACTGACACCTGCTGGTGGAGACACTTCGTTAATGAGAGCACAGCTTTTTTTCCCCCCTCCTATGCGCCTTTATTTTTTTTTCACGTTTTGTATTGTTGTTCAAGTACAGTTGTCTCCATTTTCTCCCCACCTCAGCCATCCCCACTTCCCACCCTCGATCCTCCCCCGTTTGGTTTTGTCCATGTGTCCTTTATACCTGTTCCTGAAAACACTTCCTCCCTTCCCCCCCATTATCCCCTCCCACCTCCCCTGTGGTTACTGTCAGTTTGTTCTTAATTTCACTGTCTCTGGTGATATTTCGCTGGCTTGTTGGAGAGCACAGCTCTTAAACAGGAGAGCTGGGTGAGGCCATCGTGTGCATTGTGGGCACTTCCTCCAGATTATGTGGCTTCCCCATAGGGCTTGGGGTCACTGTAAGCCTGATTAGTCAAAAAACAAAACAAAACAAAAAAGAAAGACCCACATTCTTTACCTGAGAGAACTTCTCAGTTGATCGTTAGAATGCAGGCTTTTCCTGCAAGCACAGGCGCTGTAGTTTTATTCCTGCTGTGGCCTCTCCCATGTGTTGTGATATCAACCCTGGCCTTTCCACTTTCCCCTTCCTTGTGAGCACAGACTGGGCTCAGCCTTGCAGGCTCCTCAGACATTGGGAGGACACTTGTGAAAGATGCAGATGCCTGGTTCGCCCTTAGACCCACAAAGAGGATGTGCCGGTGGTGGGTCTGGAAATCTCCACGCGGAACAAGCCACAGGCTCACTTCCAAAGTCTAAGGACCGGTGGGTGAGAGCAGCAGCCTATTTTTCCTCCTACTCTCCATTCATCTGTCAACTGCTCTTGACAAAGGAAGGAGTGATTTACAGGGATGCTTCTCAAATTTTATTGTGAATTGAATCACCAGGAATCTTACTAAAATGCAGACTTGGGTTTCATTGGTCTGGGGGCCTAAGCTTCTGCATTTGCAACAAGCTCCCAGTTGAAGCTGAGTCTACTGGTCCTTGTAGCACCTTGTGTAAGAAAGATTTAGGGCAAGAAATCCGTGACCTTTCACAGACTTTGGCCCAACCCCCCCACCCCCACATCACCATGCCCACTGTCTACCCTGCCCCACCCCCACTGGGGACAAGCCCATCCTACCTGATGTAACACTGAAAAATGTCCTCACTCGGACTTTTTTAAACTGTGGATTTGCTTGTTGAGCAATAAAGTCTGAGGCCTAACAGGCGTTTACAGCACGCTCTTGCAATCAAATAAAACTTACTGCAAAATTATCTTTCGTTTCATAATATATCATCAATAATACACTTTATTAGTATGATAATTAGGTGTAACTGCTAAGCAGGCCATATAATTGCCATGATTAATAATGCTTTTATACAAATCACATCTTTAGGTTTCTCTTCTCATTTGGTTATTTTTCTCCCAATACAGAACCATGTTCTCCCTCACCTGATGATGTCAGATTAAACCCAAGTACAGATAATTTTGGGATGTTATTTTGTTTTTGACATGCAAATAGTTTAGGAAAATAGAGGTGTTTGAAAAGTAAATCATTGAAGAGGAGAAAACAGAGTCTAAAAAAGTTGAAATCAAAATTCCCCAGATTCATCATATCATCTGGGCTGACTTTCTCCTCCTGAGTGTCCCTGATGACAACGCCACTTCTATGATACTCGGTGAACTTGAACATCTTCAGAAAAGCAGGTCAACAGATGTGGACACTGCTGCCAACACAGAGTAGGGACGGGGCCAGGGGTTGAGAAAAGGGGTATTGATGGTGAGACACCCACAATAAAAAGAAACTTTGCCCAAATGTATTCCATGTCTTACACGGAGGTGCACGGTTGGGAGGGGAGGAAGGAGCAAAGTTCACCTCAGAAACAGAACACCTAGGTTCTGCCTGGACCCACAGGGGTGGAGGGCCGAGAGGATTCAGGCCCACCAGTGTCAGGGGAGGACGTTTCCAAGTAACATCCAAGAAAATGGTAATCTTCATCTTACTCGTAGTATTTTCTTCTCCAAGTTTCTACCTCAGCAACGACTCTGGCCAGCAGATTAGAACCAGAAGACGTGAATGGTTTACCCAGCTGGAGGGCAGCAGAACGCTGTTGTGGCCGTTGCTATGACGAGCTGTTGACTCGCCTCCGACTCCCGGTGTCCCTGAGGATGAGTCAGGTCCACAGGGTCCTGTCTTCACAGGCCTGCTCAGCCCCTGTAGACTCCTGCCTGTGGCTTCTTTTACGGAGTCGGTCCACCTTACACTCGACCCTCCTCTTTTCCTGCTGCCTTCTCTTTTCCCAACATTGTCATCTTTCCCAAAGACCCCTCCTCTTCACGATGTGCTCAAAGTAGGCCAGCTTCCATTGTGTCATTTTGTCTCCAGCAACGTTTCAGGCTGAGTTTGCTCTAGGATCCACTTATTCGTCTTTCTGGCGGTCCGAGGTAGCCTTAGAGCTCTGCTCTAACGCCGTATTTCACATGGATCATTCTTTCCTACCTGTCTTCTTCACTCTTCGACTTTTGCCTGGATACACAGTAACTGGGAATGTGCCACCCCCAAATATGCCACCTTGGCATACTGTTTATTTTGAGCTAAAGGCAATTAAGGAAAAGCAGATACAAGAGAAGCTCTCTACTCTCCTGTGATGATCTAAAAGTAGGATGTAAATTTATAAAGGGGTCGCCCATCCCCTTTCTACAAGAAGTACAGAAGTTAATCACCAGAGACTATTGTAGATCTTAACAGCCCAGAGATCGCCCCTCGGGAACCTCCAGGACAAACTTTATTAATGCTCTCTTGTCTGCCATTGGTTTACCTTCCTGCAATTTGCTGCTCTGGAAACTCAAAGTCCTTTTTCTTTGCCTGTCATGTGTCTACAGAGTTATTGTTCTTTTGTTAAGATGCTCTCCAAGCCCGATTTGGACCGCGCCTTTGAGTTACTCATCAGACAGCTCTCATGCTGCACCTGTTAATAAACTTGTTAAACTGTCTTTCGTTAGTCTGATTTATAGGGCCCCGGTCAGAGAATCTAACATGAGTAAAAGAAAAAAGACTTAATTAATATAAGTTATCCCCTTACAGAAATCGAGACTGAGCAGCACAAAATGATTGCTAAAATGCAGGCAGAGATAATAGTTCAAATGTGTTTCATTTTGTTAACAGAACAGAGAGCCTGGAAAAAAAAGTAGGAACAACAGCCCAGAAACAATAAAAACTACGATCATAAAGTAGAGGTATCTGATGGTGTGGAGACAGACTAGAAAGGACATGTTTCTCCAAGGGCCCATCTTGCAACAGGCGGAGTTATTTGGCCATTTCTTGGCCCCCTGCCGAGGCGCTGATGAGGAGGGATGTGATAACATTTACAAGGCACTAGAAACCATTTATTAAACAGTTAAGACCTCATATTAGAAACTTCCCTCACTTCCATAATTGTAGTCAATGTCTAGATCTATTCCATTTATTGTCACACAAACATTCTTTAAAAGTCCCTACAAATTCTTACCTGTACAATATATTTTAATTTGTAAGTTTATCATTTTTCATCCTCTCTAATCACAACGTTTTCAGATAAGGAACATATTTTAAGGGGAATTTCCTGTTAAGTTATTCAGGGTGGTGTTTGAACAACAGAGCTGAGACAGACATCCGGGGTGTCCAACCTGCGGCCCGTGGGCCACACACGTCCCAGGATGGCTATGAATGCAGCCCGACACAAAATCACAAATTTTACCTAAAACATTATAAGATTTTTTGTGATTATGTGTCGTAATGTATTTAATGTGTGGCCCAAGACAACTCTTCTTCTTCCAGTGTGGCCCAGAGATGCCCAAAGGTTGGACACCCGTGTCAGAGCATGTGAAACCATCTCCAGGTGCAGGCTGGCTCCCCCCCGGCACCTGCGCACGAACTGGGGCGGTTCACGTGCCCCGTCCCGTCCCCGGAACAGACCCTGTTCAGACCCCCACCTCGAGTGCGTGCAGTGGAGAACAGCCCCCGGCTGCCTTCTGCCTCCTTTGGCAACGACCGACATTGCCCACCCGCACTGAGTGGGTTTTTTGGTCCCGTATCATTTTTTGAAGAGAGCGCTTCCTGGCTCTTCACGGTCTTTCTGTCCCTGGAATTTCCAGGTGGCCACAGGCATCGCTGGTTTGCCGGATCAACATTTCTCCAGCCAGACTTGTACATCACGTAGTGGCAGTTTCCTTGAGTTAACGCTACAGGCTGTGGCTACACCACCCGGAGGGTCACCAACATGACCTAAGAGAGAGGAACAAAGGGGCATTTTGTAGTGTTCTTCATGCTGTGGAGAAGTCCCTCTGAGTCCCTCCTTCTACTGTGAGAGTGTGGCAACGTGCTTAGAAACACACAGGTTCTGAACTCTCTAGGTTTGAATCCATTTACTTACTGTGTGACATTAGAAAAGCTGCAGAACCTCTCGGTGTCTGGTATCCTGTCCATACATTGAGGGAGTGTGTGTGCGTGTGTGTGTGCGTGTGTGTGGAGAAAAAAGCAGTCTGGTGTGCAGTAGCTGTAGTGAAATTACCCGAGGATGGGGTGGGGCCCACTTTACTCAAATCAGATCCAACCAAGGAAGGCAGACCCAGCAAATTTCACCACAGAAAATTATGCCTCTAAACAAGAAATTACAATCTCAGGAGGGGGTAATTAAGGTTCCTAATTGCACAGCGTCATTCAGAGGTGCCCCTGCCCCTCAATGAATATGCATGCCTCTGTAGATCCAGCCCTAGAGGTGCACTGAGAGATTGGGCTAGATTTAAAAGAAATCAAATAGTACGCAAAAACACACAGTAACAGCTAAAAATGGAACCACATTTCTCCTCTGTCTTCTGCGCTTCTCTGTGGCCCAGTGACACCATACAGGGACGCTAGCCCGCAGGCAGGATTAGGCCAAAGGAGGGACCCAGGATGCCCTTTGGTAGGAAACTTTAGGCCACAAGATGAACTTACTTGTGACCAGTAGCACGGTAGTGCTGAAATTTGGCTGCCCATTGGAAGCATCTGAGGGGTTGTTTAAACAACCAACAGCGGTGCGTTTGTAAACCAGTCTTTAGGGAAGGCTGGATTTGCGGTCTGTACTATTTGCCCATTGTGATGGGGGAAATGCTACATGGTGGCCAGTTGTAAGCCGCCAGCATAATGTCACTGAACACAGAGTTGGGAAGAGAAGCCCAGTGGGGACCATCCAGCTCCAGGCCACTGCAGTGACGGGGCCTCCCTGGTGATTTTGTTTTCGATGGTGAGGGGTGAGACCGGAGCTGGGGACCTTGAAACCCAGCCCCAGGTGATTCTAACTCGCAGCCATGTTTGAGGCCCAGGGACTGAGTCCACGTGGCTTTCCGTGGGGCTGCTTCTGCTCGCACCTTCTCACCACCCACTTACCAGTCCCCAGGTCAGTTCCTGACTTTGAAAACATTGCTGCTGTTTTAGGGTAATGTGCTTAGGGGAAGCTTCTCTGGCTCGCCCACTCTTAGTTACCCATTGGAGGTGCGGAGCAGAGGTCTCTAAAATAGTTCACTTACTCAAAAACAAGTATTAAATAATGTGTACGAGGCGCATGCTGGGCCCTCAGGTATCAGATTGAAAAACACTCTTTCTAATGTCAGGACACATAGAGTCTGGAGAGGAAATAGTGCCCGCCAGCAGTGCCTGGAGGTTGGGAGTGGGGGGATGGGTTGGGGGGCTTGGGGAGGAGTGCAGAGAAGGGTGTGGGGCAGACAGTGTTTAGGGGCCAACCCAGCAGTCACCCCGGCCCCTTGCTGCCTTCAGGACAGTGACCGGAAACGAAATGCTTCTTCCCCAGCCTCCCCTGAAGCTGGGAGTGGCGATGAGCCTGTTCTCCCCAATGAAAGGGACATAAGCCAAAACCAACTGGGACTTCCAAAAACGCTTTTTGTTTTTCTATTTTTAAAAAAATTAAATCTAAAAAATATTTTTAAAAAAACAAGGCTGGTACAGCCTCTTTGCCCACAGCCTGTCTCGTTTCTATTTCGATGCCAAGGCTGCCACAGCCACGTTATAACCAGGGGTTAAAAGCCAAAAGAATCACCAGTACAGTAGCTCTGGCATCTCTAAGTCATTACACTAATACCAGGAGCTTTCTCTGTTTGTAGACAGGCTTGTAAGTCAAGTGTTCTTTGATTAGCGGCTGAACGTAATCTAAACTGGCAAGCTGGCACAACTACACACCCAAACTGGGAGATGCCGATGGGATGCTTCCTAGGATCAGTAACAGCTGAGCTAAATCTTAGAGGATGAGACAAATTAGTGGTGGGGGAGGAATGGGGAGAAAAGGGCTCTGAGCAGGAGAACAGTGTGAGCATGGCACACTGGGCGAACCACAGGCAGCAGAGGCTGACAAGAGCTGGGGGGGAAGGGGGATATCCGAGGGCGTGGAGGAGAGGGGCTGCAGAGGCAGGCGGACCCCAGGCCTGAGCGTCCTGTGTGATAACTAAAGGAATTAGAACTTTATCCTGCGGACAATTGTTCAATTTAGAAGCATTTTAGGCTAAGAAGATACACCATCAAATTTGTAGGTTAAAAAGAGAAAATGGTCCTTTAATATAAGATGTTACTTCTGGGAAATTTTTTAACTCCTTTTAATTTATGGTAGGGGAAAAATTGGAAACAATCTAAATGTTACCAGTAGGACATGGTACTATGACAGCGCCCTGTGATGGAATTTTTTTGCAACCATATTTTTATGGAACATATGCTTATACTAAGTGACATAATAACTAAAGAATGCACACTATAAAACTATGTAGCACAAACTGTCTTTTTGTTTCAGGAAAAAACATGGAGGAAAAGACTAGAAACAAATAGGAAATCGTAATAGCAGTTCTTGCTATGTAGTAAAAATATCACTGATTTTTATTTTTTTCTTTGTCATTTTTATTTTCCAAATTTTCTAAGTAAACATTTTTACAATCAGGGGAAAACTGTTACCTAAATGTAAGACTGGCAGCTAGAAGGGGTCAGGCCAAAAGTGAAAGATCAGCCCGTTGGCATTTAGTGCCCATTTGATTCCCGAGTCTTTGTGCAAGGCAACTCCAAGTTAAAAACAGTATTCTAGGAAATTCTCTGGACTTGCCCCTCTCCCAGTAGCCTACTGTGGTGCCCCATCGAGATGTCCTGATTTTCCGGAATCCCCTGCTATCATATACAATTTCAACACTCCTAACTGAATTTTCACTTTGCTGGCTTTGGCAACTTCAGCTTTTCCCACTGCCTTGGGTGATCCTCCACCTCACTCACACTGAGGGTAAGAATTCTTACTTTTTTATATGCCCACAATTGATGTGATCACATGTTTGTGTTCTCACGTCAGATTCAGTTTCTGCCGTGACCTTGGCTGCTGCCAAACGCAGCCCCGGACAGCCTCGGTTTGTGTCACAGGACTCACTGTTAGCCGTGAATGGTAACAAGCCGACTGCAGTGGTTAGGTTGGGCACTGCCCACGGGCAGTTAATCGGTGGGCTGGCGTTTTAAACCTGAGCCAGGCCCATCAAGCTCTTCCCTTGAGACTTGAATGGGGCGGTACAGAGAGAACCAGGCAGTGGGCGGGCCCTGGAGTTGAAGGGATCCATAGTTTCAGCCAGGAGGGAATGCCGCTGTCACTGTAAGTCATGGCCAACCGGTCATGAGAAAACAGAAACTATGACTAGGAAGATTCGGTGATGCAGGAAACAGGTGTGCAGAGTAGAGTCAAGAAGGGAGAGGTGAGCGGCGCAAACCCCCAGAAAATAGCAGACCTGCACGAATGGAGGGGGATTAGAGTAAGTTTCAGAAACTCCAGCCATTGAGCTTGTTAAGCGTCATTTCCTTACCGAGGCGGACCAATCTACTGTTCTGTTGTTTTTTGCTTTGGCCCGTTGCCCTTTGCTCCTTGTGTTTCCTTATGAGAATAAACACTAATGCCCCGTTCTCCTTTGTGCTTTGGTTGAGTTATGTTATGGAAGTCTCATTTCTTGAAATCAGAAGGGCTGAACCTGAATTGTAAATGATTTCCATATTTATTGAATCATTGACTCACTTATTAATTATTTCATATATTCTACATAATATATTGAAATCATGTCAGTATTCTATGCACTAGGGATAAAAAGATGTATGTGATACAAACCTGCCCTTACTGATTATTCATTATTAGCTCTCTGATGGTCGATAGAACATAAATATCAGAGGGAAGTAGGATAGAATGGCTATGATTGAACGTGGAGTATGGGTAACAGAAGGTAGAAAAAGAGGGCAGGAGGAGAAAATGATGTTTCAGGCTTCTCCTGGGGACATTGAGAAAATGACAGTGTCATTCTCCATTATGAGAAATGTTGAGTTTAAGGACAGCCAGGTCTGGATCCATCATGAAGCTATAGAAAAAAGAAATGAAGCATAGATTTAGGAACAATAAGTATCACCAGTAGTGTTTGGATCTGTGACTTTTACAGTGAGAAGGCTGAGAACAAAATTCTGGGCAACCCTAACATTTAAGGGGAGGCCAGAGAATATGTTTGCAGGAAGGGAGCCTTGTAGGGTGATCCATCAGTAGGGAAGCCAGGGGAGCAGCATATTGTGGGCCCTAAAGAGTAGGTCATTTCAAGGAAGACATGATCAACAATGCAAATGCCACAGCGATGGTGACAGATAGACTGAAAAGTACGCGTTATATTTATAATATAGAAGTTACTGGTGACCCAGAGAGAGGGCTTAATGAGAGAATCACTAGGACATCAATGAGCTGAGGATCATACAGTAAGCCTAAATTAATCATTAAGTCAGCTAGACTCTAACAGGTAGGAGGGAGGCAGAGGAGCACCCCGAGGTAGGTATGTGAGGGGCTGTATAGTCAGGAATTAATGGAGTCTGTTTATGGAACCTGCCCACCTGTCTCCCCCCATTGAGCATAAGGTTGGAAATTTAATGCTCAGATTCTGAATGCCTACACAGAGCCGCTCCTCTGTGTCCTGGGCTCCTCCCCACATCTCCCATGTCCATTGTGAGCCCCCTGCATGAGCTCCTCGATGCTGTCTCTTCTACCCAGACCCCTCTTCCTGCCACACCAGAAAGAATCAACCACCCTTCCAACGTATGCCCTGTCTCAGGTCTCAACTCTCGTAGTTTTCAAGACTCCTTTCTGCAAGGATTCAAAATACCATACTATAATTCCTTAGTTACACCAGAGAGATTTTTTAGATGAGATACTTAAAAAGAATTCACATAAACTTTGGTGAGGATTCTCCTTAGTTTCCACATGGAGAAATGGAAGGGAAGCCTTCCTGCCTAGCCTGGCTACCCTGTTAGGAAAGGAATGAATGGTTAATGAAGCCAAGTTTCTGAGTAAGTGGAAGGGGTGGGGCTTGGAACACAGGTGAGGATAGCTCTCCTAGTGGACCAGGGGAAGGATGGAAGGATTGGGTGCAGGGGCACATACATTTGTATATGTGGGAACAGGACAAGAAAGAGTTCTTGTGAGTGGTTTATTTTCTCAGCATATTGTAAACACAACCTTTTGCTAGCAACATGAGTTGAGGAAATGGCTACTACCACTACAAATAATAGCAGAAACGTACACTGGGGACAAAAGGCAGGTCAGGACCTTAATATGCACTACCTTACTGAGGCCCCATCACAGCCTTCCAAAGTTTTCTGAACTCAGTTTTACATTTTAAGAATGTGGGGCCTAAGATACTTGTTCTTGTCACCCCACTGGTAAGTGGTAATAGGGAGAATGAGAGAAAATGGCAATGAGGTAAGCAGAGAAGGATTTTTGGGGTTTTGAGAAGAATATAGATACCACAAATTTGCAGACATTGGTCTGAGGGCGGAGTGATTTTCTCCAACTCTGTGTTGGAGCTGACGTACAGGAGGAGCAGGGCAGGAGGATGAGCGGACTGAGTTAGGGCTGAATGTGTGAATAGCATGAATATCATGGAACGACAAAGGGGTGAGAGAGCTGAGAATGTCGGCCAAAGCGTGGCTGAGAGAGAGACCATGGGATCGAGGCGGGAAAGGAGGTGGGCAGAGAGTGTGTGGCGGGGGAGGGGATGCAAGTTGAGGAAATCATTTCGAAGTTTGCAGACAATCATAGAGTAAAAGAAAATCTAAGGGTTGTAGAAGTAGAATTTGAAATGATGTTTAAAAGCAAGTATTGGGGATTCAGAAAGTAAAAACGATCTGAAATACTATGAGGCTGGTAAAGTTAGGGTCAAAGAAAAGAAAATTGTGGTTGTAGACTGTAAGTGTGAAGGAGTTCTGAAAAATTGTCAGATTCAACATTACCAACCTGGAGTGGAGTTGAATGTCATCAGACTTGAAAAGCACAAGGAATTAAAGGACTAGGATATAAAATGAGGTGAGTAGTTATATATTAATTAATTAATTAATTTATTTATTTATTTATGTCTTGCTTCATTCCAAAAAAAATGAGGTATAGACTTTGAATTTTTCCAGAACGATGGGAAATCAGGAGAGAAGAAAATACTATAAACCAAAACATATATGTTCAATAGCTTTTCCTGGTGCTTACATATTTGGTATGTAAAAATGGCAAAGAGAAGACAGTTTTACAAGGAGCAGCAACAGAAAATAAGGAAAACCCTGACTCGCCACATGGCTTGGTGCTAAGTGTGGTGAAGAAGACGCAGCCCTCATCAGAGAGGGCCACAGAGAAGCATGGCATCCGAAAGGAAAAGGCGAGTCTCCTCTAAAGCCAGGAGGCAGAATAATCATTAAGTGATGACCCTAACTCTTGGAGGAGACTGGGGTCCTGCCCAAAGGGTTTGGGGCAGTGTTGGGAGAGGGCACAGAGTGGGAAGATAAGTGACAGTGGATGGGACCAGGACAGGAATTACACAGTAGTGTGGAAAAGGCAGTGAAATATTTAATTGGTTGATTTCTTTTGTCTCTCCTTTCATTTATTTATTCAGTCATTTATTTTATCAGCATGGTCTCATGAACTTTATACTTTAGGTTATAATCCAATACTTCGTTATTTATTTTGTCGCTCAAATTGTTGGGCTTTCGCCATTAGGGCCTCTTTCGGTAGGTCCGGTGTCACTTTGACACATCCCCAATGTTTTGTTTGTTCAGCACCAGCTCACACTCTGGCATTACTGTATTCTCCAGGCTCGTGTTCTGTATTTCCTGCACTGTCCCTAGAATCAGTCCTTTCTCCCAAGAGCCCTAGTTCCTTATACTAGAGAATGGAACTATGCTATTAGAAAATGAGATCTGGGTGCTAGGTGTGCTGCTTGTTACTGGGTGTCACTGATCATAGGACCTCTCAGCAGACAACACCAGGAAATGTGTAGATACAGAAATTATACATATGTGTGTGTATATGATGGGATATATAGATATGTGAGCCACTACACATACATATCTATAATTTCTGTATCTATCTGCATCTTTAAGCTAGACATTAGTTCATTCTAATGTCTCCAAATCTAATTCAATTCAACACGGTTCATTCTAGCCTTCTCCCTAGCTCACCTGAAAGTCCCCACTTAGCAGGGAGAAACCTCACTCTTGCAACCCATCATTCATTTACTTATGTGCTCTGTCCCTGGGCATATGTATAGATGTTTCAGAATCACTCACTTGTACCCCCATAAAACACAATTATAGCAATTAGAGCATAGTGCTTATTTACAGTTCTTTTTATCTTTACTCTTATAATTTCCTGTTAAAACATCATTTTCCAATGTTCTTTAGGTCACCTTTCTCTCTATACTCCCATTGGTTAATTTTAAAATTTCTCAATTTATGTTTGGCTATGTAATTATGGAACCACTTTCCATTTTATAAATGTCGATAGCTATTTTAATAAGCTTATAATTTTGAGCTTAATATTTTAAAAAGCAACAACATGTTCCTTTATTTTCCATTCTTTTCTTTAAAGACATACTGTAAAGATAGCCAGCATTAAATTATATTTTTCTTACTTTAAAGTATAAATATAAACAAAATTTTATTGTAGCGAGACAGGTATATGTGCTAGAAGTTGGCTGGAGAACGTGATCCTCAAGGACCACTCACAGGCAGAAAGTGACTCCCTCAGGGACAGAGAACAAGGGTGAAGAACAAGAAAGAGATTGTCAGTGATGGCTGAGAGTGAAAATAATGCACTGTCTTGTTTTGTGCCTTGGGAGGAAAATGTGGCTCAATGTTATTCGCCTTGGGAAGAAATGAGGCAACAGAGAAAGTGAGTGATGCTTGGCTTTCCAGAAAGCCTGGGGGGACAATAGAGGTTTGACCAGTACCATCAAGAGAATGTGGTAGGGATTCAGTTCTTTGGTTTTAATCTACCAAACGGGAATTCCTGGCCACTTGCAAGACTGAGCACATGGTATGGATGCCAGTGAGGCTTGGGGCAAAAGTACCAGCAGATGCACAACACCATTTTGCAGTCCCCTTTGGGGAGATGGCAGGTATATATGCAGCCTGCCAAACTAATGCTTGGTCTGTGTATTAAATGGTGTTTTCATGGTAAACCCTTAAGTGTAAGTTTGTTAACAGAGGGTTTGTTCAGTATTTTTGCTGTTTCCCAGCCTTGGTAGGAACATGGGAAATGCTATATAGCAACATTCTACTGAATTCTGTGGAAGTTACATGAAAAGCTTTACATATTGGTACACTACTGTACATTTGAAGTAATCTATTGATACACAAATTTTGCTGTTACAGTCATTTCTCTGCATTCCATAGAGACCCTGGGTTCCAGGATTGCAATCACATTAACTTCCGAGAAGTCAGCATAAAAATCTTCTTCCAATGTTATAACTTGAAGAGAGTGTTGTAGCTTGACCTTCTGGTTTCTGACCATGAGACTAGCTGGGAAGGAACTTGTAGAAGCACTTCAGGAGCACTAAATTATTGGGACTTATCAGATGTTTGGGGAAAGATAGAAATGGACAGTCACACCTTTTATGGTCGTGTCTTTAGACTGCCATATCAAAAGCTCTGGAATTCCTTTCAACTGAATATACATTAATGCGTTCCAGTAACACATGAGCATTATGCTAAGCAGGCTTCAAGGCTTTCATACAAAGATGATTCAAACATGTTCAATGCCCATAGGAGTTTGCTATCAGCACAACAGGAAAAATATACACAGAGATAATGGTTGCATCAACTTTGTGTTGGAGGTAGCCTCAGGGACGTGCCTTAAGGATGAGTAGGACTTTACAGGGTAAAGATGAGAAGAAAAGCACTTCAGATCAAGTGACCAACAAGGCACAGATGTCAAAGATTCAGGGTATTTGAGGGAAGACTTACTCGTCCAGTTTGGCGAGTGCAGTAATTTTCAGAATGTGTTTCCTGGACCATCAGCTTCAGCATCATCTGGGAACTTGGTGGAAATGCAAATGCTCAGGTGTCAAGATGAAGTGACCAGTAATTTCACACCCAGGTGTATATTCCAAGAGAATCAAAAACCTATGCCCACACAAAAACTTGTACATGAATGTTTATAGCAGCATCATTCATAATAGGCAAAAAGTAGAGACAACCCAACTGTCCATCAACTGATGAATGGATAAATAAAATGTAATATATCCATTCAGCAAAATATTATTCAGCCATAAGGAGGAAGGAAACAGAGATACACATTAAAACATGCACAAACCTTGAAAATGTTGACAAGTAGCCCTGGCCGGCGTGGCTCAGTTGGTTGAGCATCATCCCGCAGAGAGAAAATGTTGGCAAGTGAAAGAACTCAAGTTATAAAAAACCATGCATTGTATAACCAAGTTTACACAAAATACCCAAAATAGGCAAATTTATAGAGACTAAAAGTACAATAGATCAGTGGTCTCCAAGGATTTGGGAGTAAGGGGAATGGGAAGTGGCTAACAGGTTTCTTTTTGGGTAAGGGAAACATTCCACAATTAGATAGTCATAATGGTTCCAACACCTTGTGGGTAAACTAAAAGCCACTGAACTGTGAACTTTAAAAGAGTCACCGTTGTGTGGTATATGGAGCAGATCTCAATTAAATATAAAAGAAACCAAAAAATTCTCAAGTTTCAGCCCAGGTCTACGGAATGAGAAGCCCTGGGCTGGGACCCAGCCATCTGGGTTTGAACCGGCCGTCTCGGGGATTCTAATGTACACTCACATTCAAGAACCAGCTGGATCTCTGTCCTGGATAGATGTTATTATCACTTCAGGGACTTAAAAATTATCTATTGCCTGGGCCCCATGCCTGGAGATTCTAACTAACTGGACCAGGGAATCAGTGGATTTATTTTTTTCAGGAAGGAGGGCGGAGTAAGGAATCAGGGTTTTCTGAAAGCTGCTCATGTGACTCCCCCACGCATCACAGTTGAGAACCCCTGGCCTGGTGCCTAAGGCCTGTGCATGTGGATGAGTGAGTGACGGTGCAGAAGGGGACTGGAAGGAGAGACTGGCCCTCACTGCAAAGGGCCTTGACAAACAGCCTTGAGGGCAAGGAGAAGGGGATTATTAGATCTGCATGGTAAGATCATTCTCTCAAAAGTGGGAGTGGAAGAATTGGTTTAGGTAGGCACTGAAGGCCAGGTGGTCAGCAGGGAAATTTGGATAGGCAAGAGGAACAAACCCAGGATCAAAGCAGAATTGTGATGGGAGGCACAGAAAGGAAGGATTTAAGTGAGAGAAGCAGGGCAATTGACTATAGGATGTGAATGCTAACAAGGCTGAGACCGGAGAATGGGGTAGAAGAGAGAGGAGCTGGTAGGTGTCTTCAGAGATTGAAGTGTAGGTGATTGGATCAAGGTGATGCCATTAAAATAAATAAGAAAACTAAACATTCTACTGTTGTTTTGGTATAAAGGAAGGAAAAGTGCAGGAGTTAAGGGAAAGGTCACAGAGCAAAGTGGAAGATAAAGATAAGGAAGAGATAATCCAGGGTACATTTACCTTTTGAAAAAGCACGAAAGCTACAACTATTCCAAGAGCAAAAGAGTTTCAGCCGTATTTTTCTCCAGTTATCATAGCAAATATATTTACTCAATTATTGGAGCTTTTGTTAGTTTCCGGTTGCTGCCATGACAAATTACCTCAAACATAGCAGCTTAAAACCAATACAGCTGTATTATCTTAGCAGTTCTTTAAGTCAGGTGTCTGAACGGGGCCTCCTTGGGCTAAAATTCAGGTGTTGGCAGGGCTGCGTTTCTGTCTGAAGGCTCCAAGAGATAATCCATTTCCTTGTATTTTCTAGCTGCTGGAGGCCGTTTATATTCCTTGGCTGGGGGAACCTTCCATTTTCAAAGCCAGCAAAGGTGGGTTGAGTTTTTTCATATTGCATCACTCTGACTTCTTCTGCCTCCTTCTTTCACTTTTAAGGGACCTTGTGATTACATTGAACCCACCTGGACAATCCAGGATAATCTCCCTATTTTAAGATCAAGCAGTTATCAACCTTAATTGCAGCCACAACTTCCATTTTCCTTTGCCATGTGACATATTCACGGGTCCCCGAGATTCGGACGCGGGCATACTTGGGGGCTGTTATTCTGTTGATTATAGAGCCATTTCCCATTTTTTAGAGTCATGATACAAATTCGTTTATGATTTCCAAGTCCGTTCTAGTATTTTATAAATATATAAAATTTTGTTCCTTTTCACAGAGGAACTAACTACCACAAGCTTTATAGTATTGGAACTAACTACCACAAGCCAGGTAACACTGCGGGTATTTATAGCTTATAATTCAACATAGAGGAATAAAATTAAATGAAGAGTGTGAGTATAGGCAAATTGCAAAGATTCTTTTCTGTCATCACAGAAATTAAGAAGTTTCTTAATCACTTCTGCTATGTGACGTCTACTCCTGTTCTCCGTGTGAGATTTGTTCTAGTTTGCTGATGCCACAGCAGCAAAGCACCACAGGCTGGGTGGCTTAGATGACAGAAGTTTGTTTTCTCACAGTTCTGGAGGCCAGCAGTCTGAGATGGAGGCCTTGGCAGAGGTGGTTTTTCCCAGGCCATCGGGGGAGACTCTGTTCCAGGCCTCTCTCCTTGGCTGGGAGATGCCTGTCTTGTGTCTGTGTCTTCAGTCATCTCTCTGTATGTGTTTGTGTCAAAATTTCCTCTTACAAGGACCTTAGTCGTATTGGTTTAGGGCCCAGCCCATGCCCTCATTTTAATGTCATCACCTCTTTAAAAACTGTCTCTAAATACAGTGCACATTCTGTGAGGTGCTTGGTGTTAAAATTTCAAACTATGAATTTTTTCTTTTTCTTTTCTGTTTTCAAGATATGAATATTTTAAGGAGACACAGTCAGCCCATAATATAATAAGATAATTGTGTTACCCCATAATAGGGTTAACCTATTACAAAATGAACCTCATGTGCCACCTCTGGTGGCTGGTGGCTGCCTCAGAGCGTCTTTTGGGAAGGATTCTGAGGGCATCTCTGGGCTTGGATGGAACACAGAGATTAAATAGCAGCAATGGCCTTGGTCAGCGGCTGGTGGAATAGCATAGCCCATCACAGGTTTGCAAACCTTCTCAGTGACAATTACTACATAGAGGACGAGAGGTCCTTGCTAAGTACAGAGTAGACTACCATCCAGGCAGAATAATGTTGGGCGCTGGTGTACTGAGCTGTCATTTAAATGATAACTTAGAATTTATTGCCCCACCTCCACTAGAAGTGCTTAAGTGACAATTAGAGAAACTGCCTGCTTAGTGCGAAGTGTCAGCCCCAACTGTATGGAATTTATTAAAAATTGTGTATTTATTCTTACATGCTTAAACTTCAGGCACCTTCAAAGTACTCTCCATGTGATATAATACACCTATCAAGAGGTTTTTTCCACTGCTCAGAACAGTTTTTGAACTCGTCGATTTTGATGCCTTTTAGTGCTTCTAAAGTTTTTTGTTTTACCTCTTCCACATCAGCAAAACACTTGTCTTTGAAGACTTTTTTCATCTGGAGAAACAAAAAAAAAGTCACTCAGGGGAGAGTGGGTGAATAGAGAGGGTGGAGCAGGGGGTCATGCCATTTTTGGTCAAAAACTGCTGAACACTCAGCACAGTGTGGACAGGTGCTCTGGTAAATCACCCACCAGGCAATGGGCAAATGTGTTGAAAGAGCCTTCAAAACAAAATTCACTGAAGGCGAATACAGCCTCTCACAGCAACACTAGCTGGTACATGGATACAGATGGGTTCCTAGAACACTCACCTAGTGGGGGAAGCCTGTATTAGAAGGGGCCCTGCCTCCAGAAGATAATTCCAATTTTTGGGTGGTCCTCCCTCATATCAGCTACACATGCCTAGGGGCACTCATCTGGCCAGTGAGCTTCACAGACCTCTCTTATTTCCAAGCCAGTGTTATACCAGACTGACCCTTGTCATTCTTAATATGATTGCAAGACTCCTTCAGCAACAATCATTAGGAAACATCAAAAAAAGGAGTTTATTATTTACAGGCCCTGGAGTATATACGAGGCATGCCAGGGGCCACACAGCTAGGTCAAGGGTAGAGACGGGGAGAGAGCGCATGGGCTGGGGATCTGCTTTTATTGTTGTCAAAGATGGGGCCTAAGGTTTTGTAGGCTCACTCTTTATTGGTGAATTTAAAATATAAGAGCAGGAACTTAAAAGCACAGGAAGAGGAAAGAAACAAGTGGCCCAAATAATTAGTTACCAAAATCAACCAAGATTTCTAACTCAAAGGAGATTCCGTTGGGGGAGGAGTCTTGGCCCTTTATCTCCTCGTGTGGCTGGCCAGGTGTTGAGATAAACTTCCTTGACGGTGATGCATCTTTGGAATGGACGCTGGCAATCAAAGCTCATCAGACACTTGTATTACAAAAAGAAGAGCCAACTTTCAGGACTAACACCACACTGCCTGGGTAGTCCAAGTCAAGGACAAGCCATTAATTTGAATTATCTATTCATGAAGGATACATTTTATAGGAAAAGTGAATCATTAGAGAAGAGAGCCGGCCATTATTTTGACGCTACTGCAGATAGCATGGATTCTTTTAACAATAATGTTTAGACAGTGTCCACAAAAAAGTAATTGATCAGAAAACTGTCTGAGGACCTGATACTGTTTTTACTGAAAGTGACAAACTATCATTATTCAAGGATTAAGATGGCTTTAATAAGATTAACCCTGTGAAAAAAATTGATTAAGCTAATAGTTCCTAGGATGGTCCAATATGCTCCTACATTATTAAAACTGCTTGAAAACCACAGCTTCAAGCTGGCCACCTATAAGGCAGACTGCCTGGTAGTATCAGTTCTGAGAGTGAATCTGACATTGAATTTCAGAAAACTGGGATTGGATGGAGCCTTATCCAAGTCATCCCCAGTACACGTCTCTATTCTCACATCACTGTCAGGCTGAAATGCGGTATAGACAGGTAAAGGTGTTCCAGAAGAGAAGGCTAAAGGGGCATGGTTGAGTGAGACTAGGCATTATTCAGTAACAGTAGTCAATTCCATTGGGATTACTGATGTTCTAGACTTGCATCGGCCGACTCCCAGAGATTTTACAAGATAAACTAGACTGTATGCCGATGGGCTCTACACGTTGTTTATCTTTACCACAAAAGTTAGTCTTTGCTGAGAACTGTGGAGTGGGACCAAGCTGGCTTCCTGCCACTCGGCTTCAGATCATGGGAAGGTGTTATGTGAGGCTGGAGCACAAAAGGACCAGTGTGACATTGCCAGATCTACAGGCATCAAAGCCTTCCACTCAGTGTGACGTGACAACAGTAGTAGAACCAGGACTTACCAGCATTACCAAGAAATGGCATAAATAATTACTCCTCTCTGTTCTCAAATGAATGGAGAGAAATTGCCTGGAACTTCTCATTATAATTGTCAAGTGCTCAAGTAATATTTGAATATGTATTATTTTTTAAAATGTAAGCGTATGAATCATTTTAGAAATAGCAATACATGTACAAGTTGTAAAAAAATTGTAAAAAAATGTACATAGGTATAGATGTGTATCTCAAACATTTTACCTATTATTCAGCCACTTGCTTATTTTTCTCTTATCATTTTGCCATAGTAATCCATAGATGTACCTCTTCTTTCAAATTGCTTCATAGTATCATAATATAATATTTTATTTAATCATCTTTTCCTACTGCTTGCTGTACGGTCAGCTCTCAACTCTCTGATACTGAAAATGCTGCTGTGTGTGAACTTCCTTTTCTATGTCTCGTTCTGACTTCACAAGGACATTTTCTCTATGGCAGAGTCAAGACAGAGCAAATGCTGGAGAAAGCATGTTTTCCTTTGATTTTAACAAATACTGACAAATTGTGCCCCTTCATGTTTCTGTTGTAGTACCATCAGCACTGTGTGAGAGAACCATTTTCCCTGCACACTTCCTCAACATTTTATATAGCCAGTGTTTAATATCTTTTATCTGTGGCCCCAAATGGTATATCCCTGTTATGTTAACTTGTATTTTTCTCCTCTACTGGTTGTACACTTGCTCATGTAAGACAGAAACATCCTTGCATGTGTGTCTGTCTGCGTGCACATGTGTGGGAGTTGGTGCGAGGGGTTTGGAGGCTGGGTCTGGAAGTGAGTGGGACCTCACATTTGTTCATCTGCAATTCCTTGGCCAGAATTCAGCTGTGAGTGATAAGAAGGCTAGAAAAAAGAGTCTTTCACTGTGTCCAGAAACACATGTGTTGGTGACCTTGTGGTTTTCGATGCTATAATTATCCCCAGGTCACCTAGCAGTGGACCAGCTACCATATAAAGAAATCATGCTACCATGGAGGTAATTGACTGTGATTAATATGAAGTTCTAGGGTTTCTTCCACACGTAGGTCAGGAAGAAGCACATTTAGAATCTACGAGATGTATTGAAGGATCTCTTGGTTACTCCATACCCTTTGAGAATAATAAAGGGGAAATTGCAGCTATTGTAGCCCAGCGGAAGCAAGACAACTTAAAGGCTCACATCCATTGGAGATAAAGATCTGGGTAACTATCAGACAGATCATCCAGGTCAGCTCAGTAAAGGTTGAGTAAAGGGAATTCTAGAGAAGATGGTGAAGCAAGAAGAAGATGAAAATCAATTACGGCCATAGGACCAGTTGCAGCTTCAGGAACATGATGTATTTCCCTGGTCCTCTTGCTTGCAGTCTTCTCAGACACATGGCTGGCCACCGCCTTGGTGGAGACTCTGACTGATTGAACTTGTATTTCCTTTCTTGAAGAATAAGTGAGAAAGTCTTGGTCACAACTGAAGATTCACAACTGAAGTTCACAACTGAAGTGGTGCAAGTCATGGACTGTATCAAACACTTTTTCTTTAAAGATTTTATTTCTTTATTTTTAGAGGAAGGGGAAGGGAGGGAGGAAGAGAGGGAGAGGAGCATCAACATGTGGTTGCCTCTTGCACACCCACAACCGGGAACATGGCCCCCAACCCAGGCATGCGCTCTGACAGGGAATCAAACCAGAGAGCCTTTGGTTCACAGGCCAGTGTTCAATCCACTCAGCCACAACAACCAGGGCTGTATCGAACACTGCTCAGCTGCTACTTCAGGTCCTTGGCCTCACCTGTTTCCGAGGTCTTTACCAGGTGTTTCACATCTCTGCATGTGCCCTGGACAATTCCCAGCTGCCACTGCCCAGGAGTATTTGTCTCATGCTAGTGCCACACACTTTTTGCTTTCTGCCCTGGCTTTCCTCTTGAGGCTGAGGCATCAAGCACCAAGAGAACTTCTCAGGGGACTCATGCAATCATGACCTAGAAGTTCAGGAGAATTAATGTCCCATGGGACTAACATGTAACCAATAGGAAAAGGAAGCTGAGTGAATAAATTCTTCTCTGTCTCCCATCCCTCAACCTCCACGCACTCCGACAGTTGATACCGACAATGTCACTCACTTAAGGAGAAATCCCAGATGAGCCTCCCTACCACCCTATGGAGCCTTGGTGGCTTGCTTCTGTCTTTAATCCACAAATAATTATGGTAATTACATCAGAGTACAATGGTCCCTAACAGACTCTAATGCTCCCACACACCAAAGCCCCCTAGGCATGGCGAGATCAAGCAAAGAGCTTGGTATTCAAGTCCTTTCCAGTGATGGAGAATGTCCAATAGATTCTCCCCCAAATAGCCCAGCCAAATCTTCCCTGAGTCTCCTACACTGTGGGCAGCAAATCAGTATTCTCTTTCTTCCAGCTCTGGCCTTGCTTGATCTTATTTCAGGTTTTCTCTTGGTGCTGATGGTTAGACAGGGATCCTCAGTGAACGCCCAGACTCCCTGAGCCATCGAACAGGTAAAGCCTGCAGCACAGCAAGCGGAGCTTCCCAGCCCTGGAGCCAGTGACCCACTCCCATCCGCCTGTCCCGCCTATCAAATGACACCACAGGTCCCACTCCCTAGGGGCCACTCCTTGTTCCATTTGGAATGAAAGCCAGGCACTTCTGCTTGTCATGATTTATTTCATGTGGACCATGTGAGCACAGCTCTGAACGTTACATTTCTTATCAGCTTCACTCCCCAATGAATCCTAGAGAAATACCCCCACCCCGCACCTCTTTTGTTTCACAGAATGAAAAATAGTGAAAACTACAGTTAAGGGAAAATGATGCTTTTGAGGGGAGGAGGAGATCATAACTTAATAATTGTTTTTAGCAAAGCACTTAAGGCATCAGAGGACTCGCAAAGGTTGTCAGTAACCAGCTCACAGCCCAGGGTCCAACAGAATGGTGAACTTGAAGACCTGTTCCACCAAAATCTGATTTGGGCAACTGCCTCTAAATAGTGGTTCCCAGGCTAGTAGAACATCAGAAACAAAAAAAACAAAGTTTAGGGAATGGCAGGATTTATTTTATTAAGTATAGGTATTACAACAAATAAACAAAATACTCTGGCATTTATCCTCACCAGTGTTCCTTAAATGAAAGGATATTTTTTAACATGTGAAGATGGGAAGAACATAACTGAAGCAAAGGAGAGCTTTTAAACAAAATAACTCTGAGGAAAAAAATTCCTGCTTTGGAAAAAAAAGTATTAACTTATGATAATGTGTTTTTAATACCAAAACTATGAACTTACTAAGAAAACTTGATGTTAAAGAAAATTGTGCCCTGGCTGGTGTAGCTTAGTGGATTAAGCGCGGGCCTGTGAACCAAGAGATCACGGTTCGATTCCCAGTCAGGGCACATGCCTGGGTTGCAGGCCAGTTCCCAGCAGGGAATGCACAGGAAGCAACCATACATTGATATGTCTCTCCCTCTCTCCTTCCCTTCCCCTCTGAAGATAAATAAATAAAATCTTTTAAAAAAAAAGAAAGAAAAGAAAATTGTTGGAATTGCCAGAGCCCATGAAAACCATCAAGTCCACCTCACGGTCAGAAGCCGTGCTGCCCCTGCAGCCCCCACATGATGCCGCGCGGTCTCCCTGGCACCCAGGGCTGGTCTCGGCTCCCCAGAGTCTGAAGTCTCCTTGCTAGAATCTGAAGTCTCAAGAAGAAAAGTACTGTCACATTAGTTTCAACTCAGAATTAGAGGAAACGCAGACCTCATCCCCATATCGTCCAACCAAACCCTCTCCCCTCAAAATCTCTTTCCTCCGCCTTGAGTTACAAAATAAAACCTCACATGTATGTTTGACTGAAAATAGATGTGGGGAAAGGAAATGGTGTGGAGAAGGGAGAAGGGCCCCAGCTCAGCCACCAAAATTCCCTGTTGCATCTAGAACTTTATATGTTCTCTTTCCGTTGAAAATCTCCAGTAGCTACCACCATAAGAAAATTAATTTCAAAGTGGCAAAGTAAAGAAAAAAAGCAATTTGAAATTTGTTGGTTGAGCGACTGACCAGTTTTGCCCTCGTGCAGAATTGTTTAAAAAAGTTGCACTTTTTAAATTTCTGCAATCACTAGCCAGTAACACACTTCTTCCAAAGGATAATTGAGACCATTTTTCTGTGTTTTCCACAGTATTGTGAGGCAGTGTTTTTCTTAGCTGAACTGTTCATTTCCTTCTGAATTAATTGGCTCCCTTTTGTACCTGGTTGTCTTGCAATACATTTGCTTACCAGTGTGAAACCCAGAAGTCTGAAAAAAATGGATTTTGAAAATAGCTTTTCCTGTGAATTGTATGTTGAAGGGGTTAAAATCGACCTATAAAGTATCTCCTAGAACCTAGCTCTGTATTTGGCCTGATGTTAGTGAGAGAATTAGAATGTAAGTCTTGCTTATGATGTACCAATTTTAAATTCCTGAGTGATGTAGACAGATACCGTGGGGCAAAACTGGGCAGGTCCACACACACCATTTACCGGTAGGAACAGAAAGTTCTCAGAAGGGAGATACTACTGAGAAAACATAGCTAAAGAGCAGTACTATTTTGAGAAGGAAGAAAGAGAAGAATCTCTGAAAAACTGTCGAGAATTTCCCATTCCCTAAACTCGCTAGGGTTTGAGCTGTGATGATCCCAGAGAACTTCTAAGCTAAACCAACACATTCTATGTGAACGGGAAAAAAATTTTTTTTGCTTGTTTCTCCGTCAGGTTTACCAAGAGCTAAAGAATGAGCTTCACAAAGCAGTAACAGGACTCAAGACCTCATTCAGGTGACTTAAAGAAGGACAGTTTCTGGGACAGAGACCTTTACGTGTTGTGAGACACTCATCTGAGTAACTGAGCAAACCACAACTTCAGGGTTCTTCACGTTTCTACCAACCGAGCTGTGCAACTCAGAGAGAACTACAGTGAGAGATAACTGCATGACACTTTCAAGAGGAAACAAGTTTCGGCAGGAATTTGTTCCTGCAAAGCATCATGGCCGTGGCCAACTCAGGCACGAATGCCTCCGCCACGCAGCAAGCCACACAGGGGCTTCCCAGCAGGTCCTGGCTTTCAGACACCCATCATTTCAAAGCCCTCCACTATTGTTCTTCCTCACCTTACCTTTTCAAGGTGGTTTCCTTTGTCTCACTCATTATTTTATTGCCCATAACGCTGGAACCATATATTTAAAAAACACCCTATGATAATTGTTTGTGACGGGACTCTTTAAAGAGGCTGAGCTTAGTAAGAGCTGAGAGCATTGGGACTCAAGACTCAAGAACAGTGATGGCAAAGACAGCACAAGAGCAAAATGCAGCTGAGCTAGAAAATTATTTTACAAACTGGAAGAAAGTGAGTCCCTCAAGGGTGGTGTGCCTGTATCATTCAAAGGGCAATTTATGAAGAAACAAGATTTGATTTAAAAAAACTTTGGGCCCTCAATATTAATATCCTAACATAAATACCACATTCAAATCTGACTCTAAAATAACTCAGTCATGTGACAGTCACCTTTGAAGAATAGACACTATTCTGGAAATGCAAATTGGATGAGGCACTTATGTGGAAGGGCCAGTGTGTCCTTGGAGACATTTTGGTGAGTGCGGGGTGCACGGGCCCCTCCAGGGGACCTCAGAACCAGCAGTCACTGACGAGCTCTGTCTTGAACTAGAGCTCCTGGGGTTGTCCTTTCTCAGCAAATGTCTTCAGAACTTCAAAACTGGCTAGATTAGGGCCTCTGGACTAGATCAAACTGCTTCAGAACACACCCAGCAAGTCAAATCCAACCAAGGCAGGATTTTAACAGGGTGGAGAGATAACATAAAGGGAAAAAAGTGCCGCCGATTGTGCCCGACTCTCTGCCCCAGTGTGGTGAACTCAGTATCCATCTAGGAAAGATCTGGATGCTACCCTTGGTGTGGCCTCCCCTCCATAAGTATGGACAAGATCTATCAAAAACAGAAGGGAAAGGATGGCTATCATTCCCTCTTTCCATCCCTGCCATTTAAAACTCACCCTCGTTCATGACTGAAGCAGAGTTAGAGCGCTCCTAGGGTTGTCTCTTTGGGAGGCAAGAATGTAGGGGCCATCGGCAAACAGCACAGACTAGTCCAGGCCAGGAGAGGTACTCGGATTTGGGTGCCAGAGAGAAGCTCCACTGGCAACGGAGGCCAAGAGTGGTCCTGACACTTTGTGAAGCAGGCTTGTCCACTGTGGAACTGCTCCACAGTGAATCTCAACCAGGGACAATTTACCCCCAGGACACACTTGGCAATGTATGGAGATGTTTTCGGTTGTCACAAATGGGAGGATGCTGCTGGAGCCGAGTGGGTAGAGGCCAGGGATGCTGCGAAACATCGTAGCACACAGGGCAGCCCCCTCAACAAGGAATTATCTGGCACAAAATGTCAGTAATGCCAAGGCGGAGAAACCCTGTGCTAGAGTACCCCACCAACCCTGCAATGAGTAAAAGGAAGGAAGAAAAGATCACAAAGTAATCACCAGCTCTCAAGAAAGCAGAGCATTATTCATGCTTAGCAGTTGGCTCTAAGGAAGTTTGTCGTGGGTATCGGTGCTTCCCAAAAGGAGTCATGATGTTGTCGGCTCTGTCCTGGCTGTGGCTTTTGCATTGTGCTTAGTGTTTGCCATGTCAATCCCTGTAAACAATTATACGGGAAGGGAAGGGAAGGGAAGGGAAGGGAAGGGAAGGGAAGGGAAGGGAAGGAATGAAGGAAGGAAGGAAGGAAGGAAGGAAGGAAGGAAGGAAGGAAGGAAGGAA